>JAMWET010000681.1:87500-192500 GCA_024036415.1 Prochilodus magdalenae | reverse complement strand
GTAAATTTGTAGGTTGTATTTTTTATAGTGTGTGTTCTTCATGACTGATCTAGTATCTGTAAGAAACCAGTTCAGTATTTATCTCTACAGATTTTTTTTACAGTGGGGGTTATAACTCTCTAGAAACCCTGGGAGGAACCAGGACTCAGGGCTTCATCCTTTCACCCTTCAGAGAGAGTCCCTCACTGTGTACGGAGTTTAATGAGTCCAACCTAAAAACATTACTCTCATATGAATCAGGTTTATTCACCGGTCGGTTACAGTCACTGTTTGAGTTCAGTAAAACTCCTTTACCTGTTTGTAACTCATTTAGGCTAACTGTTTTAAGCTGCACCTTTACAGGGTGTTCTCTTTTGGCCAACGTTAACACAAATACTTCATACCACTTACTGTTGTTGTTGGCTTTGTACAAAATATCGCTCCTGCTATAGCTGCATTATGACCTTTTCCAACTATGTAAGATGCTATACAATGAAAACTTATTATTATCATTAAATATTCTTTTTATAATTTGAGTTATGAGAGATTTTCCCTCGTCTTGTATCAAAATTACCATTCTGGAAACAGAAGGCTTTATTTCACCAGTGATGACAAACAAGTCCTACAATTACAACTTAGAAATGCACAACTCATAAATGCATTGCCCACACTAGGTACACCGTTTCATTAGGGAATAATACTAATAATGTAAATAAGGACGTATAGTCGATAACAGAGCTCAGAGTATTACACAGCTGTTTCATATACTCTGTAAAGTGTTTTTTTTTGTACAACTTAATTAATTAATTAATTAATGGGTTACAAGCAACGTAAAAAAAAACAAAGAAAAGTTTTGAACAAAGGATCTTTCAATCAAGTTGAGTTGATCAGAACTTAATTGGCTATAACAAATTAAAGTTATTTTTAGGATGAACTTTTTACAGTATGCAATATATCTCACAGTGAACCCACACATCTTCTGAGTTTTAATATGGAATGTTGATAATAGTAATATAGTAATATAGTAGTTTGTAATTTTTTTTGAGTTGAGTAAATTAAATTCAATATTCATACTTCTTGTAACTAATTATTTTTAGGTTCCACTTTTTACAGTGTAGATTATATATTCAGTAATATATCAGTATATTAAACCACTTCATATTCCCACTTCCTGTCCTGAAAACGTTGATCTGAAATAAATAAATACAGTATGTGTGTCGTTCAGTATGTAAGCCTTCATGACTATCTGCTCGCATGTTTACATGAACTACGTCCCCGGTACGAGTCCTGCCAAAACTCCTCTCTGCTTTGAGCAAGTTTGCAGGCCATCAAACATCTATTAACAGCCCTGTTTATGAGCTGACACAGTCCCCTCACCACAAGAACGAGTCCCCAGCTCGTGGAAGCAAGCACTTAGCGCTGAGAGGCAGATATTCAGCAGTATAGCGTCACACACTCGGAGAGGAGCTGTGAGACGCCCTCCTGGCTTCAGAAATCAGTTCAGCTGATCTGAGCACATTCATATAAACCGTACACAGCAGAAGCTGGAGCACCCGAATAACACCAAACCCAACGACCTCTGAGTGATTTAACAAGGTTAGGTCATATATTTAATTAGAACTATAAGCAGAGCTGTGTATAATATATAACGTTTACAGAACTGCAGCTTCTAAAATTCCAGCCTATGCCATATTTGTGTTCATAAGCAGAATCTAATTATTAACAGGCTTGTGAGGAGCTTGTGTGTTCCTGGGCATGCCGTATGGCTTTATGGAGAGAAAGAAATCTTTCCATATTTTGCTCCATTTTTGTCGTTTCTTTAAACAGATGGAAAGAGGCCATACGTACAGACAAAGGCCTTGAATCTGCTGATACAGAATGTAAATCAAATGTAAATTGAATGAATTGCATAACTCACTTTGAATACTGTAGTATGCATATTTGAATAGTACAGCAAAATCAGGAGACCTCCCTCCAAGGGTTACAGAGAGAGAGGGACGGGTATATTGGATATTAATATTGTTAAGGGAGTGTATAATTTCATACAAGACCAAGTAAATGATATGTAGATAGATGGATACCTATATGATTGTAATGAACATAACAATAACAATCATTATTATTATTGTTGTTATTATTATTATTATTATTATTATTATTATTATTATTGCTATTCTTCTTCTTCTTATTATTATTATTATAATATTAATATTATAATAATATTCTTATTCTTATATATTATTATTTTTGCTATTATTATTATTATTATTATTATTATTATTATTATTATTATTATACACATTTTTTTTATTATTATTACATTTGTTGTATATTTGTTTATTAATCCTCCAGTGCAGGTGGTTATCTGATTACACCTTAACAGAAATCTATTATTTGCATTTAATACACAGGTAGTTTATCTGCCCCAGTATCTGCAGCTGAGAGGCCCCGATTCCCAAGATCACTCCTCCAGTTGGGTTATTAACATGCATTAGGGACAGTATGCGTTAGACATGCAGCTCCTACTGTATACTGAAACACTAGCTAGAATAATAAACTAAACACGCTACCGTAATGCTTACTCGCAATAATGCCATGGTTCAGTGTGAGTGTAAATATAACTGATATAATTAGTTACTGATAGGTGTGAATTATTTTCTGCCAGCTACTAACGTTAGCTAAGCGTGAACTGCTAGCCCGGATGGTTAACGATAAGCATTTCTTGTTTAGGGAGCCGAATGCAGACGAATAGTCCGACTGATAACTGTGTTAAAACGGGAATCTTAAGAAGTGACCTGTTTCCTGTGATGCAGATCTCACCTACAGACGTTACTCTCATAGCACAGAAATAGCCATAGTTCTGCTTATTCCATATATATATATATAAGGCAGAGGAATTGTTGTATACATGCACAGAATACATATGTAGAGTTATGAAACTGTAATAGTCTATTAACTTTCATCATAATGTCTTACTGTTTAGCCGGAGTGTTTTTACAGTGTAGGAGATCTGAAGGTACAGGACCTGCGTATTTAATAAACAGTAGAGTTAATACACTGTAATGAACAGCGGTCTGATTAAAGGTGACATTGTTCAGACAGTGATCATAAGGTCTTTTAAAATCCCCAGTCACAGTCACAAACTCCGTGGTAGTCCTCCAGTCCACCTGTGCTAATGATTAACCAGCACAAAGAGTGAGATCAGTTCCCACTAGAGGACTAGAGGGGGATCAGGCAAGTCCAACAAACCACCTTATCAACAGAGATAAACAGCTAGACAACGTTTAATACCTTAGAAAGAAAATCCACTAACTGAGGAAAGAAAGTTTCAAACGTGTGGTGTCCTAGTCCTTTAACCAAACTGACTGTGTACGTTTATGAGCAAGAGGAAGAACACTGTCACAGCTATTCTGTGGTGAAGCTTGACGATACAGGAGTTAATGACAGGAGCTCATTATCCTTCATCGCCATTCACGATCAGACATGAGCAGAAGTAGTAAGGCATGAAGGCAAACTGTACAGTGACATCATCAGTGAACTTCTGAGGAAAGATGGCAAGCACTGTTCCAGTGTGTGATTCTGATGTTTCTCATCTCATCGGATGAAACAGATGAATTAATTAAGCTGTATAATTGTGCTATATGATTCTAATGTAATCACATGGTGTGACACACACTTCATTCTTTCTGCCTGGTATTTACACACTGCGCCGACAATTTCAACATTCACCCAGCAGGAGTCGGCCTACAGGAATGAAGCTCGGTGTGTAGGTCTGTGAAGTTTCACGCCAGGGCGTCGCTAGGATGAGCCTCATCACCATACCTGACTGACCCCGACTGCGGACATTCAGCGAGCAGTGATGGCCTGCATGAGTCGAGTCATGTGAGGACGATCAAGCTGCATGGGATGGATTATCACAGGACACCATTAGGAACCTCTACAGCTCCATACCGAGACGTCTGGCGTGTTGGGTTAGCGAACACGGCGGCCCGACGCCATACTGAGAGACAGACTTCTGTATGTGTAGCTCAATAAATATTGATCCTATCAGTCTAAATTTATCATCAGTTATTGATCCTGGTCTCCTTTATCTTCCTTCCAAACACACCTGCACTCAGGAGCACAGGAGCTATTGTTTTGGTGATGAGTGTATCTCCTCTTCCACTTAAGAACAAAGGAGAGGTGTGAACAGCTGCTTTGGTAATAATCGCTAATAATTGTTAATATATTTGATTTTTTTAGGTATTAATATTTTTTTATTATATAAAATATATTATGTTTATTATATATAATATACAATATTACCTGTAAACAGCAATTTAAATTAAATATGCTGCAATTGGTGTGCTTACTCATGGACATACTGCCGTATGCTAATTTGCTGAAATGATTAAACCACATACTAACTCAAACATCTGTGTAGATGTATTAATAAAGGCCCGAGTGTTTGTTTACTATTCCACACTGTAACGTCCTGCTAGTGCAAGGAAGAGCTCTGTGACCTGAGAGCCTCTCAAAGACAATAGTTTGCATCATCTGACCAGAGTGACTCTTTATATCACATGACAGGCCCAGAGGTCACTACAGAACACTTATTGTGATTGCTGCCATCCCAGCTGCATGGGCTTCCACACTACAATGGACACCAATTTAGCGTCTCCAGCCAGATTCCGTCCTTACATAACGTTTTTAAGTGCTTACTTATCAATGGCCAGCACTGACGTCAATCGCCTACGGAGGCTGCCTCCTCCTCGGCTTTACCTGTCCACTGCTGTGAGTGACATCAACATGTCCACATCAACCACTTTCAGTAGGTCAGTCAGTGGTCAGAGAGGGGAGGCGGGGAAACCAGAGCCTCGTTCGGGCACATGCTAGCCTAGCGCGGTGCAGGCTAACAGCGGGGTGAAAAAGTGTGGAAAACTAGCCCTCTGCGGGAGAGCCACGAGCGGACTCTGAGGCCGGCACCCCCTGTGGCAGGCGCAGTGGCAGCTCTCTATGCCTTTATTGATAACATCCTTTTCTCTTGAGCCAGCCTGGATAATACACTCCCAGAACAAGGGTAAAGGGAGATGAATGTCAGACAATAGACGGTGGCAAGTGAAGGCAGTATCCGCGCAGTCTTTGAACTTTTCCCTGTCTCCAAAGGACAATTAATAATGAAGGCCTTTGGGGTAGGTCACACCAGGCACGGACAAGAGGAGCAGCAGACATGAAGGAGAGAAGGGGAGAGAAACAAAAGGGAAGAGAGACCTGGGGAGGAGGGAGACTTGTCACTGATGTCGGATAATTGATCTTTTTGTGTTGGGGTAAGGTAGCACTGATCAGAGGCTCCTACGTTTGTGTGCATGCGCTCTGAAAGCGGGGGCTTTAAAAGTGCATTGAGAAAAGGGGATTAAAAGTTCCTCGCTGTCTCATGTTCTTTCCATCAGATCTTCTTGGAGGACAGATAAGAGCTGGGAGGATGCTGTCAAAACAAGGCCCCAAAAATGGAAGCGTCCCCCCGTTTTTATATGAAAACAGAGCGAGCGAATGATAAGCGTGGACACCTGATAGCCCAAAGACACAAGGACGGGAGCTCTTGAAGTCAAAGGAGGTCTGTGTTCATCTGCTGCGGGGATACGGCCACCAACACTCTTTCAAAAGGACTCGGAGATCACAGAGACAGGGAAAGAAAGAGAGGGAAAGAGACGTAGCCTCTTCTGTGCACTCCTCAGACTGGCCGTGTGGGGAGGGGAGGGAAAAGGAGAGGGAAAAGGAGAGGGGGGCCTTTGGGACCGGCCGGGTGGAGACTCAAGGGGCTTTGACAGAAAAGCCTTGAACTATTTTGCGGGTGAAAGATGAGACCCTCCCAGAGCTGTCATAAAAATGTCTCCTTATCCCAGCGGGGCCCGGGGACCCCACCCCTCGCGGACCTCTTGAATGGCGCTTGTGATGTGATACAGTAAGTGTGAAGGCTGCTCCTGAGAACCGGGGACCGTGGTCGTCTGGCCAGGAAACACCACTTTGACTAACAATGCCAAACTGTGCTCCAAGATTAAACAGGTGTTCGCTGTATCGCACAGTCTCGCTATTCAGCCGGGGAATAGCTTTACTTACTCGTTCTGCTGATATGTAGGCTGTACTGCCTCACTGCCTCACTGCCTCACTCACTGCATTGCCTATGCTGATATGTGTGTTGTTCTGTGCTGAATTATGTTTACACGTGTTTATTTATCGTCGCTGTCCAAAGAAAAACATCTCCAAAATCTCCAAAATGGCAACTTTACAGGAGAGGCCAAAAACTTTGTTTAATTTGAATGGAAGTCAATGGAACCAGACGTCTTTCCAAGCAGTTTTGGGCCACTTCTGTTGGTCCATTCTTCAAGAAATTTCAACACAGTGTAAACAGCAGCTCATGTGATCAAAAGAGGCATAAAAGTAAAAATCAGCAACAATGGAGCTACATGTTTTTCATTGGACCGCGATGATAAGCTAGTTCTGGAGCTAGGCAGAACGTTTTCCTCCGGCTTCGATGTTGTGCAACACTTTTAACTGATATGGAATCTTTAGGGGAGGCTCTTCTCCAGACTCACACATCTCATGTATCCTTAAAAAGGCCATTCAGGAGCCCAAGGTGTTTCCTCCGCAGCACCACACCAGAGAACTCTGGACGTTTCCAGACGCACCTTACAGACGTTCCCAAATAGGATCCGTGTAATGACACGCTCTCCCATTTCTTTAGGCTTCAGATTCTCGCATGGGATGCTCCGAATCCAGCCTCAGCGGTAATAATTCATTACGTCGGCGAGCTGATAAATGAGTGGTAATTACGAGCGAAACGAGCGGTGTACTGGGACGGCATCAAGAAGGAGGGGGCTGAAGGATAAACAGCTGAACTTGAAAGAAAAAGGCAAGCACAGAGTGTGCAACACGAGAGCGGGCGAGGCAATTAACGGAGCTCCTTTAATTGCGGCCTCTGCTCGTTCCACCATGAGGAATGCAACAATTATGTCATTAAAAAGTTTGTAATGGGGAAGAGAGAGGAGGAAGGGCAGAGCGAGGGAGGGGGGGAGAGAAACAATGTGAAGAGGATGAAAGAAACCAGGCAGCAGAAGGAAAACTCAACGAAAGAGAAAGAGAGAGAGAGAAAGAGAGCACCAAAGAAACGAGAGGGCCCAACAACTACAAAGAAAGTCTCAGAGGAGGAGGAAGTGCATCAGTGGTGCACAGTGACAGACTAGATTAACATCAAATGATCAGCCACACAGAGGACATATTCATTCAGGAGGAACTAGCAAGATGGAACTTTGATGATTTGTCCTAAAGAGTGACTTGCTAAATTGACGGAGGTTCCCGTGTCGTGCCTTGTGGCCTGACAGGTAGCGAAGTGAGCGTTTAGCCGTGCAGCTGCAGGCTGGAGTGTCCTTCTGCAGTGTGCTGGAAAAAGGCTGGGCCACTTCTTAGCTGCTAGACCAAATCCACGGTCACACAGAGGCCAGTAAAGCCGTAAAGTCAGGCCTGGCTTTCTTAGTGTGATTTGCATTACAGATCGAATTTTCCTCGTGCAAAAAAATGAAAACGACATAAATAAATAAACAAAAATCCAGTGGGCTTTGATATAGACGTGCCTGCGCACCTGTCCAGCTTGCTCCTACCATGCAAATCAGCTTCTCCCTGACTTCAACTTCTCATGCAACAACAGTCTTATTCATGGCACCATGCAGTTTCTTTCCTAGCCATGCAAATCCCACATTTATGTATGGAAATAAGGAACACCTCCCCTAAAACATGTTCCTGGTTCCAAAGGTGTGGCAAAGAGCATTTCTTCATATCAGCAGTCTTAGTAAACCTTGGCGTTACTTTGACCAGCTCGGGATGAAACGCGGGGGTGGGTGGCTTTAGCTAATCAGTCAGATTAATAATGACGTGAGAATGTCTCCATGAGTCATGAGGCATGGACAGGAGTCATCTGTGGCGAGCTCAGCGCTACGTGTGACATGGTGAAATGGTATTTGGCATAGACACATTTACTTCAAGCACTGTTGTTCCAGACTCATCAAACAGGCAGGTATATATATTTTGAGCAGGTAATAGAAAGCTCAGTGGGGGGAGGAGGAGGGTGGTTGTGAGAGCACTTGGAAGTAGAAAAAGCTTAAAAATAAAATAAAATAAAATAAAATAAGTTATTGATTAAATTGTTTAAGAGTTGTTTAAAAATAGCATTATATTAAATATTGTACATTATATTCATATGTAAATAAGTAATATACTATATTAGATGATACGTATTTTAAATATAATAATTATATTACTTGTGCACATGTGTGTGTAGAGAGAGAGAGAGAGAGAGAGAGAGAGAGAGAGAGAGAGAGAGAGAGAGAGAGAGAGAGAGAGAGAGAGAGTTCTCCTTATGTGTAGAAGAGACTGAGAATAAAAGAACTCAGGTATCAGCTTTAAAACCTCCACAGCAGGTTACTTAAAACTCTTAATGGAATTATCCAGTCCACCTTAAATCCTTCTCATGGAATTATCCAGTCCACCTTAAAACCATCCAGAGTGGAATTATACAGTCTACCTTAATACCCTCTTAATGGAATTATCCAGTCCACCTTAAATCCTTCTCATGGAATTACCCAGTCCACCTTTAAACCATTCAGAGTGGAATTATCCAGTCCACCTTAAACCCCCTCCAGAGTGGAGCTGTACAGGAGGATGGAGCAGCTTCCTTACCCTGCGGTGGAGCTGATAGAACCAGGTTTATTACTAAGCAGGTTTGGAGCGATTCTATTGGTCGGTCCATCATGAATATTCACTAACCTGAAAGGAGAACTAGAGCTTTTACACTGTGCAGAAAAAGAGATCAAAGTTTTTACACCACTAAATATATATTAGAGGTGGAGATATGGAGGAGGATCATACTGTGTACATCAGGAGTAGATGTGGTGTATCAGGATACGGACTGGTTCAGACTCTCAGCAGGTGGAGCTGTTCAGTGTACCACTGTAGAGTCTATAAGACCACCACCATCCAGGTAGAGGGGTGTACCTAAACTTTAGACTGGTGCTGTATATATTTCTATAACTCTTTGAGAACCATCTTTAAGCGTGTCTGTGTGTATGAATATAATGTATTTTCTGATTGGTGGGGAAACACTAATAACGCACTGAGACCATATACACACACGCACACGTCCACACACTGCACGACAGCTCACCTCAAAGTCGTTGGCCTTGTTGTAGTGCATGTTGAGGGCACGGTACAGCTCACAGTCTCGACTGACGGCTAGCTCCTCCGCTCCGGTCACACCGTCATTGATGGCCTGCCGGGCAAACTTCTCCATCTGGATGTAGTAGAACTCCCGGAAGTTGCTGAACCACTTGATCAGCTGAGAGGTGATGCAGCGGTTGAACTTGAGAGGAACACAGACACTGGGCTTTAGTATCAGTACCGGGTTACGGGTCAGGATCAGATACATGAATGCGCACCGCGATATTAGATTCTCCTTATCCTCCTTATTCACTACCTTTCCTCCCGTGTGTGTAAATACTAGTCCAGGTCACATGTCAATGACTCAAAGAAAACTAAGTGCCGCTTCCGTGCGACTCCACCACTGCCTTCGTTTACGTGCGGCGTTTACATGGTAAGATATTAATTTCTACAAATTTGTTTACTTCACTTCGTCCTTGAGGCTGACAGATAAGCGAGTATGCCCTCAGCTGTGACAGAGCGGTCAGGCTTTTTGACGGAGACTTGCACGATCGGCACAGATACTTGCTGTTGTGCACAAATGCAAACAGTTCAGGGTTGAGTGGATGAAATTATAATTGTGTCAACAGCCTGTAAAGCACTGACAGCAAATTTCCATATCAAGCAGCTCAGTTAATTCTGATATGCCCCAGGGCTGCACCCCCCACCCCTCCCCAACCCACCCCCCCAACCATCACTAATAATATCCGCGTAAAAGGGTGAAATTGAGTGAATACACAGAATTAAATAAAACCACTGCAACAAGTTAGCTGCGCTACGGAGGGGGAGGAGCATGCCAGCCACGGGTCACTGAGTGTTTCTGGTCGTTTGGAAGACGGCTAATGTAGTAAGCCTGAAATCCCACCTGGATTCAGCATTGGTCAGTTTCTGGACTACATGCATACTGTCTATTTGAGCTGCTGACCCTCCTCACAATGGCAGTGACACTAACACCGTGTTAGTGCGAATGTATATGGCAGCATCAGCTTTATTTTTAGGCCTTAATAAAATAAACTAAAACAGAACCACTTGGATTGGGCTCTGCACTCGGAACCCCATTGCTGATGAGGGGCTAGAAAGCCACCGCCCAAAACTGTGCTCAGCAACAGGCGGGATATAACTCTCAACTGTACACCAACCAAGTGGTGTTGGGAGGTCTGCGTTGAGTATACAGTGCACATCTCAAATACTTTACAACCTCAGCAAATGAGCCACAGAGGTTTTTGTGTCCCGGTGCCGAACACGGCGCCCGTGCAGGATCTTTGAGTGTGCCACACTTAGCCGAGTCCAGCTGAGGTGCATGTAGCCGAGTCCAGTGGGATTAGTCTCGACTGCTTTTAGTTATTATGGGTGATCATCTGATCATCCAGCCCCCAAGTCGCCTTCCAGCCCACCCCTCTGAGAGCGCTAATCACTAAAACCAACAGTTACAATTATCTGTCTGTAGCGATGAGAACATGTAGGCCTGCATTTAAATGACAGCTGAGGAGGGAGAAAAAAGGAAGGGAGGGAAGAGAGAGAGAGAGAGAGAGAGAGAGAGAGTCATGTTGTGTGTGGGTAGATGTAATTGCCATGTAGAAACTTGCCTCCGTGCTCTCAAATTTAAGATAATGAAGTGAATGAGAATTCATGGTGGGGAGCTCAGTCAGAAGGAGAGACCCAAGCTACTACAGCAGGCTGATGGCTTCCCCCAAAAGGCCAGGTCATGAGTGTAATTACACGACCACTGTGAAGATGTTTCACACATAATTGAACAGAAAATTATTAAGTCATCATTCCAACGCCCCAGCCTGCGGACGCTCAGACATGTACTTAACCTATA
This sequence comes from Prochilodus magdalenae, assembly GCA_024036415.1. Lineage (NCBI taxonomy): Eukaryota > Metazoa > Chordata > Actinopteri > Characiformes > Prochilodontidae > Prochilodus > Prochilodus magdalenae. Next base: position 181,474 of record JAMWET010000681.1, on the reverse strand, counting down.
CAGGGGCTGCACATATAGGAAGCCTGACATTTTTAACACCACAGAGAACAGCGGAGAGAAAGCCCGCGCGAGTGAGAGTGTCAGAGAGCGCAGCGGGCAGGGTTATCTGATCTCCTGCTTAGCTGCCTTACAACAGATCCCCTCGAATTAGGATCTACTGAACTTGGACGGCAGCCCTTCCGCTACATCTGTACCCAAACACTCGCTGTGCACATTTCCAGACATTGAGATAAGGATCCCTGGCCCCCGTGACGACTTATTCACTCCCACCCCCTAATCTTAATTCTCTTAGAATAAGAAACAAAACAGGACAAAATGATAGCAGGCTGCTCACTGGGGAATGAAAATCGCTTTGACATGGAGATTAGGCCTTTCCATTGTCATAAGACATTGTCTCATATGAGCGAAGCTTGCAGAGAAAAGGAATGAAAGCCGAGAGAGGGAGGACTTTTTTCTGGAATGGCCAGCGGATGACATAATGGTGAGCACAGAAAAGTAAGTCCGCATGACATTGTTTGGCAGCGCGGTATAAAAGGAGATTTAAAGTGCATTGTTTCCGAATAGAAATGCCAGAGATTCGGTGGACAAAGGGGTCGCGGTGCTGGAACGTGACAAGTCAGCAATTAAGGATTGTGTCATCTGCTTGTCAAACAAACACGGACAGGCTAGCACTTAGGCTAGGCTACATTTATTCAGCTGTATATATATATATATATTTACAATGTAATTACATTGTGAGCAAATTTCACAATGAACGGCCCAAAATTACTACAAAAAAGTCAGGTTCTATTGACTTACATTAAAGGTAAAGAATGACGTTCCTGTCCTCCCGAAACCCAAAGACAAATGTGTATCACTATTTTTGTTGATTTTTTTCTTTGATGTATCATCTAAACACTGGGTACAAATTTCATAATAAATGGACCAACAAAAATGGCCCATAACTGCTTAGTAAGTCTGGTTCCATTGACTTACATTAAAGTTAAATTTAATATCTAGTAACGTTACTATTTGGAGATACTTGTTTTTCATATATATATTTCAACATATATATATATCTCAGTTTTTGATCTTATTTGGAATTACCTGTTGCTCTTCATAAGGAATGGACCAAAAATCCCAAAACTACTTAGGGAAATAAGTCAGGTTCCATTGACTTACATTAAAGGTAAAGCATGATATTCTTCTTCTCCTGAAACGTTATTATTATCGTTGCCACGCAAAGAAAAACATGTATCTCTATTTTTGTCGATTTTATCTTTTATGTATCATCTAAACACTAGGTACAAATTTCATGATGAATGGACCAACAAAAATGGCCCAAAGCTGCTTAGTAAAACGTCTGGTACCATTGACTTACATTAAAGTTAAATTTAAAATGTTCTAAAAATTAAGTTTTGCCCTCCTGTAATGTTACTATATGGAGATACTTGTTTTTCATATATATATATATATATATATACATACATATCAGCAGGTATGTATCTCAGTTTTTGATCTTATTTGAAAGTTTGGAAGTACCTGTTGCTCTTCATGAGGAATGGACCAAAAAAAAAAGCCCAACTCTACTTAGGGAAATAAGTCTGGTTCCGTTGACTTGAAAAGTAAAGCTTGAAGTTCTTCTTCCTGTAAAGCTATTAATTTATTTATACTCCATTTTTATAGATTTTTGCTTTTATGCATCATTTGAACACAGCTGCTGGAATTTACACTGAGGTTACATTGTAAATTTGGTTTCATTGACCTACATTAAAACTACAGCATGACATTTTCTCCTGTAAGGTTATTTTATATATATGTATATATATGTATATATATGTTTATATGTGTGTTGTAACGTAGCACTATCCCATCTACGTCTAATTCAGATGGGGAGACTCGGAGAACCTGTGTGCGTGTAGGTGTGTGCGCTGACAGCAGCGTTTCACACACTCATGCTCACAGGCCTGTGAAAGATTATTCCTCCAGCAATAGAGATCCCTCTCTCCGAGTCACAGGGGGGAAGATTTGACCCGTCACTCTGCACGTTTCCTCTGTTAGCCACGGACAATACGGGCTTTCACATCCACCTCGCGAGCCCGTCTCAGACACTACTTATACGGGGACTCTACCCCTCCCTCTTCCACCACCACCTTCAGAACCACCACCACTTAAGACTTGCACTCTTAACTTGAATGTGGGAAAAGTTCAGGTTCTACAGAACCTAGTGTGCTAAGTGCCCCAGTAGGTTACTCGATATTCATGTGTTAACGGTGTCTGGAAAGTTGTTGTTTCAGCACCAGGAAAACGACTCATGGAAAAAGACGTGGGGATAAAATCATTTTCCTCTGAGTGACCTTCAGTAAAGCTTTACGCTGAGACTCTGTATAATCACGGCCGTGTTCTCCTCCCTGTGTGACCTCTGACCCCTTTCCTCATAGACCAGAAAAGGCTAGCGGTCATACGTATACGATATTAAGAGAAGCTTATGATCAGAAAATATTTGGAGCTTTGAACAATAAATGAAAACGAGCTGTCCTGATCCGTGCCTCTCGTCTGACCTACGGGAGAACCGGTTGGAGAATAGACAGGGACAGGGACAGAGACGGAGACAGAGACGGAGCTTCACACCTTTAAACAGTCCAGCTGATGTCTGAATATAAAGAGGAGGGAGGGAAAAGATGTGTTTTATATGTATTCAGGTTTATTAACTGGCCTTGAAACCCAACACAAGAACCAGATTGCTCTTTTTTGCCTTTTACGTAAGCTACAGATTTTCCTAGAGTATTTATTTATTTATTTATTATTACTGTTATTATTGTTATTATTACATCATTTTTGTTTGCTTATTTATTAAATAATTTAATTTATTTTTCATGATCACCATTATTATTATTGTTAACAACAACAATAATAATAAAAATAATAAATATAAATTTAAAAATATTCAATTTTTAAAAGTTTTATTTGTATTTATTTATTTGTTCATTTTAACATTATTACAAATACACACGACGGTTCTGTAATTCTGCCCAGAGCATTTCTGTTTCATCTTAACCATAACCATTCATCAAGCTATTATTCAATCAGACTCGCTATATTAATACCGTAATGAACAATACTTAAAACGAATAACTGCATTAGAACTAATGCTGGATTTATGGTTAATTAGACCATTATATTGATACTGTGGTCAAACGGCAGGGGCGTTTATTATCCCATTAAAGGAGCTTTCTGCGAAACAGTTGTCAGATCAACCTATTTCCCACAGTCATTATTTTCTATTAAGATCCCATGGTTGTGGCGAATACATCTATTTTAATTAGTTATTCCCATAGCTTTATTCCACTGTAATTAGTCTGTAATTTATTCTTAATTCCCAACATACACACTTTCTGATCCAGAAAACACATGCCTCCCATTGTTCCGCTGGGCCAGCGCACCCCTGCAAACAAATCTTCCCAGCACCCTGACCTTGTTTCAGGATCATTCCATGCAGTGCGTTAAGAATGGCACGACCCTGTCTATAGCGCAGCCTAAACGGACGTCTTTAATTAACGTCCCCGTTTACATCGACTAGCCAAGTGGCAGAGCGGACGACAGGCAGCGCTCAGGACCGGTGAAGACCGAACAGTGATGGTGCCACTGGATCCAGCAGACTGGGAGACACTAGTCATGACGGTGTGGTCGCCGGAGACCCAGTGAGGGCCAGCTGGGAGTGAGAGGACCCTCCTTTCCTCATTTGAATAATGTGGCCTGAATCTGTCACATTATTACCCCCGCCCCCGTATGCTCACTGTACGATGCGTCAACAACAAATGAAGTTGTAAATAAGAGACACCATTGTTTTGTTTGTGTTCTTGTGCTCTAGTTTGTTTGTTGCCCCCACCGTCCTGTCTTCCTTTCACTCGCCTGGTTTTGCCCAGCCCTCTTCAAATTCATCATGGCTTATCACCCCCTACCCCCTCCTGGTATTCCAACCAACAGCAACAGTTAAGAGATGTGGGTGGGAACAGGGGGTCCGCTGGGAGTTTTGCAGCATACTTCACACCACCCAGATAGCTATTAAAAACACAATGCAGGCTAGCAGCTAGCGTTTTCTTTCTCATGAGCTGTGTTGTTTTTTTTTTGAGAGAAAGGGAAAGTGGGCCTTTAGGTTTAGCTCTGCAATGTTGTCCTTCTCTAGGAGATTAAGGCCAGTTATTTTAATTGGGAGAGAGAGAAAGAAAGAGTGAGAGTGAGGGAGGGAGGGAGAGAGAGAGAGACAGAGTGTTGGCCGTCTGTTCAGGACCCATCTGGGTTAGTGTGGCAGAGCCACTTCTCACGACATGTGGTTAACGGTTAGAGACAGGCTCACCTTCACGTCAGAGAAGAACATCTTCAGCATGTTCGAGCTGGGGTAGCGCGTGTAGAAGAACATCAGCTTGGCTTTCTTCAAGTGGTTCGGAGAGAGTCCTTCTTGGATTTGCGGAAATGGGAGGTCAAGGAAAGTACACAGCTGGAAAAATACAGTGTCTGTATATATATATGTGTATATGTATATATATGCTCCAGGCAGAAGACGTTTATTGTATGTAGCATAGATGCTAAGACACTATAGAATCCAACAACACGTCCTCGTCCAACAGCTAACATGTCCTAACCACAGATCACAACCTGTCCCTACCCACTTCCTCTTTCTGACGGGTTTATTAAAAAGGCCTTTGAAGGACCTAAAAGAGTCCTGGCCAATGTACTCCGCTCTGCTGGTCAATAAACGGCTGCTTATCCCAATATAAACTCTATTCATCTGGAGGTGGCTTTGCCCTCTAGATTGGTAAACAGACGGCTGCTGAGCCGAGTCCCAGGAGGAGCCGTGGCTAACCAGAGCCATCTAGCCATTACAGTTCGCCCCGAACCAACCCCCAGCCCTCCACCCTCTGCTCCCCCCCACAGCCTCCTGGCACGGCCCCCGTGCTGCCAGTTAGGCCGGCTTTAGCCACATCTGCGCTGCAGACTGGCCATGCCATTTCCTCGGCAAATTAACGGCTTTATAATTTATCAAAAATGAAGATGCATGTGGGGCTAAATCAATGGGCCCCTGCAAGGTCAATTAAGAGGCTCGCCCGGCAGAGGCCTACCCCCCTCCCCGCAATGCAGAGAGCGGGCGCTAATTCAACACTGTGGCACCTTCAAGTGAGTTCATATGCTCGGTGTAGCTGCATTGTGTCCGTTTCACAAACAGAGACGTCAAGTACAAAGAGTCACGCTGACGAACGGTACGGAGAGGCGCTGATTAGCACCGCTTTGGGTGCGCTAATATGTCCGTTAAATAAATAAACCCGAGGAGACCGATTGTTTTCGCTCAGAAATCATAAAATGGACTCTGAAGTGGCTCTGCAGTGATGCCGTCCATGTTGATTGACATGCTCCTTGTGCTCAGGAAGGAGGGGAGGAGCAGAACCCTGTGTGACCTCCATTAGGCTGATAGGGAAGACTAAAAGAGCATTAGCTTCTCTCTTGTGCCATCTGTCATAACGCATACAGCAAATAACAGCAGTGAATAAGAGTGGGGAGAGGAGGAGAGAGCACGAGAGACGGGGAGCGCAAGGCAGGGAAAGTGAAGTCTGATTTTCAAGGACCTCGAGGCTTTCTCAGAGGCATGCAGAATACAGTGCAGCCCCTTGATCGAAGGCCTCGTGGAGAGCGTCTCCACGATACAGCAGCAGGGTAGGGAGAGAGCTGGGCTAGATTAGAGAGAGGAGGACTGCTAGGCATCTTCTCCGGCTTTGTCTTCATTATGTTAATTACACTGAAATGTCCCATTTAAAGGACTGAAAATAAAAAAGCCCTGGAAAGCGCAGCTAAGCACCGAGGCTCACGGCGATGCCCCGCAGCCGTCGTTCTGAGTGCTGGAGTGATTGGTATACACTGCCTCCGTCCACTCCGAGGGAAAGTTTGACAGAACAGCGTGCATACGGCACAGAAAGTGTCATTCGGACACTTCCCTGAAACAGACGTAGGTGCTTAGGCCCTGGAACAGTATATGAGCACCATGACTTGATGGCGCTGACTCACCTAATGCCCATTTCCTACAAGGAAACCTCTCTTCCAAGAAAAATACAGCCGTTTCTAGGATACGAAAATATGCGCAAAGACAAAATAGATCAAGTAAACACTGCTCGGCTCGGTGTAAAACAAGCCGGGCCACAGCCAAGGTCAGTCAAGGAAATAATGCAAACATGAATATGAAGAATTGGAGGAGAGGAAGGGGAGGTGGGGGGAAACAGGGTGACCGTGGTTTATAGCCACATGGGATGCTACATAAACAGCAGTGCCATGGATGCTGTGCACCATCAGCCTTTTCCTTCTGTTTTTTTGGACTTGGTTTTGGATTCACTGTGTTTCATGAAAGGGAGACAATAACTAGTGAAACCCGATCCAACTGCCAGGTGTAAGGAGAGGGAGGGAGGGAAAACATAGGGATGACAAATCCATAAATTAATGCCAGACATCTGCTCGGCAACATAAAAGATTAGAAGATGACAACAAATGCACTACAGCTGATCCTGACCTGCTGTCAACAAGACGGAGCAAAAAAATAAATCTGGGTTTTTAAGGGGTGTGTGTTTAATATGTGTCTGACTGAATAATAAACAGAGCGTATTCTTTTAGCTCCTCGGAGCGTATACTGAAATTGGAGGGTGTGATATTGTGGCGATGGCGTAGTGTAGTGGTTACTCCAGTGTGCTAAACTCACTGGTGATGGAGCTTCTTTAGGCAGGACTATGCGGCTTGTAGCTCCGACTTAATGCCATAATAACCAACTACGTAAAACTGAACTACGTCCTTAGGACAACGCTGGACCTCGGCTCTGTCTGCTGCATTAGACATGCAAACTGCTTTCAATACCCCCCCCACCCCCACCCCCCTTCCGTGTGTCTTACAGCCGTACCGTGCCAGAGCTGTTCGGTCTCTCTATATGCAAATGCTGGAGGGAAACTGAACAAGGCTATTTTTCTTGAGATGCAAAGAGGGCGCGTGACAAGGAAGATCATTCTGTTCACGGCTGAAGACAATTGGCTGCCTGTTACTCTTAGAATTTGAATAAAATTTAATATTTGATTAAACACCCTATTTTGCAAATATTGAGACATTGCTGTTAGGAGCCCAACTGTGCAGGTGCATGTTTATCGGGCTTGAATAATACAGGCTTTAACCCCTTCAGGGCCAAAGGAGACTCGTGCGCCTTTAACTTTGTTGGTTCAGTAACGGGGACAGCCAAACGGCAACCATTATATCCCTCAGTGGTGATTAAACACAAGGGTCACTCGCGTGTCGCACGGTGTGGCGAATCCAAAGCGCTGCTGGATTAAACAGGAAACGGATTTCATCTGTAACACACCAACGGCCTTTAAAAACTTTCAGCTCCCTCTGTTCTTAAAACGGGCTCATTCAAAGCCTGTTAGACATCCAGTGGCTTTTTTTCGGCGAGGGCTTGTAAAGAGGGAAGGGGATGAAAGATAAACAGCTACCTGCAAACACCTGTTCGCACCAGGAAAAAAAAGAGACGGATGAAAAGAAAAGATCTGCTGCCAGGCAACAGCTATTAGTACTGCAAGTGCTTCCGACTACAGCCAGCTCTTTATGATCGTAAGGAATAAGACGATTTGTAGATGCCCTCCGAAGCAATACCTTGGAGAGGACATACTGGGAAATGAGGGCTGTTTTGAAAGAAAGGATTAATAATGATAATAATAATAGAACATTGTTCTCTCCTGCTTTCTCTTATTACTTTAATTTGTGGTTAAACGAGGACAAATTCTCCTGAACTAAACCGGACTCATGGACAGATACCTCTCCTTGTCTTTCTAAACACAAGATGCTCAGACCTCTCAGCGAAGGATCCCACTTGTCCTTTTACTTCCTGGCTTTGAAATATGATTTGCTTTGAGCATTTATGTACAAAGTCTTGCATGCGCTGTGATGAAAGAGGGGGTTTATTGTGGGTCTCCCTGTGATAGTGTGAGAACAGAGAAGATGGGAGGTATCTTCGCCGCCGCGGGGCCTTTCAGCACTTCTCCCTATAGCGCACGCTTAAAAGCCCCCAACCACAGGGCTGGTTTTTAATCTTTAAGCCACTGCACGAACACAGGGTTTGAAACATGTGCCAATTAATGGGGATAGATTGAAATTCAATTACGTTTCTTAACCCCTCCGCAAGAACTCTCCTACAGCATTATGGGGCTGTTTGAAAAGGCCCTTCTTCAGAGTCCAGCCATGCATGCGGACCTCTGTGTCTACTCATTAGCTTATCGCTGCCTGTAAAACCCTGGAGACGTTCGAGCGAGCTAACAGTTTCAAACCGAACCGAACGGGCATTACAGATCACGGCTTTGTGAAAGGATATTGTACTTCCTGAATATGGAGAGATGTCGGACATGTCTTGGAGGTCCCCGCATTCGGACTTGATGAGCGATAAGGAAAGGCCTTCCGGGTTCCCTGGATGCGATGGTGAAATGGAACGATGGTGACTGAGGTGGTTGGACGACATCTTGGTCCGTAGGCTGGTGGTCTCTCTGGACAGGTCCAAGGACTCAGGGGAACCCCTGTCCTTGCCCGGATAAGGCCCAGGGGGCGCACCTAAAGGGCTCTGGAAAGGGTAACCCATGAGAGGAAGAGGGAAGGGATGGCGGAAAGAGGGAGGGCTGAAGCCCATAGTTGTGGATAGTGGCGATGGGTGCAGGGCAGGGTGATGGTGACCCCCGGGTGTGGGCAGGGGTCCTGCATGGTCTGCAGAGTTCTTTTTCACCACTAAAGGCAGGGCCTCTGTTTGGTCATTCGTGTTGGGCACTTGCATGCTGCCGAAAGAGTCAAGTGGATTGGGAATGATGACGTCTCCGAAACACTGCAGGCGCTGGTTAGCGGTGTGGAAGTTGGGGTTCTCGCCATTGACCGCAAAACGGTCGGGGGGTGTCTGCACAGGGGGAAAGACCTGAGGAAGTGGACGTGGGGGCTTTGCGAAGACCTTTACCACTGTGTCCACCACCTGGGACATGGCAGTGTTCAGCTCTTGCTTTAGCGTCTCTGCTAGCTGCTTCCCTTCTGAGTGCATGGATGTCGGGCCCTTTCCACGGGAGCCGTCCCGCTTGGGCTTATCTCCCTCTGTGGCCATGGTTTGCTCACGAATGAGCGCTCGGGCTCGGTCCAAGAAATGTCCCGGATCCAGGTCAGACATCTCATTGTCCGAGCGGTCTGGAGCAGAGTCGCGGACACGGTTGTCCATTCCATCGGAGCGCAGGCTGTCCTCCGAGAGGTTCCCATCTTCGTCGTTTTCAGAGTCCGTGCTGTCGTAAATCTGATAGAACTTCTCCTGCAGCTGCCGGAGCTGCTTCTGCATGTCCTCCAGCTGCAGCTTGAGTTGCCGGCGCTCTTCATGCTTCTGCTCTTTGCGGGCCGAGACCAGCTGCTGGAAACTCTGCTGCTGCTGGGGCAGTTTCTGCTTGCGCTTGTTTTCTCTGTAACCCTCGCGAGGGCTGGGGGGCTGGGTCGCCCCCTCGCGCTCGTTCTCACCTGCTCTGAGCGTGACGCTGGGAGAATGGCTCATGCCGCGGATGATGTTCTCCACCCGGGCACGTTTGGCCCTCAGGTGCTCGTCCGTCAGCCGGTCTATGTCGAACTGGGCCATGGAGGGCCTGCTGAAGGGGGACAGGCACTCCTGAGGGCTGCCTCGTGACGAAGTGCTGCAGGCATCTTCCTGGTGGATCTCCGAGCCGGTGCTGGAGAGGCCGCTGCTCTGGAAGCTGGGCTCGCTCACTCCGTTTTTGGTCAAATTGTTTTTTAGCAGCTGGGAGATGATGGTGGCCCCAGGGAAGGGCATCATGGCGTCTTCGTAGGAGTTCGCCCTCTTCAGTAACTTGCGGAGCACGTTGGACTTCTCGCTGTCTCCGTGCTGCACGACCGAACACTCCACATCTTGTTCAGATCCGTGGGGATTCATGGCACTGAAAATGCTTGGTTTTGATCGGGAGAAAGCCACGGGCGCTGTCCCTACAGTCCTTTTTACTCCAATGTCAACTCTTCTTCTCTTGGTTTGTCTACTTAGGAGGGCTGTGCTGTCATGGTCAGGCATCACTGGGACTCTTATTGTGCCATCTTTTAAAGCCTGTCAGCTGGACATAGCTTGAGAACCCCGTGAGCCTGGCCAAAAAAAAAAAAACAACAACAACACTATCATGAATGAAGTTTCTTTTGCTAGGTCCAGGACCTCGGCTAAATACGACACAGGCAGAATATCACAGGTAATGGGTGCGTATTGCTAGAGCATGCTGCACATATATTTTATGAAGGGCTAATCTGCATCATTAGCTGAACTGAATCGTATGTCTGTAATACTTTTCACTGATTTAAACAATAAGCCAATTTAACTATGGGATAAATACGGAGCCCTTCAGCAACAACACAAATCCAGAGCCCATCGGTTTTACTAGCGTAAGGGGGCTGCTGTAAAACACAACACACACTGCACTAGTCTCTACGATGTGGAACTCTGTGTGTGTTCACACAGACCCCCCAAAAACACCCGACAAAAAGGGGCTAGGAAGCATCATAACCAGATTAGGACTTATCTGCATCATCGTGTACCTAAATCAAAATTTAAAAGGCTAATTAACTCATTAAACAAAAACATACGATTCAAATATTTAACCACATAAAAAATCACATGTCTAAAATCACATTAATTAGTCCATATAGCTCATTAGTTATAATATAATAAATTAGTTATATCAGTTATTATTATATTAGTAATATGGTCATTTGTAGACACCTCGGGAAACGGTTTACAGGACAGACAGCTGCTCGTCCTCCGCTGGGTTCACCGTACTGAGGATGAAGGCTATGGGCCGGTCTGGGCTATGTTATGTTCGGATGCCTATATGAGCCATAACTTTTTCCCAGCTGGAGGAAAAGGCACTGCTCAGCTCCGGAGAGGCTGGCTGGTGGAGGAGCCTCCAACAGACACGACCGGAGTGGCGTATAATGTGGCCAGTTCAAAATAACACATCTAATAAATCAGAAATAATCAAATTAACGAGCACTGATCAACAACCAGGGGGTCGTTCTGATCAGGCTGCTCCGCTCGGGCTGCTTCTCCTGGCGAGAGAGGAGAAACGCGGGACGGAGACCCAAACCTGAAACTCACAATCACACCTAAACCGAACTACCCCGGATCGACACCTGCGAGCCATCGCTGGCGGAACCACGGTTAGACAAAGCAGCAGACACGGTGGGCTCCAGAACCACAAACCAACCCGGGGCACACGCAACCCTGAGCCCCACCAGCTCGCGCGCAGTGCGAAGTTAACTTCTCCTCCTCTTTGTTTCCTTTGTGCCGAAATGTGCGGAGCCGAGTGTCCAGCTCCACCGCTCAGCACGCATGGCACACGCACACAGCCACAACACGGCGCGGCCAGCGAGCAGCGCACCCGTCCAGCACATCCAGAGCGAACCCGCCAGCGGCGCACAATAACGAGGACTCCGTGAAGCCCCCCCACACACACAGCTGAGGTGGGCACGGGGGGAAACAACACCCGGAACCGAGCCGAATTAAAGCGCTGAGGCGTCGCGAGGAGCTTTAGAGTTTACCCGAAGTGGCGGCGCGCTGGCGTACTTACGGGCGAGCTTTGGAAAGTGAGGGAGTGAGAGAGCCGGAGTGAACCGCCACACACTCTCAACGCCCGTCCGCCTAGAGCCCCCCGATCACTCCGGGCTCGTGCGCTTACTCAGCCAATTAGCGGCCGCTACGGACGAAGTGCGGGGCGACACTGCGCCTCAGGAAGAGGAGCGAGCCGGTGCGCCCGAGCCTTTCAGATCAGAGCGAGAGACCCACACACAGACAGGCACACAGACCGAGAGAGAGAGGGAGAGAGGGAGAGAGGGAGAGAGAGAGGGGACAGGGTTACTTACTCTGTAGATGAGAGCGAACTGAGCTTCTTTGCGGCGCCGCGTGAGAGGGAAGAGAGAGCCTGCTCGCCTCCTGATGAATACTGTAGTTTCTCAGGATAAGCGAGCGCGCGCCGTGTGCGCCTGTGTGTGTGTGTGTGTGTGCGTGCGCGCGCGCGTGTGTGTGTGTGACAGAGAGAGAGACAGAGAGAGGGATATAGAGAGAGAGAGAGAGAGAGAGAGAGAGAGAGCTCGTGTGCGCCGCTACTCTCTCTAGATGGAAATAGACCGCCCGAGCGAAGAGCAGCAGCGCGAGGCCGGGAGCGCGCGCTCGCACCAACAAGATTCACTTTAAGACGCGGCTGAAGGAAGCAGGAAGACGGCGCGTCAGCAATCAGCGTGATGTAACATCCTCACCTACCAATAAGAGCAGGGCGCCGGATCCGGAGCGATACAAAACGCTGAAGTTCGCGGACCGAGGCGGCCAGTCAGCCCGGCACCGGCAGAGCGGCCCGCGGTAATTCCGGTACTGTTACTTGGATTTAGAGCTGCGGGGTTCTTTATGGTGTCCAGAATCACACGGGCTTACTGCTCGATCACTGAGACAAACAAACAAACAAACAAGCAAACAAACAGCTGTGTTTTTAATCACGGGGTTTGAACAACACGCGCTGTTTATACGGGACAATAAATTCATAACTGGGGAACTTCAGTCTAACTCAGTCTGACCTCAGCAGCCACGCGCGCTCGGGCCGCTTCCTGTCCGAACCATATCCAACAACTCCATAGAGAACAGCAGTGCAGATAGAAGTTTATGGATTTTGGAATATGTGCTGGATATGTATATGTACATGTATATAATGTATATAATTTATATCATGTATATATATATATATATATATATATATATATATATATATATATATATATATATATATATATATATATATATATATATATATGTAATTTTCTGAGACTTGTATGTGTAACTTTTCAAAACTTCGGCTGGAACTTCTGTGTCTGCTGCCAGTGCTGTGCTGTGCTGTGCTACACCTGACGGAGCACCCACCACTCCCCATAAACACGCTCCGCATCTCCATCCATCCTCTATAATCCTTCCTACATCTACATCACCTACATTTCCATCACTAGCCAATCAAATGCTGCATCAGCCTCTCACACGGCGGTCCGTGCACGCAGACCCCCGAGAGCTCGAGCCTCCTTCTCCCTGACCCGTGTTTCTGCTCTTTGTTACAGCGGACGGGCAGAGGGTGATGTGGGCCGTCCCGCGGTCGCGTGATAACCAGCATTCCCAGCTTTACCGCCTGGCCGCTCGGTGCTCCGGCTGCTTCTCCTCCTCCTTCATGCTCAGCCCGATCAAACGACCCGAGCCAGGTGTGCTACAGTGCGCAGCACTGTGGAGGAGAGGAAGGAGCTGATGGTGCAACAGGCTTCCTCTGAGCGTCCCTGGTAATTACAGCGGGTGTATGTGGAGCGGTGCGGGTCAGCTCGCTCGTGTTAGTGCTCGCGATCACGCACGAGCAGGTTCAGGCTGAAGTCATGAGCGATTACCGGCAGGGCAAGGCGGATCCCCGCAGCAGCTCGGAGCTCAGCCTTCAGACCAATTAATGAGGTTATTAATTGTGGAAGTTCACGCGGGCGAAGTGGCCTGGTGTGTATAGAATCCGGATTATTTTTCTATCAGAGTTATTATTTTTAGAAGCTATTATTATTATTATTATTATTATTATTATTATTATTATTATTATTATTATTTAATAGTAATAATAATAATAATAAAGTTCTCGTTAGTTTATTTGCATTTTATCTTCTTCAAGACTTTAATTGTGATGTGTTAATTCTAAATTATTCTAAAATTCTAAATAAAGTCATAATAAAATACAATAATAATAATAATAATAATAATAATAATAATAATAATAATAATAATAATAATAATATATCTGTGCGCGGTTATTTAGTCACGCCTCTCCAAATGCTTTCCCACTCAGTTACGGGCGATCCTGTTTGGAAATTGGAATTCTAGAATTCAGGGTCATGTATCCTGCTCCAGGTTTTTTGCCGGCCCGGCTGGTTTATTCCCCCAGCGAAACACCCCTGCGTAAAGGAACCAGCACTCAGCCACACCGGGCTCCTCCAGTTAGACACATTAGTCTTTATATTGCACGTGTGGGATTAAGTGTATATATATATATATATACACATATGTGTGTGTGTGTGTGTGTATATGTGTGTGTATATATGTATATGTGTATATGTGTGTATATATGTGTGTATATATGTGTGTATATATGTGTGCGTGTGTGTGTATGTATGTGTGTGTATATATATGTGTGTGTGTGTATATATGTGTGTGTATATATGTATATATGTGTGTATATGTGTGTGTGTGTATATATGTGTGTATATGTGTGTATATATGTGTGCGTGTGTATATATGTGTGTGTATATATGTATATATGTGTGTATATGTGTGTGTGTGTGTATATATGTGTGTATATGTGTGTATATATGTGTGCGTGTGTGTGTATGTATGTAGAAGCATGTATGTAACCGTCGCGCGTATTTTGGGACCCTCTGTTGGAGTGAGATGGAGTGAGATCCCGCCGCCTGTGAGGGAGTTACAGCCCTCTCTCCGGCGCGGTGGTCCTCTGGTTCGTCAGCGCACCCACAGCGCGCTCACCTGTTCCTCTCTCCGCACAGTCCGAATCCGGTTTGCGCGGATTAAAAAGCTCCACGAATTCAGAGCAAACCGGAGAAAACGAGCATGCGCGCGCAGAGCATTTTCACACGCGCGTCCAAAAGCCGGGAAAATAAATTCTGATACTTCTGCAACTTAACAGCTGCTCGGTCTCGGCGTCAGGTTCGGCAGTCCTCGGTGGGAGGCTGGTACGAGTCTCACAGGAGAACGAAATGGAGGAGCGAGCGCCAATAACCGAGACTGCTAAACGAAAGGTGCAGCTGCTCACCTGGAGCCGTACAGACAAAGAGGACGAACAGCAGCGGACAGAAGCAACAGTATAAAAACATTATAATAATAATTATAATCATTATTATTATTATATAATAACAATATTAATAATAACAACATTAATATTAATAATAATAATAATAATAGTAAAATTTAACGTGCTGCTGTGAGAATTAGAGGTGCTGATGGAATGAGCAGCGGCCCACCCCTATATTAATGTAGCCTGTAAACGAAGCGCACGTGCAGCCTATCCATTCATTATAATTACAGAGATGACCCAGCGCCTCTCCTGCTATATGCTGCGGTGTGCCCGCCTGCCTACTGCGCTTGTTAACGCATGGCACTGAGGCATCCTTACTGAGGGCTCCCCTTGTGTGGTGTAAGCTTCATTCTGCTTCAAGTCACTTGGTAAAACAGTTCACCTGGCTAGTCCGCCTCCTGCAGACTCACAGTCAGGTATCTGAAGCAGACTGATCCCTGAGCTTCTTCTAGCCGCATGTATTCGTCAGTGGGCGCAAGCGTGTGCCCAAGCTCTTAATGGGAACTAAGCCTCCTGAGTGCTGCCCACTGATCGTCCGGTGTGGCATGTGATATGATATGGGATGTGATCATGGAACCTGTTACCCCACCCAAAAAGTGCCTTACCCTGCACTCATAAGGCCAGCACTGCAGGGGGTCAGTGAAAATCAGACTGGGGGCCACTGAAAACCAGCAGTGCACCTTCTCCCAGAGCCTGCGCCGCTCTCGCTTTCAAACCCTGCAGCTAAAACATGCATTTATTCAAAAAGGGCCAAAGTTGACATCCCAGCACATTAGCAATTCAGATGCTAGATCAACAAACAAGCAAGAAGGGAAGCAACCCGGCCTAAAGGTCACCGCAGTGGATTACAGGTGTCTTGGATGTTGACGCTAGGAGATGATCAATGGAAAACACTGCTGCTGGAAGTAGATCAACATGCTGCTGCGTGGACATCGGGTTGTGGAGCTCCTCTAACAGGAGCTATCTACCCCCACCCTCCCCCAACACCGTACGCTTAGCAGAGCCACATGAAGCACACTGTATGTACATGCGGTAATCCCAGACCACAACAGCATACAGGCCAAACATTAGAGTAACCAAACCTACGTCACCTCGGGCACCGTGGTGGGAATTGTACCCCAGCTGAAAAGCGAGAGGACGTGCAAAAGCAGCTCTTGCAACAACAGCACCTCAACTCCAGACGCAGGAAGTGTTTAACCTGCGGCCAAAAGTGCAACTTTCACATCAGCTCAGTTTGTGTCCTCACCCGCCGGACGGTGTTGGCTGGGAGAATTGTAACCACGTCCTCAAAGGATGTTAACAATTGATGTGCCAATTCCCTCAGAAGCCCTGCGCTGATACCAGAACCCCCGTCTCATTGTCTGTAATTGTAAAGCACAACATAATTGTAATATTATTCTCATTTCATAATATTCCATCATATTTGCCAGGAGATAATATCTCCCACCCTGCTAATTATCTGACAGAGAGGTCGAGCGAGGGAGAGGGAATAGCAGGGGAGAGATATAATAAGATAAGATTAGGTATGGAAGCACAAGAATAGATAAAACAGGGGGATAATACTCGGCTCTAGATGCTGTTGTGTACAAATTCACACAGCTTTTGGGGGCCCATCAAGATTCAGGGAGTAGCTATTATTCCACACATTAGCGCGGGCTAGCTAAAAGCTCTTATGCTTGAGAAGGGTCTTGGAGGTCTTCAGGAAAAAGGATGAGGCGCCGAAAGTGGCCAGTGTTTAAGGGACCCCTGTTACGTGAAAAATGGCAGCCTCTCATCGCGACAATGTGACATGGTCTAGGACTCATTTACAAGACAGAGGGAGCGCGGCGCTGAATGCGTGAGCATGATACTGTGGTATGGGGCTATTACCGGGAGCCGGCACCACACCAAGTTCAGTCAGGTGGGGGCAAAGGAGGACAGGTACAGAGGCAGGTAGGCCAGAAGACTCCGAACTGAGTCCATGGTGACTAAAGAGCGTGACAGCTTTTATAAAGGATATCTGAACACCTGACACTTCCTCTCCGGAGGTACCACAAACGGACCTTAAAGAAGGCCGGCCGTGCTTTTAGGATTAAAGAAAATACAAAAAAATAAAAATATATTTTTCTCATTTAAACTTCCTGCAGGAAATATACCTGCAGCAGCTCGACTCATCCTCAGTCTTCCCAAGTTCAGCCACATCACCCCACTGCTGCACCCCCTTCACTGGCTTCCTGTAGCTTCCTGTTTAAAACTCTGAGGCCTACAGAGCCAAGACTGGACCAGCCCCTCCCTCCTTATGGCGATGGTGAAGAGTCGATCTGTACCTCGAGCCCTTCCAGCTTCAAGTACAGCTCGACTCGACCCGCCATCCCTGAGGACTCATGGAGGACAAGCGTCCAGACTCTTCTCTGTCCTGGCTCCCAGATGGTGGAATGAACTCCCACTGACTGTCTCTTGTGGTGTTTAAATACAGACTGAAGACCCGCCTCCTTATAACGCACCTCAGTGAGTGAGCTCTAGTCGAGGTGTAGGTTATATGTGTATGTACTTGTGGTGCCAGCTCTCTTCAGGTCATTGACCAGCTCCTCCTGTGTAGTTCTGGGCTGATTCCTCACCTTTCTGAGGAGCACTGATACGCCACGAGGTGAGATCTTGCTCCAACATTTGATCTTTTCTCACCAAGCTGCTCGGCAATTGCCCCGTAGCCCTTTCCAGCCTTGTGGAGGTCAGCAGTTTTGTCTCTGGTGTCTTTGGACAGCTCTTTGGTCTTAGCCATGTTAGTAGTTGGAGTCTTACTGATGGTGTGGGGTGGACAGGTGTCTTTATGCAGCTAACGACCTCCAACAGGTGCTTCTAATTTAGAATAATAGGTGGAGTGGAGGTGGAGTTTTTAGAGGCGGACTAACAGGTCTTTGAGGGCCAGAATTTTTGCTGATTGGCAGGTGTTCAAATACTTATCTGCAGCAGTAACACACAAATAAATTATTAAAAAATCATACAGTGTGATTTCCGGATTTTTTTTAGATTATGTCTCACAGTGGACATGCACCTAAGATGAAAATTTCAGACCCCTCTATGATTTCTAAGTGGGAGAACTTGCAAAGTCGCAGGGTATTCAAATACTGATTTTTCTCACTGTACATATGTGTATGTATATATATATATATATATATAGTAGCTGTCCAATGGAAACCATGTATCTCCACTTTTGTCCATTTTTCCTTCTATGCGTCATTTGAACACACCAGCTGCTGTTTACACTGAGTGAGAATCTCATGATGAATGGACCAACAGCAATGGCCCAAAACCGTTTGGAAAGATGTCTGGTTCCACTGACTTCCATTAAAGTTAAATGAGGTTTTTGGCCTCTCCTGTAAAGTTGGAATTTTGAAGATACCTGTTTTTCTTTGGACAGAGACCATACATAGTCTGCCTTTAGTCTTTTCCTCTTATCCATACATGTATAGCGGCTAGTTTATAAGGTCCCAGTCATTTATACAGGTCTGCTTTAATGCGCAGTGTGCCCATCCCCCTCTCTCCCACTCATCACCGGCCAGGTTTTGACCACAAGACCATTTCTCCACACTATCTGTAACACACCAGTGACTTCTACACAGTAGTGAATCTTGCACTGGTTATGTATCAGGTACAGAAGCAGTTGTCTAGTGTCGGGCTTAGATGCTCCGCCCACAGATGTACAGAGCCTCTGGTAAACTGCTCACAGCTTATTAAATAAAATATCTCAACACCACTAAACAGAGACGCACTGGCTTTAATGTAAGGACATGATTACAATATGTCAAGTTAATGTCTCTGTGCTGGAACTGTACGGTGCTAATCAATCCAGCATCACTCGTTTACAGTCGTACAGTTACAGGCATGTTCAGTCTTTACATCCTGTTCATTATTAATGCTAATGAAGTCTGGGTACGGAGTCAGTCACCACAGCGGTGTAACGGAGGCCGCGTGTTTATACAGTATCTGTGCGTGTGATGAACAGCACCGTGAGGGTCTGTTTGACTAAAGTGCAGCAGTTTTATTTTTTAGTACTGTCAGCTTTCGTTTACAGTGACTCATCATGAGCAAGAGGAAGGTGCCAGTGACATGCGCCAGTTTTTGGGCAGCCTCAGAACAAAATAATAGCATGGTGAAAGCAGTAGGAAGATGGGTAGCCAGATGATAGAAACAGCCAGTGGTGCAGGAGATGAGTCAGTGTGTCTTCAAATGATAATTGCCTTTCAGATCTTTTTCAGAAACGGTCAATAATTCACTCCTGAACGCCGTGCCAAAAACGACGCCAGTCGCCAGTTGTTTACTGATGATATTTCTTTCATGTGTATTCAGAGTAGAGAGAGAGAGAGAGATAGATAGAGAGAGAGATAGAGATAGAGAGAGAGAGAGAGAGAGAGAGAGAGAGATAGAGAGAGAACAGGGATGCTGACAGGACAGGAAGAGCAGGTGATATGGAGGTGTGTGAGAAAAGGAGCACATGTCCACAGATTAAACTTAAGACCCAGTAATGAAACCCCGGCGGTCTAATCCCGGTGCCCGTTACAGTAACAGATAATAAAATTAATACAAAAGTTTATTAAATATTTAAATGACTAATTATTAAATATATTAATTTAGAAATAACCACAGATCTATCCCCTGCCTCAAAAACACTCAACACTCCTCCTTAACACTCAACACTCCTCCTAAACACTCAACACTCCTCCTAAACACTCAACACTCCTCCTAAACACTCAACACTCCTCCTAAACACTCAACACTCCTCCTAAACACTCAACACTCCTCCTAAAACACTCAACACTCCAAAAACACTCAACACTCCTCAAAAACACTCAACACTCCTCCTAAAACACTCAACACTCCTCAAAAACACTCAACACTCCTCCTAAACACTCAACACTCCTCCTAAAACACTCAACACTCCTCAAAAACACTCAACACTCCTCCTTAACACTCAACACTCCTCCTAAACACTCAACACTCCTCCTAAACACTCAACACTCCTCCTAAACACTCAACACTCCTCCTAAAACACTCAACACTCCTAAAACACTCAACACTCCTCCTAAAACACTCAACACTCCTCCTAAACACTCAACACTCCTCCTAAAACACTCAACACTCCTCCTAAAACACTCAACACTCCTCCTAAGCACTCAACACTCCTCCTAAAACACTCAACACTCCTAAAACTCTCAACACTCCTCCTCAAAATCTCAACACTCCTCCTAAGCACTCAACACTCCTCCTAAGCACTCAACACTCCTCCTAAAACACTCAACACTCCTCCTCAAAAAACTCAACACTCCTCCTAAGCACTCAACACTCCTCCTAAAACACTAAACACTCCTCCTAAATCACTCAACACTTCCTAAAACATTCCTCCTAAAAAACTGGACACTTATTCTATAACACTGAACACTCCTCCTAAAACATTTAACGCTTCTCCTAAAGCCCTCAACACTCCTCCTAAATCACTTAACACTCCTCCTAAAACACTCAACACTCCTCCTAAATCACTCAACACTTCCAAAAACACTCCTCCTAAAACACTCAATGCTTCTTCTCAAAGACTTAACACTCCTCCTTAAACACTCAACACTTTTTCCAAAACACTCAACACTTCTCAAAAACTCAGCACTTTTCCAAAAGCACTGTGAACTGAATCTGGTCATTAAACATGTTTGTAATCTCCCATTATATATTTATTTATTTATTTTATATATTTACATATATGTTGTTAGTTTCTCTGTTTGGTTGGGGTATCTGGTGGAGCAGTGCTCCAGCACCCATAGACAGAACGTCCCCGTTCTTTACATAGAGCCAGACAATGTTTTTGTTTGAGTGACCCCCCAGAAATACACCTGTTATCTAATAGGAAAAACTAATTACCAAACAAGTCGGCTTTTAGCGCAGAATTAAAAACTGAAGTTGAGTCTGAGTCCCGGATAGTGTCCCGGGGAGTTACTCCAAGGCTGGGGCGCTTGGAATGAAGAGGTTCGACCCCCTGGTGTAACTCCTGTGGTTAAAAGCCACACAGAATACCAGAGTACATGACTAATTTAGATACGTGTAGCATTACGCATGTGCGGCCTACACCTGAATATCCAAACACCACTGCATATGATCAAGCATCTGTCCTCCATCTAGAACATCAGCGGTGCAGCCGTTTCATTTACATCTGAGCTAAAGTTCAGAGGTCACGTTCTGACTGAGATCCGTAGGTCTAAGCCATCCGTAGGGCTGCTGACTGATCACAGTGGTCTGTAACTAGCCTTTAAATGCATCTGGGACCTTTAACCTTTAAAGGTTTGATCTGCTACATATGGTTACAGATATCACAGGCCAAACTGTTTACTTCTGCCTTTGAAAAAGAGATAGCAGAGCTGATCCGATGTGGCCTGTGGCTTTAAAAAGGTAACTTGGATTTGATTGATGTTATTATGTTTAAAATTAATTATTAAAATTAATTATTATTATTTTTTGTTTACCATGTACTTTTAAAAATGCTTTAAGTTGTCTTTTTCAGTGCGTGACCACAGGTAACTGAAATTGTTCAGCAAATTCTAACATACAACAATAACTGTGTGTGTGTTTACTTTCGGATCTCAATCAAGTAGTTTTTCTGGAATATGCTTTTGCAAATGGTTGGTTATTTTTTCAGGCAGATGACTTCCCTGAGGTCATTATATTAATAATCATACTGTATTTCGAGGTTATTTATGTTAGAAATGCAGGAGGTTTTTGATATTCATATCTGCACAGTTACTCTACATACTGTATATACCGACACTGTCATGTATCGTTTACTCGGCACACTCTCTCAGTACATACGACCTACACTGTATTCTCTTGTGATGACGGACAAACGTAAAGTGACGAGTGCTGAGCTAGACTCAAGGCGAGGTTTATTTATTAGGTTTGTAATCGAACACAGCAGCACCGAGAGCAGAGCGGACATAACAGAAGGGCAAAACCGAGCCAGAGTGAAGAAACAAGCAAACATCAAAACCAGGCAAACAACCAGAACAGCAGAGGCACCAGCAGGGGCAAGGGCAACAGAGCAAACCAGCAAAACAGAACAACTTCAAAACCAGAGTGGCAGAGACACGCTCGGTACGCACAGAGTGGCAACACCTCGCAACCGCTCAGCGTATATACACACTGACTGAATTAACTACAGGTGAAATCAATACTCCGGTGATTCAGGTCTAGGGAACAGAACGGGATTGGGAGATGGGGGACATGTGAGAGTGACGTCATCGGGTAGTGGGTTATGGGAAATGAAGTCCCGGGAGAAACTCTCTCTCCTCTCCATCTCTCTTCCCTCCGTCGCTCTCTCCCTCTCTTATCTCTCCTCTCTCTCTACTCTCATGCTCATCTCTCTCTCTCTCGGCTCCCTCTCTCTCATACTCTCTCTCCCTCTCTCTCTCTCCGCTCGCTATCTCTCTCTCTCTCGTCTCTCTCTCTCTTCCTCTCATCGGGCTCTTCTCTCTCTTCCTCTCTCTCTCTCTCCCTCTCTCTCCCTCTCTCTCTCCCTCTATCTATCTATCTATCTATCTCTCTCTCTCTCTCTCTCTCTCTCTCCCTCTCTCTCTCTTCGTTCTCTCTTCTCGTACTCTCTCCCTCTGCATGCTCTCTCTCTCTCCCTCTCTCTCTCTCTCCCTCTCTCTCTCTATCTCTCTTTCTATCTATCTATCTATCTATCTATCTATCTATCTATCTATCTATCTATCTATCTATCTATCTATCTATCTATCCCTCTCTCTTTCTCTCTCTTCCTCTCTCTCTCTCTCTCTCTCTCTCTCTCTATCTATCTATCTATCTATCTATCTATCTATCTATCTATCTATCTATCTATCTATCCCTCTCTCTTTCTCTCTCTTCCTCTCTCTCTCTCTCTCTCTCTCTCTCTCTCTCTCTCTCTCTCTCTCTCTCTATCTATCTATATACATACACTAGCATCTGGACTGTTCTACCACTCCTCTCTCCATATGTGTACATACTGTAACCCCGCCTCACTTCCCATGGTTACGTTCCTGAGCTCCACATGTACATATGTACTGTATTGTGCGCTTCTGGTTTGATGCTAGCTGCTATGCTAACTTGAATGTTTACCTATGCGTTTTGCATACTGATGAGAAATAATCCGTTTGCATGACTTCAGAAACGGCGGTCTTGCTCCTCAGGGTCCATGTGTGTTTTCTCAGTGATCGTTTGTTATTTCAGTCACTACAGAGGTTTTATATTGAACACATAACTCCACACGATTGTCCGCCCGGCTCCTGATAAGCTTTTTGAATAAATGAGTTGCCACTGAGACCAAACTGCCCGTGTTGTCTCCCCCACCCCCAACCCCTGCCACCCCCCGTTGAGTCTAGCCGGTAGGTCAGCGTTCGAGGCGAGTTGGCAGAGGTGCCTGGCCCTGTGCCTCGGTGTCTGCAGGGCCCTACCCAGACCAGACCACCACCCCTCTGGCCTCCAGGTTGAATAGAGATCTTCAGACGCCGGTGCACTGAACTGGAGCCGCATTTAAAGCGAACAATTCTATCTGGCTCCTCTTCCTCCACTGGTTTCTCTACGGTGCTCAGGGAGGGCTTCAGCAATTTGGGTCGGTGAGTTTATCTGCGTGTTTCACACATTCATGACAGAAAGAGAAAGAAAAATGACAACTCCAAAAAAACAACAAAAGCATCAGGAGTGGAGGACCTCTGGCTTGGAATACCATTCAGTAGTGTTGGCCCCAGCTTTGATGAAATTATCAGGGTCATGTGTGACTGCCTCTCGCACTGAACAGACTGAACACCAGCACACTGGCTCCGTCTGGATGTGTTTATTTGTTAGAGCATGATTGCCAAACCAGCAAAAAGAACATTCTGCACAAATAAGAGTTTCTGTCCATCCGGCTCCTTAACCCCGAGCGATGGATGTTCAACATCGAGGTTTTCGTTTGTTCAGATGTGCATTCTGTGGGCTAATGCAGAGCTACAGCCCATCCTGTGCGCTCTGATGCTGTTGCTCCACCTGTCTAGCCGGATGCCACTGTGCACTCTGCCTGCTGACCAGTTTGGTGACCGCATCCTGCACATTTGTTGATCCTGCTATACACTACTCCTCAAACACTCAACACTTCTTCTTAAACACTCAAAACTTCTTCTCAACACTTCTCCTCAAACACTCAACACTTCTCCTCAAACACTGCTCCTCAAACACTCAACACTTCTTCTTAAACACTCAACACTTCTCCTCAACACTTCTTCTTAAACACTCAACACTTCCCCTTAACACTTCTCTTTAAACACTCAACACTTCTCAACACTTCTTCTTAAACACTCAACACTTCTCAACAGTTCTCCTCAAACACTTCTCCTTAAACACTCAACACTTCTCCTCAACACTTCTCCTTAAACACTCAACACTTCTTCTTAAACACTCAACACTTCCCCTCAACACTTCTCTTTAAACACTCAACACTTCTCCTCAAACACTTCTCCTTAAACAATCAACACTTCTCCTCAACATTTCTCCTCAAACACTCAACACTTCTTCTTAAACACTCAACACTTCTTCTCAACACTTCTCCTCAAACACTCAACACTTCTCCTCAAACACTTCTCCTTAAACACTCAACACTTCTTCTCAAGACTTCTCCTCAAACACTCAACACTTCTCCTCAAACACTTCTCCTTAAACACTCAACACTTCTTCTCAACACTTCTCCTCAAACACTCAACACTTCTTCTTAACACTCAACACTTCCCCTCAACACTTCTCTTTAAACACTCAACACTTCTTCTTAAACACTCAACACTTCCCCTCAACACTTCTCTTTAAGCACTCAACACTTCTCAACACTTCTTCTTAAACACTCAACACTTCTTCTCAACACTTCTCCTCAAACACTCAACACTTCTCCTCAAACACTCAACACTTCTTCTCAACACTTCTCCTCAAACACTCAACACTTCTCCTCAAACACTTCTCCTTAAACAATCAACACTTCTCCTCAACACTTCTCCTCAAACACTCAACACTTCTCCTCAACCACTCAACACTTCTCCTCAAACACCCAACACTTCTCCTCAACACTACTCCTCAAACACTCAACACTTCTCTTCAACACTTCTCATCAAACACTCAACACTACTCCTTAACACGCACTATTTCTCCTCAATACTTCTCATCAAACACTTCTCCTCAACACTTCTCCTCAACACTTCTCCTCAAACACTTCTCCTCAAACACTTCCCCTCAACACTTCTCCTCAAACACTCAACACTTCTCCTCAACACTTCTCCTACTGTCCCAGCCTGTCCTTGTAGTCCTCTATCTAACAGTCACTAACAGCTCTTATTCAGTACTGCCTGTAATTGTAAACTCCTCCTCTCTGTGTCTGGTCTATCTGGTTCTCCCTTTCGAGTCTTGGTTCCTCTCGAGGGTTCTTCCTCTTGCTCTGAGAGAGTTTCCCCATGGCTGGTTCATTGGGGGCTTGGACCTGGATTCTCTGTGAGGCTGCTTTGTGATCATCTGTTGTATAATAAATTTGACCGGACATGTTGGGTTGCCTGGGCCACGCCTATGCAACATGTTTCTAACGTGTGTCGAAATAAAACAGGGCGTGACAGATGAAGATGATTTCTTGTCTTTAATAAGGTTGACTTTTTCCTCATCACTCCAGAGAACCCGTCTGCACTGCTCTAGAGTCCTGTAGCGATGAAGCTCTACACACTGTTCCTGAGCTGATCTGAAGGACACATGAAGTTTGGAGGTCTGTTGTGATGGGCTCTTAGAAAGTTGGTGACCTCTGTGACCTATGACCCTCAGCATCCGCTGACCCGCTCTGTCACTGTACGTGTCCTACCACCTCGTGGCTGAGCTGCTGTCGTTCCCGATCACTCCCACTGTGTTCTAATCCCACTGACAGTGGACTGTGGAATATTTAGTAGGAAGGAATTTCACCACTGGACTTGTAGCACAGGTGGAGCATCCTATCACGGCACCACGCTGGAGTCCACTGAGCTCCTGAGAGCGACCCATTCTCTCACTAACGTCTGAAGGAGCAGTCTGCAGGTCTAGGTACTGGGTTTATACACCTGTGGCCATAGAAGTGGCTGGAACACCTGAATTGAATAATTAGGATTGGGGGAGGGAATACTTTTGGCAGTATAGTGTATTCATTATAATATACCGGAAGCGTTAGGTCCTGGCCATCATTCCCGAATGCAGCTTCCTTATAAGTTCACTTCTTGGACTCTACTGTTCCTTTTCATTCAGAGCAAGGCACAGCCTGACCTGCCACCACTTAACACCCATGAAAGCAAGCATCAAGGTTTTCTGCTTCTTGGCACCGCGTGACGGAGCGAACTCGGAATAAATCTTCAGACACTGAAAGCAGAGCCCTCCCGTAAGCTCCTCTGGATGCATGTATTAGCAGCGACCCTGGGTTCTGATAATGCCTTACCTTAAAGGGGTACGTAGACGGCAGCTTATTTATACTGGGCTTAGAACATGTTTTCTATGTACACATCAAAACACTTTTGTACGTCACTCTAAATAAGAAACTCCATTAATATAAATGTTCGGTATGCTTGTTGTATTACTGGGTAAATGGCTGGGATGAGGGCTTCATTTGAATGCATTAAAAACTAGGCTAGTCATGCTTTCCTCCCGTGCACTTAAAATCACGTACGTCTACCACTGCTCCTTATGGAAACAAGGGAGCGAAAAGAAAAGGACCGGAGTACAGGAAAGCCCTAGGCTCTGTCGTCAGGAAGAAAACAATTACACTGACATATATTAGGGAAAATATGTAAATCATTACTAATTAGAATTTTGCTCATTGAAGCTTAGCTAAACATGTCTTGAAGGAAAACCTATTCCTATTATGTTAATACAAGTGAACTACAGTGTGTGGTTCTAATACTGATACTGAGGATATGGAGGAGCTGTAGGAGGATACATCACCTCATGTCGGGTCTCTTCTCAGCACTGTTTGTAGAACCCATTCATGAGAAAGTTGAGCTTTCCATAAGGTCTGCAGGTTTAATATCAGTACCAGGTTTAATATCAGTACCAGGTTTAATATCAGTAACAGGTTTAATATCAGTACCAGGTATAATATCAGTACCAGGTATAACATCAGTACCAGGTTTAATATCAGTAACAGGTTTAATATCAGTACCAGGTTTAATATCAGTACCAGGTATAATATCAGTACCAGGTTTAATATCAGTACCAGGTTTAATATCAGTAACAGGTTTAATATCAGTACCAGGTATAACATCAGTACCAGGTTTAATATCAGTAACAGGTTTAGTATCAGTACCAGGTATAACATCAGTACCAGGTTTAATACCAGTACCAGGTTTAGTATCAGTACCAGGTTTAATATCAGTACCAGGTATAATATCAGTACCAGGTTTAGTATCAGTACCAGGTTTAATATCAGTACCAGGTATAATATCAGTACCAGGTATAATATCAGTACCAGGTTTAATATCAGTACCAGGTATAATATCAGTACCAGGCAAAATAACAGTACCAGGTTTAATACCAGTACCAGGTTTAATATCAGTACCAGGTATAATATCAGTACCAGGTTTAATATCAGTACCAGGTATAATATCAGTACCAGGTTTAATATCAGTACCAGGTTTAATATCAGTACCAGGTATAATATCAGTACCAGGTTTAATATCAGTACCAGGTATAATATCAGTACCAGGTTTAATACCAGTACCAGGTATAATATCAGTACCAGGTTTAATATCAGTACCAGGTTTAATATCAGTACCAGGCAAAATAACAGTACCAGGTTTAATACCAGTACCAGGTTTAATATCAGTACCAGGTATAATACCAGTACCAGGTTTAATATCAGTACCAGGTATAATATCAGTATCAGGTTTAATACCAGTACCAGGTATAATATCAGTACCAGGTTTAATATCAGTACCAGGTATAATATCAGTATCAGGTTTAATACCAGTACCAGGTATAATATCAGTACCAGGTTTAATATCAGTACCAGGTATAATATCAGTACCAGGTTTAATATCAGTACCAGGTTTAATATCAGTACCAGGTTTAATATCAGTACCAGGTATAATATCAGTACCAGGTTTAATATCAGTACCAGGTATAATATCAGTACCAGGTTTAATACCAGTACCAGGTATAATATCAGTACCAGGTTTAATATCAGTACCAGGTTTAATATCAGTACCAGGCAAAATAACAGTACCAGGTTTAATATCAGTACCAGGTATAATATCAGTACCAGGTTTAATATCAGTACCAGGTATAATATCAGTACCAGGTATAATATCAGTACCAGGTATAATATCAGTACCAGGTATAATATCAATACCAGGTTTAATATCAGTACGAGGTTTAATATCAGTGTTTAAGTAGTTTGGTAGTTGGCTAACAAATTTGTGAGTAAGAGTTTTAGTAAAAAACATACAAAAATAATGTAAAATTGATTGTGAGAAAGCATGTATCACAAAACTGAAGGCACGTCTCCATAAATAAATGGACATTATTATAAAGATGGTTTATATTGTCCAAACGTGAACATGCTAAATATATATATAATAGAAAGTATATATATATATTTATACAGTTGTGTGAAAAAGTATTTGCCTCTTCATGATTTCTTATTTGCATGTTTGTCTTTTAAATGTTTCAGACCATCAAACAAAATTAAATATGAGTCAAAGGCAACACAAATAAACACAAAATGCAGTTTTTAAATGAATTATTAAGGGTAAAAAACTCATCTTTAGTTTAACAGCATTTTGTGTTTACTTGTGTTGTTTTTGACTAATATTAAATTTCTGTTTGATGATCTGAAACATTTAAGAGACAAACATGCCAAAAAATAAGAAAATTATGAAGTGGCAAACACTTTTTCACACTACTGTATATATATATATACATATATACATTTTTTAAATTGCTTTTTTAGAATCATTTTTGCTATTTTTTTAAATTTCCAGAATGATGACATTTCTTTACACACATTATGGTACGTGGTTAAACAGCACTTAAAATAAATTGGATTTGTGTCCAGCTTCAGCAGGGAGGAGTTTAAACAATGCCCTCGCCCCTCCTGAAGGGTCTGATGTGGCTGAGAAGAACGCAGGGAGTCATTATTATCATTATCATCATTATTATGTCTGAGTGAGTACTCGGGGTGCTGAGCAAAATACAGGGCGGAGCTCCTTCCCCAGATAAAAGCTCCAGATTCCTGGTTCCCAGCTGCTGTTCAGACGCGCCATCTATATAATACTCATACACATGAAGTCCTGGTTTATCAGAGACTGGAGATATGAACATTTCCTGATTCACACATTAATAACTACAGCCGTTTAGCTCCATTCTGTTCTGTATATATCCTATATGTAGCTTATAGTCCTGCTGGGGATGCTTTGGAGTGTGACGTGGTCTATAAGACATGAGAGGAGCAGTGATAATAGAGATGTATGCATGTCTGACTCTTTAGGACACATGTCCTCCTTTGCCGTCCCAGGCATCATTACCATTCAAGCCAGTCTCTCCGCTCCTCATCAGCAGTCATGGTTAGGAGCCCGGGATGCTTTTACCAAGTTTCACTCTGAACATGCTGAATTTGTTTTGGGTCATTTTTTGGGGCTTGGCAAAAACAGAGAGGGTCTTTTTTGGCCATCCGTCCACCATATTAAGTACCCCACCTGCCGATGATTACCCATAAACACGTCTTTCTGCTGAGATGTACCTGGCAATTAGGCTTTGAAATGCCCCACGCTTGATTTACCTTAGTGGTGCTGGTGAATGGCGATGTGTCCAGACGGCTTGACCTCTCCCGGTGCTTTCTGATTTGTTTACACACTCGTTTGTTCGACTGTAATGCACCCAGAAAAATGGATTGTGTCCATTATAATTATATTGATTTGCCAGTAATTATACTGGGATACAGGCTTTAGGGAAGGTGTGAAGAAGGGTCTGCTCAGTCTTCTCATGTTCAGTATCGTGTGCTGGATTTGCTGCGGGGTTTTTCAAACTGTGGATTTCAGAACAGAACAGTTTCTCAAAAAATGAATGAATAAATAAATAAATAAATAAATAAACACAACTATAAAACAAATAAACAAATAAATAAAAATAAACAAATAAATAAAAAAAATTAAAGTGTTTAGAAGAGAATATGGATATAGATGGATATAAAATATTAGGATGTAAAATGTGAGTTAATGGACCAAATCATTTGGATGATTCTATTGATTATTAAATTTTAACACACCAAACAAAATGAGAAAAATTAGAAAAATAAAAATAAAATGGACCAGCAACAATATACCTCTGAAAAAGAAGCAACTTTGTAATTTATATTTTTTAAGTAATCACAATCACACACACACACACACACACACACACACACACACACACACACACACACACACACGTTCTTGTTTCTGTGAATTGTGGGGTCATTACATACACTGTTATTAATTCCCTGGAGACCTAAAGCCTTCTGCAGCATCCACAATTTGGAAACCATCGTTTTTAATGGAGGTATGGAGGTGCACACACCAAGCGCTGACAAACTAACCTTAACCCTAACCCTAACCCTAACCCTAATCCTAACCTTAACCCTAACCCTAACCTTAACCTTAACCTTAACCTTAATCTTAACCTAACCGTAAAAATGGAAGCTTTGGTGAAAGTTCTGCCAGGAAGACTCCAAAGCTATGTCCCCCATTCATTCATTGCTCCTTCCAGTCGTTGCCTGCCATCCGCCTCGTAAAGCATTCAGCTTCTGCTCCTGTCCATATGGATGTTTCAGCATTCTCCTGCTTCCTCCGACCAGCTGGGTTTCTTATTTCTTCAGAAATGTTATGATTTACATTGTACACCTTAAAATACAGCACCATCCTCCACCAAGATACATACATTAATGAATGAATGAGTTAATTAATTCATTAATTCATTAATTAGCATTGTAACACCCTCATTTACAGCTATTAGGGTCACATGAAGAACCTCATGGAGAACTGACACACAGAGTACAGCCTGTTTCTGGCTGTTGTCTTCTCCTGGCCTGCGTGTGGTGACCACATAGAGGCTAGCATCGGAGCTGATTAACGAAGTGCAGACCTGACTGAGAATATGGGAACCAATCAAAGAAAAAGAGAGGGAAATCAGGAGAACCGGGTTCCGTGTGTTGTTCTGCTCATTAACAGTGTTTGACTGTGTGACCTCCATCATCTGAGCCTAATGCATTATCCATGAGCTCCAGCCTCTCCAAGGAACCAATCGACTTCCTCAACCTGCTCCTTCTGGAGAAAAGCAAACAACAGGTGCGCATCCCTCCTGTCACCACTCCCTTAAGTCTTCCGTCTGTCTAGTGGTTCCTCACGGCTGGAGAGGTTGTCTGTTTCTAATAACACACTTAGAAAACACTCGGTTTAGCACTTCTTCATTCTGGAGCATCTTACCCTAATACCTAGGTCCACTTTATCATATGTCCCGTACGCTGCCACACTGGCCTTGATGTCCCTGGTTGTACCACATCACCGGGTTAATCTAAGCTCAACCCTTTTGGGTTACGTATTTAGGATGTGGGAGAGGGTAACTGTATTCCATCACATTTAGCTCGACTCATCTTTAATCTTCCCCACATCACCCCACTGCTGCACCCCCTTCACTGGCTTCCTGTAGCTGCCTGATCAGATTTAAAACTCTGAGGCCTACAGAGCCAAGACTGGACCAGCCCCTCCCTCCATATAGTAATGGTGAAGAGTTGATCTGTACCTCGAGCCCTTCCAGCTTCAAGTACAGCTCGACCCGACCCACCATCCCTGAGGACACATGGAAGACAAGCGTCCAGACTCTTTTCTGTCCTGGAGCCCAGATGGTGGAGTGAACTCCCACTGGCTGTCCGAACAGCGGCGTATCTCGCGGTCTTCAAACGCAGACTGAAGACCCGTCTCCTTATAACGCACCTCAGTGAGTGAGCTCTAGTAGAGGTGTAAGGTATGTGTGTATGTACTTGTGTTGCTCTTATAATGACCTGTTCTTCTCTATAGGTATGAGCGCTGGGCTTGGTTGCCAGGTAGTGCTCTTATGCTTTATATATGTCTGTGTATTGATCTCTAGGTATCAGTACTGGTCCCCTGTTCGGGCAGTGTCTGAGCTCATGGTGAGTTTAGGCTCTAACCTTCCTGTACTAGCTGGAATACTATCCAACGGAACACTGAGCACGGCTGTAAGTTGCTCTGGATAAGAGCGTCTGCTAAATGTTTTGTGGCTTTTGCTGTTTTGAGTGATCAGTATGTCACATGAATCTTGTAGATTTTTATGAGTTAGGGTTCGGGTTAGGGTTAGGGTTATTTTGGGAATGTGGTAGGGGTCCCTGCTGCCCTAACTGATTTTAAGTCTGCGGTCTTTTATTCTGCCAGTCTGCCAGAAAGGAGAGATCAGGTGTTTACTCTGATTTTACAGAACGCAGTAATGTTAATATTCCAGTTTTCTGCACAGGCTCAAGTGCCTGTGAACTCCATGTGACCTCTCACTCACAGCTGGCAGCCAATGCAAGATCGGCCTCACCTGAGTACTGATTATTCTCACCTGTGGTATTGTCTTTATAAGCTGCTCAGTCGTCCTCGCCTTCAGGAAGTAACGCCTTTGTGTCGTCAGTACCTGCGAGGCTATGATTACTCTGAATGCTCTTTTGGTTTCTTGGCTTTGTGCTGTACCTCAGCGTAGATTCTGGATTATTCCTGTTTTATTTGTTTCCCATTTGCCTTCCCACGTTTTCTGACTACGTCTCTGGACGTGTTTTATTTTTAGTAAATCTTTAAAAGCCTCTTCTGTGCCTCGTCTTTTTTGGATTGTAGGAGTAAACCAGAGAACCTGGAGGAAACCCGCATTGACACAAGGTGAACATCCAAACAGAAAAGACACCTGGCACCGGAAATCAAACCCGGGCCCTTTATGCTGTGATGCAACAGCCAACCCACTGCATCCCCATGCCTCCCCCTAACTGTGTACAGTTTAATTTCATTTTTCTTTATAATTTAAAACAATTTACACATTAAATAATATAGTGTAGCTATTTAACTGACCATGTTGTACACCATTCAGGAACATGCTAATGGTTGACACCTAAAATCGGGGGGGTTGGGGGTTGTTCCTTTTTCAGGTTAAAAGTGTAGTTTCTGCTGAGCATTGCTCAGTTTCCCAGTCTGTCATAGCACACTATAGTTAAACCATACTGAGACCAAAGAAAACCGTAGCAGATCATACATGAACGGCAGTACACAGAGAAGGCCAGTCCTTCTTCTGATAACCAGACTAGCAGAACGCTAACTCAGCTAATATTACTAGCCTGGTCTTTTCCTGCTTCTTGTCTTTCAGCTTGAAACCAGCAGGTTTGTGAAGACGGAAAGCTGATGCCAAGTGTGATTAATACAGGAGTAAAAATAAACCTGAGCTTGATGTTTACTGGCGCTCTCACCATGAGGGCCAGTAGTTCTAAGTCAAAGCTAACGGGAGCTAAAGTAGCCGCTGCTGAACAGGGCGCCGCCATCTTGGAATTTTCTAGTTGGTATAGCGGTGCTCTGCACTGTGTCTGCTGTGTGATGGTACCTGACACCTGCAGTGTGGCACGTCCAGTCTATGGTGACCTTAAGTGTAAATAGAATGAAAATGTTAATGAGAGTGCCCGCACAGCGCAGTGATGAGTGACGCACGCCAGGCAGGGGTCGTTTGTGCATGCTCACCTTTGCCTCTGTTTCCGACTGCCGTGTACCATGACGCATATCCCCCACAGGAACCTAGAACCTCCCGTTTGATTTGTATCAGTCTGAAATCAGAAGATTAATGGGGGAATTAACTACTCAGTGGGAGAAAGGGTTAAAAATAGGGAGGCAAAAGTCTAGCGTGTTGGCTGGTGTACATCAGCACAGCGTACTGGAACAGGTCAGTCAGAGTTTGAGGGTCTGCCTAATGTGCAGTAAGCCCCGTGCAGTCTGCTGTGCAGACAGCACAAGCATATAACAGGCAGCTACAGACTACAGGAACATAAGGGCACTTTTAACATATAAACAACAAAAGATTGCAATTTAGTAACAGTATGTACCTTCAGATGTACTTAAGTATGGAGAGTACCAGTACTAAAGTATGTACCTTTAGATGTACTTAAGTATGGGGAGTAACAGAACTAAAGCATGTACCTTCAGATGTACTTAAGTATGGAGAGTAACAGTACTAAAGTATGTACCTTTAGATGTACTTAAGTATGGGGAGTAACAGTACTAAAGCATGTACCTTCAGATGTACTTAAGTATGGAGAGTAACAGTACTAAAGTATGTCCCTTCAGATGTACTTAAGTATGGAGAGTACCAGTACTAAAGTATGTACCTTCAGATGTACTTAAGTATGGAGAGTACCAGTACTAAAGTATGTACCTTCAGATGTACTGAAGTATGGAGAGTACCAGTACTAAAGTATGTACCTTCAGATGTACTGAAGTATGGAGAGTAACAGGAGCATGGTTTATTACGGCTCTAATGTTCTATTATCATTTCTGGAACAGGACTCTTCATCAGCTCAGTGTAGGTGAAGAGACTCTAGTGTCTCTCAGTCCACCAGTCTTTAATAGAAGCTCATTCATTAGTCCCACACTGACGTCTATTCACATCATCATCAGCACAGAACCCTGAAGGAGAACAGGTTCCATTGGCTAGAACCAAGCTCTGTCCAACAAGTCAAAACAAGCTCAAAACAAAGTGACTGCTGTAGCCTGATTGGTGGGCTCGCTTCATGTTTCTCTCGTTTGGACATGGTACGTTTACATACTGACATAAGCCAAAAGGAAACCTTCAATTTCAAAATGTCACACCTACCCATCAAGTTTCCCTCCGGTGGTCTGGGTGCAGCGAGCTGTGTAAGCTTCTTTCCTCCTGAGGATGAGGGTATATTCTATCATACGCTAAACCATCATACAGCAAACAGAAGGACGTTAAGGCTTCTTGTTGTCCCTGAATGATTTTTGCTGCCAAAGGAATTTGTTAGAATGATTCAGATTCCACTCAAATTCAGACTAGGTTATTTCCAGAAGTCGCCGTGAAATACATGTCGGCTGGAAATGAGCCAACCACTTCAGGATCCGCTTTGCCTTTTAAATGACAACTTTCGATCACACTTAACGTACACTGTCACATACGAAGCTTCACTCGTGTTTACAGAGGGGTTCAAAACCACAAAGCTGCATCCTTCATAAAGACTTCCAAAGTGGTCCCACAGGGAAACATAGCCCTCAGTGCTATAAATCACCGCTAGACATGAATGGGGGGCACCACGCACCTTGTCTGGACACCACAGTGAAATGTTAAGTAAACCATAACATCCTGTATATCGTGTGGCCTACTAGCCTATATGGACCTGGAGAAAGTGTCCGGCCTGGAGAGGTCATTTCCCTGTGTCTGTTTGTATGTGTGTGTGTGTGTGTGTGTGTGAGTGTGTGTGTGCGTGTGAGTGTGAGTGTGTGCGTGTGTGTGAGACACTGTACAGACACTGTAATTGAATGTTCAGTATTCTATTGTTAAATAGAATTAAATATTAAAATATTTGAGTTTTAAGAAATACTTTGGTTCGCCTGAGTCTCTCTGCTTCCTGTCAGAGGAGAACGAGGATATTTGAGAGAAGGAAACCATCTCTCTGTTTCTCCCTTCAGTTGTGTGCCTGCCTGAGGGTTGGCCTTGGCTGATAGCCCAGTCCCCACAGGCACATTTTGGCATTTTTGGAACAGAAAATAAGGTAATAATTACAGGAGATATTCCTCCATTCTGAATCAAAAGGCTCACCAACTCAGGTTTCATCCTGCTTAGGAGTCATCAAGTATTATTAAGTTTTATTATTAGGAATTAAATCAAGGTAATATTGAAGAAATGGAATCTTCATACGAATTAATTATTAAAATTAATGATAAGGTAAATATTAGGGATGCATGAAAGTGATGATACACCTAAGGATGGGAATATTATGATTTGTGATATTGTATCATTTATGGAAAACATTACACGGTTTACTGAATAATTTACAGATTGGTGTACAGCAGTACGGATTGGTGGCAGGCAGTGGGTAATTTGGTGTTTAATCCCTGATTGGAGCTCCAGTAGACCCAGAACTGTAAGAGCACCCTGTTAACTTAGCATTAGTGAACCTATCCATATGGTGGATTGTTTGCTTGAATATTATACCGTTTTAAACATATATAAATAAATAAATAAATAAATAAATATATATATATATATATATATATATATATATATATATATATATATATATATATATATATATATATATACGTGTGTGTGTATGTATACGT
This sequence comes from Prochilodus magdalenae, assembly GCA_024036415.1. Taxonomy (NCBI): domain Eukaryota; kingdom Metazoa; phylum Chordata; class Actinopteri; order Characiformes; family Prochilodontidae; genus Prochilodus; species Prochilodus magdalenae. Next base: position 145,173 of record JAMWET010000681.1, on the reverse strand, counting down.
GTGTGTGTGTAGCAGCATCACAGTATACTGAAGTGTAAAGCCTGTATCGCTGTAAAGTCATACATATATTGACATGCGTTTTGCCCTGTACTGTGAAGCTGGCATTTTGGAGACTCTGTTTGTTTTTCTTTGGACAGCGATAATATATATATATATATATGTATACACACATCATATCGGATCATATTAGTAAAAATGCTATGCATTCTACAAACAAATACAGTAGCGCTCAAAAGTTTGGGGGCACTGATTTCATTCATAGAAGCCTATTTATGATATATATCTATAAAATAAATTTTGTACGTTTTCAATGTTAAACAAGCTGAAAAGTGACTTCATGATAAATGATAGATCTGTACAGCGCTGAGAATGAGACTGACATTCACAGTTTTTAAAAACGATATGCAAATCCTCTAATTAAGCAGTATTTTTGATACAAGAAATTCCAATAATCAGAAAATACACAGTATTAAACAAGCATTTCAGAAAAACACAAAAACAGGAAGAGCTAAAGGGGAATTTTAATGAAACATGATCAACACTGCGTACATCTACTTTGAACATATTGCACAGTCGTCATCCTTTAATGTTAGTTTACTTAAACATTATGTAACATCCTGTGTGAGGAACAACCAAAAGCCAAAATACACACATACTCACACACACACACACACACACACACACTCACACACACGCACACACACGCACATGCACACACACACTCTCACACACACACACACACACATATCTGCAGAGTGTGTTTAAGCTTGTGCTTTTGTTGTTTATTGTAGAATTTTCTGGAATAATTTGGACGGTAATGTGTAAAGCACTGCAGGACTGGGCCAAAACTTTTGGTTGGACTCTGCACGACATGCTGCTTTATTCTTTGGAGCTGCTTGGTAGATAATAATCGCTGGTCTGCTTTGTCTGAAGCCCAAGGTTTTTAAAGCTCTGGCGTAAAAATAAAAACAAAAAACTTCCACTATGACAAACACAGACAAACGTGACTTCAACATGCTGACTCATAATCCCATTAATAATCCTGCTGTATATTATCCTATAATCATATTATATATTTATTATATTAACATATTAATAGTAGCTGCTAAGTATTTGCTGATTGAAATAGATTTAAATTTCTGGAGCTTTAATGAACATGCCAATAAAAGGAATTAGGCCTTTACAGTCCAGAGGTTCATATACATCTCCACATACCAGGGTCTGCCTCAGAATAGAGGTAGGTCTGACAGAGTAGAGGTAGAGGTTATCATCCAACAGGGCGATAATCCAGCATGCCTACAGGTTCACTTTAAAATGGGCTGAAGTGGACTCGGAATCAAGCAGCGGCGCTATTGGTCCCCTGGAACAGTCCACATGTGAACACTATCGTATAGTCTCAGTTCCCTTCATGTACTTCCACCTGCATCCAGCAGAGATGACACGGTACTGCGCATGCTGAAGATAAAGGGATGCTAATAGATAACAGATAATTCTTCTTTGATCTTCGTCTACGGGATAATGCCAGTCACTTCCTTGTAAAGTTGCAACAGGCATTAATCCCTGGTGGACGAACCTCATGGGAGGTGATAGAGAGAGCGTAATTGAAGGGCACTGGTCCATCTGCTACAATTAGCCCACTCTAAGTGACTTGATAAGGGTCTCCCTTTTATGCTAGCGAGGACCCAGTAGAGCCCACTAAACGGTAAGACTGAAGTCATCTGGGATGCAGCAGAGAACAGAGGAGAGTGTGGGTAAGGGCGTCTTGTTTTTGTTCTAATGAGAGGAGGAGAGGAAGAGAAAGCAGGAGCGGAAGGATGCTGAGAGGGATTAAGTGTGAATGGCGTAATGGACTTGCTTAGACAAACACCCACAAGCTTCTTTAGCGTCAGTGAATCAGATATAATGGGGATGACACATGGTTTATTTGGGCGGATGAGATAATTGCGAATGGTGGTCTAAGAAAAGCTGATAGATTGGGATTGATGGTGAGGGGATAACCTCCTCATACGGGTCGTCACCAGACAGCACAATAGAACCCGCACCTTCATCAGCGTCCAAAACATGGCCGTCAGAGATGGAGAGGGAGGTTATGGTGCGGTGAGACAAAGCAGTAGTCAAAAATGATGACCCCCATCTCTTTCTCGCTCTTCTCTCATTCTCTCTCTCTCTCTCTCTCTCTCTCTCTCTCTCTCTCTCTCTCTCTCACTGTCTCTCTGTCTCTCTCTCTTTCTCTCTCTTCTCTCATTCTCTCTCTCTCTCTCTCTCTCTCTCTCTCTCTCACTGTCTCTCTGTCTCTCTCTCTTTCTCTCTCACTGTCTCTCTTTCTCCCTCTCTCTCTCTCTCTCTCTCTCTCACTGCATCTCTCAATGTCTCTGTGTCTCTCTCTCTTTCTCTCTCTCTCACTGTCTCTCTTTCTCCCTCCCTCTCTCTCTCTCTCTCTTTCTCTCTCACTGTCTCTCTCAATGTCTCTCTGTCTGTCTCTCTCTCTCTCTCTCTGTCACTGTCTCTTTCTCTCTCACTGTCTCTCTTTCTCCCTCTCTCTCTCTCTCTCTCTCTCACTGCATCTCTCAATGTCTCTGTGTCTCTCTCTCTTTCTCTCTCTCTCTCTCTCTCTCTCTCTCTCTCTCTCTCTCTCTCTCTCACTGTATCTCTCAATGTCTCTCTGTCTGTCTCTCTCTCTCTCTCAGTCACTGTCTCTCTCTCTCTCTCTCTCTCACTGTATCTCTCACTGTCTCTCTTTCTCCCTTTCTCTCTCTCTCTTTCTCTCTCTCTCTCTCTGTCTCTCTCTCTCTCTCACTGTCTCTCTTTCTCCCTCTCTCTCTCTCCCTCTCTCTCACTGTATCTCTCAATGTCTCTCTGTCTGTCTCTCTCTCTCTCTCAGTCACTGTCTCTCTCTCTCTCACTGTATCTCTCACTGTCTCTCTTTCTCCCTTTCTCTCTCTCTCTCTCTCTCTCTCTCTCTCTCTCTCTCTCTCTCTCTCTCTCTCTCTCTGTCTCTCCCCCCAATATTTTAATAATAATAATAATAATAAACAAAAATAACAGTTTTTCTTTGGACATCAACAAAATATTAATTCTATTTATTAATTAAATAACACACCTTATTATGGTTATTATTATTATTATTATTATTATTATTATTATTATTATTATGCTCAATAAAAAAAATCCTCAGTTAAAGGTAAGATAAGCACCTGTAAGGTACAGAAGCATATTTTATGTTTTGGAAGAGCTTCATACCTGATATTTACCAATATTCAAGATTCAAGAGTTTATTGTCATATGCCCAGAGAAACAAGCTGTTACACCGTCCACTGAAATTCCTTCTCTGCACTACCTGCATTTCAAACACAAGCTTCTTTAAATACTCAGCTATTATTATTATTATTATTATGATGAAAGGAATAATGAACAGTTATGAACGCACTGAAATATTTCCAGTTTCATTTTCTTTATTTCACTTAAAATGTCAGTCAGAAATTTCATACCTCTGGTTCCTCGGCTAAAAAGTGTGTCAAGGACGCAGAGGATCTCTTGGCAGAAGCCAAAATGTTACTTTTCAGCAAAGTAAATGGATTCTGCCAAAAAGTGTCAATTAGTTTTAAAAGGCCTGTTAAGCCAGCACAACAGTCCTCTTAATGTATGAGAACTACACTTACCAGGTGTCCTCTCTGTTTCTAACAGTGGCCTTGTTTTGGGTGAGATCGGGTGGCTGGAGTGGTTTAGAGTATCGCTTCCAGCCATTAGTCATGGCTAACTCATTATAACGGACACTTGATTGCTCGCCTTTCCCCTTCTTGTTAAAATATATAAAACAATGGAGGGAGATTTAACCGCCCAGCAGATCCTGTTCTTCTAGAACAAACGGTGTATAGCAGTGAGAGAGAGAGAGAGAGAGAGAGAGAGAGAGAGAGAGAGAGAGAGAGAGAGAGAGAGAGAGAGAGAGAGAGAGAGAGAGAGAGAGAGAGAGAGAGAGAGAGAGAGAGAGAGAGAGAGAGAGAGAGACGTAGTGAAACTGTAGCTGAGGTTACAAGGAGAGAAACTATGGTGTTAATATTTTGTCTACATGCAAAATTCAGAGGCTTTATGATCTGAGGAAGCAGGACGAGCTAATCTACCATAATCTATAATCTTTAATCAGAATAAGATGAAAAACACCAGTGGTGAGTGAGATAGCTCGTTTACTATCCAGAATGATACAGGTGCAGGGGAACAGCGGGGCAGTTTGTCACATGGTTAATATCTCCACCGTAAGGAGCTAGTTAAAAGCTGAGCGCTAGTTTTGTGCATGTGTGGTCTGATGTCATATCCTGTTTGAGACATGCCGTGAGCTGAGCTGAGCTGAGCATATAAACTCTGCTCACATAACAGAGCAGATAATACAGTGTCTTGTGCTAAGCTAACTTTACAAAATAGCAAACACTAGCAAACGTGTCAGCTTGGGGCAGGGTGTCACGTTTACACTAAACGGTTATAACGTTAAAATGATATTTGAAAGCATAAAATGTTATTCAAATGTTTGTTTAAAATCATTTTGCAGTTTAAGCACCGCACAATGGTCCAGATTAATCAACTGGTTTTCTAAAGTGGTAATTCATTTTGATTAAATAAAAACAAAACAAAACAAAACAAAACAAAATATAAATTGCTTTTATTTGTTACAAAATAATACCTCGTGATGTTTTACCCCACACAGTGTGACCACTTAACCCCTGATGGGGCAACTTGCCCCAAATGTGCACTCACTACTTATTGGTTCAACAGTGTGGACTGAATAAGATATTAACATGTAGGCTAAATGCTGACCTCAGAAGAACAATCCAAAATAAACATCTGAGACTGAGATTCTTTCATCTGGTGAGTTAGTAACGCTCTGATCTAGTGATCCTGTAATATACATCTGTAAAAACAGTGAACGGTGTGACGGGACGCCATGCCACGCTCTCCCCCGCTGCATGTTGAGACACTCCAGCACATATTTGCCCACAGCAGAGATTTTCTGCTCCTCTGTCCAAATGTCTTGATAATGCTTCAACGCTGCGCAATTTTTTTATAGAACGATAATCACTCCCAAATCCAGATTTTCAATCCCTCGACTCCTGCTGACAGTTTAAATAAAATCATCCCAATCCCACGGGATAAGAGAAATGAAAAGAACAAGGATTAAAAAGGGCAAACCTTTTCCTTCGCTTCACTTCCCCCCGTCTTTCATACGGATCATGACCCTGTCTGTGTGCCATGCTTACCACTAAACAGCTTGTGTTCGTTTCCTTTAGCCTGAGGAGCGGCTTACAGAACTCAAGACTAGGACCAAGTGTACAACCCTGACCAAAGCATCCCGCCAACAGGATCGTTCTTCTGAGGTCAACATCAGCATCCACCTCACTAAGGTGCTCATGCGTGTCTCCAGCTAGCTGTCACCCGTATGTACACACATACACATTCCTAGCCTGTAGGTATAGAGTGTAGTTTAAAAGAACCGAGGTTCAAATTACATTTACCGTATGATCATCCTCAAACATTCATAAAAAGGCCCTGAGATGATCTTTATCCTTTATAGCAATTAACTTAATTAAAAACGGCATACTTAATCTCTAAGCCTTATTTACATAACTGGATGCTCAGCCTGAAACACAGCCCACGTACATTTCCGATACATTTCAAAACAGCCAAGACTTTGGATTTAATTACAGGTTAATTAATCTATTGCTTATTTTAATCACCGTCTGTGTCCGGTAAAGTAATCAGCCTGAGACCACAGGAAACTTTAAGTGATCAACAAACAACGAGCAAGTTTAATTAGTAAACAAGCGAAACCAGAGTCCTCAGTGTCCAGCGAAGCCGAGGCAGCTCGTTTCATAGCTGACTCTAACGATAGCATACTCCTTAGCATTAACAGGGCGAGGTCTCCTGAGCATTCTCCTGCCTCAAGCTGGGACAGAGGAGAGGAGAGATGGAGGAGGGGGATTCCAGTCTTTTCCCAGACATCTGTCATCGTGTGCGACTTGTATGCTCTCTCCCTCTGACCCACTGATTTCCTGCATGACTGCACAAGAACTGGGATGTTAAAACGGCCTACATTACACAAGGCCGCTCCATATGGGGGCGGATAATCCGCCCTCTCCTCCCTCTCTCTGAGAACACAGAAATGGCTATGTGCTGGAGTCTCATGATGTTGGCATTATACAGATGGAGGCATTACACCATTTAGAGATCAGCAGCAAGACAGTGAAAGTGCTTCCCTTAGCCGGCCGGAGGGCGGGCACTCAACACTCCAGACCTTATGTGGGTGGGATGGTCTAAAGGTGAGACCACCTCATATCAATATTAAAACCTGTCCACGAGTCACACAACGGCACTGTCAGTCACTGTACGCGTCTATACTGAAATAAGAAGCAGGCTCTGAAGTGGGTGTGGCCTGTACGAGAAGTGTAATTTTAAGCATTATTTAAGTTTTATATTTGTATATTTTATTAATCTATTCAGAACATGTAAGGCACTTCTTAATTTACTGAACAACACAATCATATTCCGTTATGCACTCACTGTTTTTAGTATTATTACATTATCATTTTATTAGACCTTTTATATATTTATATATTTATATAATTATTTATTTATTTATTAAGACCCTCACAGTAAGCTGTGTACATCATGCATCCTGTCAAGTAGAGCACCATCCTGAACTGTGAGTGGGATGTTCTATAGAGGCCCTCTTCTCTCTAAATCTAATGAACTAGGGGTCAAGCCTTAACATCCTGCACAGCTCTTCCTACCCCAGGACGCATGTCGGGAGAGAGTTATCAGCTCCTGCTTAAGTGGGGAGCTTGAATGGGCTCACACAGAGCCCAGGATCAGACACGGCAGTGCTGCTGGAGCTTTAAACACGGTCCAGTCAACAGCGTCCTGTGGGCAGCGTCCTGTGGGGCAGTGTCCTGTGGGGCAGTGTCCTGTGGGGCAGCGTCCTGTGGGGCAGTGTCCTGTGGGGCAGCGTCCTGTGGGGCTGCGTCCTGTGGGCAGCGTCCTGTGGACAGCCTCCTGTGGGGCAGCATCCTGTGGGCTGCGTCCTGTGGGCAGCGTCCTGTAGGCAGCGTCCTGGGGGGCAGTGTCCCGGGGGCAGTGTCCTGCGGGTCAGCGTCCTGTGGGGCAGCGTCCTGTGCCCACTGATGAAGGACTAGAGGATGCCCAACACTGCACTGTGCAGCAGCAGATGAGCTATCGTCTCTGACTGTCCATCTACAAGGTGGACCAGCAAGGTAGGAGTGTCTAATAGAGTGGACAGTGAGTGGACACAGTGTCTCAACACTCCAGCAGCACTGCTGTGTCTGATCCACTCACACCAGCACCACCCACACTAACACACCACCACCACGTCAGTGTCACTGCAGTGCTGAGAATGACCCACCACCCACACAGTACCTGCTCTGTGGTGGTCCTGTGGGGGTCCTGACCATTGAAGAGCAGGGTAATACAGTACACAGAGAAACAGATGGACTACAGTCTGGACCTGTACACCTACAGAGTGTCCTGTATGGAGCTGATGGGGTGGACATGTTCCTAATAATGCTAGATCACAGTTTAGCACCGTCACTGCATGCAAACACAAGCGACTAGCCTCTGATCTTGCCCTTCTGACCTGACGTTGCCATGTTAACAGCCAATTGCTACTGGACTTCAGATGATCCATGACCCCAGTAAATGCTCTTTAATGCCATACTTGACATTGTCCATCTCTTGAAAAGCATAAAAGAAATTATAAATATATTTTTGAAGCTGCAGGGATGCTCGGCCTTAAAGACAGTGGCTCTGAAAAGAGCAATGAAACAAACATAAATGGAAAGATGTTTGTGTTCTGTTGATTATTGTTTGCCTTGAGGGTGAGCAGAGCGCATCTTCTCTTAAAAACAGACCAGAAAAGGGCTCTAGACTGATTACGCAGGAGAAGGCCTTGGGAAGGCTATGGCAAACTGCCTTCATACGAACGGCAGGAAAACCTTGCCTGTCATTGGCGCAACGAGCTCAACAAAGAGCTGCGTCACTGTTATGGACAGGCTTAGAGCTCAGATGGAAAAGGGAAAAATAAAAAAATAAAAAATCACATGAAAGAAAACGCTGAATCTATAATTAATTAGGAAGAACTTAATTATTATGTATGTTTTAGAGAAATAAAAAATCCATTAGAGACCAAAAAAACAGTTTGAGCTGCTTTCAAAAGTCTTATTACAAAGACACGGAAAGGGAGCACTTGTGCTCTCGCTCTTAATTTGGCTAAGTCCAGCTAAGGGTTCGCGTCTTCTGCACAGTACTTTGCGCTCATTGTTCAAACCTCTGTGCCTTAATGCACACATATGAATCCCGTCTGAAAACATAATCTAATTAGCATAAATGGCCTTAGATTAGGAAGGTCATTTTTTTTCCCATTGCAAGCACAAACATTTCATGCGTCCCTCGCAAAAAATGGTGGAAGGAATAATGAAAGCGGAGCGAGAGAGAGTTCTAAGGTCACAGAGGACTTGCTGACCAAAAAAAAAAAAAGTTAATGTAGAAATGAAGTAGAAATGCATTCTACTTTTAATGGGCTGCAAAAAGCTTTTCTCTTTTGACAGAATATGTGAGGGGCTTTTTGGTCATTTTCGGAAGGTTAAAGGAGCGAAGAAGGCCTTGTGATGTATCGAACGTCTCAAATATTCATGATTTTTGTAAACATAAAAACCGACCACGCTGCAAACACTCTGGCGGTACAGATCTCCTGGGACTACTGAGTTTGAGGGGCGCTGTAGTGATCTGGTGTCCCCTGCCTCTAGTGATCAAACCACCATGGTTAGACAGCATAGTGGATGGAGCCACAACTAGCACACAGCAGACTGGGCTTGGACTCCCTGTTCAGACCAGCACGACACAGATACAAGCAAGACTGCACAGCTAATAAGACTGTACGATAGAAATACCATTCGTTTTTAATTTACCTTTGTTGCCATTACACCAATACATGGTTGTACAGTATAACGGAGCACTGTCAGGCTACTTCTCCAGTGGTGTAGGGTTGTAAAAATATAAAAACAAAACAAAATATGAACTATAACAGAATTATAATCAAACGACACAGTACTGATATATGTGATATTAAATTTTCATTTAGATTTAACTATAATATAATACATCACCAAATTCTGAAACTGTTGTTTGAAAATTCCCGTTCCACCTTAAATGGCGTGCCGGTTATCATAATGCCTCAGGCATAATATTACATAATGAATACATAATGTCTGAACTGAAACACAATGGGGTGGAGTTTCTTATGGCCACATGGTTAATGTGATTTAATATGGTTTTTAATGTTAATATGAGTAATTTTAATGTATATATATATATATATATATAGAAATGATATGGTTTTGTTTGTGTATTAGTAATTTTTGAACATTTCCATCATAATTTTAACAGTACTGATGATTTGGTTACTAAAATAATATTATGAGAATATATACATACTGTATATTGCCACATGTATGTATGAAAATATTCTCACATATATAAAACTATATATATTATCATATATGCAAACACATATGGAGAAATACATATGATGTCTATTACATATAAAATGAAATATATTACAATATATAAGTAAATATATATTATACTATCATACATACAATATATGAAAAGCGGCAATTCCTTATGTATTATACAATATATTGTAATATATTTATCACTATATAAATATATGCAAAATATATGCACTTGTTTCTCATATATGACATTGTATTATTTATTATATTGCACTATATTTTCCAATACATTGCCATATATTATCGTTTCATAAGGGTAGTGATATTAAGTTTCTTGTTTCATCTAAATAATTTGTCACCAAATACTCAGCGTGTTCTTAATTGTTCTGTGATTCGTTAGCAGACCTTATTGACCGCGTGTCTCCTGTTCCTTCTGTAGCTCGTTGTGCATGTCGCCGTCTGTTCAGGTACTTCCAGTCAAACTTACGTCAAAGCTGGTATGATTTTATGTTTGTGTTGAATTCGAGCGTTTCATATTTCTCTGCTACTAAATGTAAACACGTTGTTCGTTCCGTCACCCAGCTCCTTACAAGCACAGACTGCTTCCTCTAACGCGTTTACCATACAGCACTTTAAATCAGAGGGAAAGAAGGACTTGTGTGGTTTAATGTGAGACTCAGGTGCATGTGGTTTGGGTGATCTCACCCGCGTCACACATGAGCACACATCACAAAAGTGCCCAGCCGCTGAACGGCCATCAGGCCTCTTTGTTGGGTTGTTGTTTGACACGGGACAGCAGCGCATGGAGAAATCAACAATCCAAGGAATTCTAAATTAGTAGGTGAAGGAAAGGAGGCCTGTAATGGATCCTCTGCATCAGGGTGTTTTAATCTTAGACATGAGGCCCTGCAAAACCTCCGTCACCTCCCTCCACCCTCCACTAAAGCCAACACCATCCAGATTCATTTAGAGAGATAAGAGTGTGTTTGGGGCAGTTCCCAATCAGGACGGTTATACTGTAAGACTAAACATACAGGAGCACATATCAGGGGGAAAACCGGAGAAGATAACGGGAAAAGGTCCTGGGAAGTTTATCCTAGCCACTGTCAGCTTTGTCAGCTTATGTCTCTACAAGGATGGATGGATGAAGTCTACAGAGCTGTGTCCCTCAAGGAACCCAGTCTAGCCACCTCTCACTAAAAGGTGTAATGGATTACACATGCACGAGGCACTGACCACCAGCCCCTCTGCCCCCAGACAGCACGGACAGCGTCTTGCTTGGCGTGTGGAAATCCCTCCAGTAGTCTCTTTAAGAAAGCATCACTCAAGCATCTTAGATATCTATCTACATTCCCTAATGAGGTCATTTTAAACAACATCCAATCACAGTGTCAGGAATGAAGATGATGGTTTCCGGTGGTGTCCAAATAATAGGGATATTATAAGATAAGATAATATAGTGTAGTGGGTAGTGCCATGGCTCTGCATGCTGGTGACTGGGATTGGAATAGCTGGATAAGTGTGATTAGGTTACATTTGATCTAAAATATTAATTTTATTGATCAAGAAATATAGAATTTACTCTTGACCCATCCACAATGACTTCCCTACACTGTAACCGACTGCTGTAATTGTGCAGTAAATATTTGGAATACTGCTCTTACATTATGCCTTATAATGTTTGCTATTCTAGAAACTGACTCTTAACAGATCATTTATAATTTCCAAAGTTCCAGGAAAAAATGGTGTCCTAGAATTCCCATTAATCCTCATTAGTGCGAAATATGACCTTGAGAATGGATGCTACAGAATACACAATATACAGTTCATATCAGAAACTGGCAAAATGGATGTAAATAGATAATGACAGAATAATACAGTCAGAGGCGGAGAGCAGGAAACCTCATACACCCATCACAAAACAGGTCAGCTGGACCAATCTCAAAGAGCTTGTGAGAGACGGGGTAGTGAGGACTAGGACTCGGGGTAGATATGAGATTTAGTGATTAACTGAGACAGTTAGAGGGTCAAGGTTGCATTCGTGCAGTATTTAAAGGATCAGTTCTTTAAAGGAAGGTGAGAGACTTTGCTCAGGTGAGAAATGGCCAGATGTACAGTTATCAATAGTTATAGACTATTATGTAACAGTCCAGGATTTTGGATTTTGGAATCTGCCTCTTTTGGTAAAGTGAGATTAGTATTTGAAGGAGGCGGAGAGAGTGTTTGAGGTTCACGGTACGTCAGATCCATGGACTCAAGCTACGCCAATGGAAGTATAGTCTTCCGTTCGATGGCAGTCAAACCACGAGAAGCGATATTTAATAAAAAGACAGAAAATCATAAAATACATGACCTACTCCTGGATTAATCAAGCCTTTCTGAACGACGCTACTTTTCTTATAGCTCTGTCTTTCTGTCTCTCCGTCCAGTGTGTGCCCGAGGGGGACGTGTTCCCCACTGAGCCCGGTTCACTCTTTAGGTTTCTTTCTCTATCTCTATGGGAGATTTTTTTAATGCTACTGTTGCCTTGTCTTGTTGTCTTGTTTAAAGGAGGCGTGGAACCCGGTTCTCTTCCCTAGGTCTGCACATGGACTCTTTTCCTACGGTAATCTGCTTTTCTGCGAAGCTGCTTTGAGGCCTTAGTTGTAAAAAGTTCTATAGAAATAAACGTTGATTGATTGAAGTAAATTCAAAAGCACATAAAAGTACATACCGTTACCGTGTAGGGCCGTGCAGTCATCTGCTTTTCCTGCTGCTGTGTTCTTGTTAATGTACAGCGCTCTGTATTCTGACTAATGTGCTGATGTGTAGGTGAAGTTTATTAACATGTTGATACATCAACAGAGACGTCCGGCCTTTGGCGGGATCTGACGGGAGCTCTGCCAACGACTCCAGCTTTCTCCTCATTTAGTGATCAGAAGTTAATACCTCAATATCGCACACACACGTCTCACAACCCACCCCCCCCACACACACACACACACACACTCACACACCCACCCACCCACACACTCTATTCTAAATATTAATATATGGGTGAGACTCGAGTCGAAGCTGGAGTAGGGCTGGCCAACAAAACTAACCTGTTTGTGCTGTACTTTTTGATAGGCGTTGTGTTCTTGTCAGGCCCTTTGATGTGGCGGGATTGATCTGGCGAGAGTTGGGGGCCTCTTTGTTTCTCCTCACATCCCTGTGAGCTGTCTGATCCCACCATGCAGTGCGACATGGAATCTCTGGGGTCGCCATCATCTGGGCAGGCTGGGCAACTCGCGAGAGAGAGAGAGCCTTGCTGGATTTCTCCCACGTGAGCCAGCTCTCCAGATGGCCTCAAAGAGCCACACGAGAAGCACGGCCAACATTTCAGCCCCAGCACACGTGCACACACACAGCAAACGCAGCCTAAATATTTTATAGATAATCTACATTTCACCCTCATTGAAGGAATGACAGACGCTGCTTATCATAGCGGGAAATAAAAGAGCGGTTCTGATAAAAGATTCATCGGATATTTTTTATCATCACCAACACCATCTCTGTTTACTCGCTCCTGACGAGCAGTGAGCGTTCGAGGGAGCAGCCGAGATGAAAGAAGTATCTCGGCTGATTGTGCCTTTGGAGTGGAATCTGAAAGCGAGATCAAATGGTTCTGCAGAGTTTGGGTTGGTGACTTTTGTGAGCACTGGAGAGGCCTAGGCCTGGTATCCTGAATCCGACTGCCGGGGGAAAGGAAAGGACTCATGAGCTAATGAGCGCTGATGAGCGATATGTGTATGTGGAAGTATGTCCATCTTGGAGAAGGCCGGAACAGGGACCCCCGCCCTCCTGACACAGGGGGCGTTTATTAGATTTAGCTCGTCACGACTGCCACCCTTTAACGTGAGGATATTTTGCCTATACGTCCACAGGGGTGCGGATGCTTGAAGTAATTGGTGCTTAATTTGTACACAAACTGCGGAGGCAGTTTCCATCACAGCCTGTGTCTTTAGAAATCATTAATCTCTAATTAGGGCCAGTTGGGACCAGCAGTTAGAAGGTTAAAGAGGTTCTGACAGCCCTAATCATTGCTCAGGAAGCTGAAAATATATGCAAAGTCTCAGCAGATGGGGCGAGATTGGCCTCTGCCAAGTGATAACTGTTATTCCTTTGCACCTCCAAAGCTGTCATCCTAATAGGCACATTCTGAATTTATTAATGCTCCAGTTACAACGGCTGTACAGTCTCTAATGGCATGTCAGCCGGACTGCCTAAACCAAACAATTAGCTTGTATTACCTGGTAATGATAGACATGTTTGTCTTGATTACACTCCCTTCACAGACATTATGGGAAGAAGGATCGGCCCAAGAGGGAAATCCCCAAAACAGCTTTCAGGCCAAATTCACGTCTTAATCAGTTTCCTTAGCCCCCCTTCTCCATTCTGCGACTTGGTATAAACTCCACACCCTGATGAGTTTGCTTTTTGCAGAAATTCGCCCTTTATTAGCACGATAAATAAATAAATAAATAAATAAACAAACAGAAAGCTTTATATCCCTCTATCAAACAGGTGGTGCTGGTTGATCAGAGGCATGCTAATCACATACATGAGCATGAGAAGGTTAAACACAGCAGCGCATTCCCGAAGTCTCTCTCTACGAGAGAACGGGACTGTAGGAGTGATCACCCAATGTCCATCTCCTTCCTTGTGCCATTAAAGCTTTGATCAGTAATTATAACTGATCAATATCACATCAGTAGGCCTTGGCCAGCCAGTCAGACACTGGAAGCTGTGCACTAAAATGCTCGTATGAAGATATGGACTCTAATCCTAACTGAACCAGCTGCGGAGAATAATTCCATGACACTAAGCCTCCTGTGTGATACAGTGGAGTCTGTGGAGCAGTTACAGAGCACTACTAAAGAGCGAATTACACTGAAATACAATTATAAATTAATGTTATAGATTTCCCCAACAAACGTGGAGCATTTAATAAAACAATAATAATACTCAAATTAATTTTACAGCCATGCTGCAACTCAAAATATACAGTCCCAGTTAACAGTTAGAGACAGCTCCTCATAGCAGGTCCTCCATCTGTTCATCTTAAAGCTTTACTGTAGAATAAACGTGAAGACATCAAACTATAAACTAGATCTCATGGAATTATCCAGTCCACCTTAAACCCCTCCAGAATGGAGTTATCCAGTCCACCTTAAACCCCTCCAGAGTGGAGCTGTACAGGAGGGTGGAGCAGCTTCCTAACCCTGCAGTGGAGCTCATAGAACCAGGTTTATTACTAAGCAGGTTTGGAGCGATTCTATTGGTCGGTCCATCATGAATATTCACTAACCTGAAAGGAGAACTAGAGCTTTTACACTGTGCAGAAAAAGAGATCAAAGTTTTTACACCACTAAATATATATTAGAGGTGGAGATATGGAGGAGTACCATACTGTCTACATCAGGAGTAGATGTGGGGTATCAGGATACGGACTGGGTCAGACTCTCAGCAGGTGGAGCTGTTCAGTGTACCACTGTAGAGTCCGGTTAGAGGGGTGTACCTAAACTTTTGACTCCTAGTGTATATGTTCTACAGAAGGGAATGATGCTTTGAGTTTACATGATTCAGCTGTGACAGTTAATCATGCCTGAATCAATCTGATATGATTCCTGCCAGAAGGAGTAAACTGAAAGACAGCTGTGTCGACACAATGTGCTTTATTCATGCCAACCAACTGGCACAGGCGAGGCATGCACAGCAACCGGGTGTAGTCTTAAGGAAGTGGTTAAGAAACCACACTAAGTTAAGAGCTGCAGGCACTGAAACATATACAGCTCGGTAATAAATCAGAGCCCACTCCAGGTTCTTCTTAAACCAGCATCTCCACATGTACAGCAGGTTCTTAGTGAGGAACCGAAGGTTGGGTTCTAGCTTTACTGGCAGATACAGTGAGCGTCTGGTTCATAAGAACAAGGTCCAGCAGCAAACACACAGGACAACACAGCTACAGACTGGCAGAGGGCCAAACCCCCTCTCTACTGACCGTGATGAGCACCACCTCATTCCAATGTCCCTTACCCACCGTAAGATGACCTCAGGTGACCTACAGAGAGACTGGCGAGCGGTGGCTGGGGTGAAACGCACAGCGAGCATGGTTCTAAAAACAGGCTTCTGGAGGTCATTAGTGATTTTCTAAATAAACAGATCTAATACAATATCTGATCTGGAGTTTGGGAGACATGGTTCCAGTAGAGTAGAGAATCAGAACCAACACAAACCCAGAACCTGCACACCTAGATACATGGATCAGGTACAGGTGGGCTCGTACATTCCTCCAGAGCCGTATATGTCTAGCTTACTTCTATAATTTATAGAATCTAATAGTAATTTTAGTTTAGACGTGTATTTCTTTTGCGCCATTGCTGATTAGTGAGTATCCAGGTCTGATGACATACAGGTAAAACTGGTGACGGTATTTCACCTGTACTCCTGATTGTAAACTTTGCGTGCTCCATTTGTGCACCTTTGATGCTTCGTTTTAGTAAATGACTCACCTGTTATTATCGAAACACAGGAGCTAGAAGGCCTGCAGCAGAGAGAAGAGCTGGGGGTAAGGGTTTGCGAGACGCATGCTGAATTTGCATGGCAGCACAGCCATACTTTTCTCCCAAACACAAACAGAGCCATCGTTCCCATCTCTAAAGCCAAACAAGGAGGTGGAGCAGCAGGCGATGGAGAGATCCCTGTACCCTCCACCCAAAAGGGTTAACTGAATTCACTGTACATTATCATCTGTTATTAAAAACATATTTTCTTCTATGGAATTACGATACGATCTTCTATGGAACCGATAGCCAAGCTCAAAGTTCCATCATGACTACAGTGGGAGAAGAATACAAGCAAAACCAAAAACATCAAGATGCAAAACTGTGCAGTGTAGACATGCATAAGAGCAACTCTCTGTATAAGCGCAGCGACAGTCACCAAAACAACAGAAGGAGGAAACCTGCTAGCTAAAGGACACTAACGAACCAGACAGCAGTCAGACAGGCCTTAGCATGATGGAGACCACCGCAATAGGAGTGCGTCAGCGTAACTGTGTAATGTAGATGGGATCATATGTGATCCATGACTTTCATCCATGGGAATAATAAACCCAGCTGAGGCTGTCAGGTACTCCAGAAGTGCCGGCCCTCCGCTGACCTCTTGATACCCAGCCAACACCACCATGTTTATTACATGTAGGGCTTACACTGCTCTAATACAGATCTCAGGGTTTGATTAGTTAATGACAGATACAGATATTAACGTAATCATTTCATTGGCTCCAAAAACGACGTGACACCCAGTCATCTCTTCACAGTACGACAGACCTGTTGTGCGCCAGGCCTGGTTCATGACCTCTAAATCCTCTGCTTCCTGGCGGGAGGGCAGTGGGGAAGAGAAAGGCCTGCAGCTCAGATGAAAGAAGAAGTCTTCTAAGGAGTTCAGGTTACGTTCCATCATAATAGCAAGAAGCTACGGTTTCCCCTCCTTTCACTGCTTCTGCATTGTCTTGCTTTTTGACACCTCCATTGTCGGCGCAGACAGCATGTGTCTCATCACAGAAAGGGCCGGCAATGAAACCGTAGATTATCTTTATTTGAAATCTTGTTTCATGTTACTGTACAGCCCTTAGCCCTTCCAAACGGGCTCGCCATCGACCCCGGCCCACTGTCGCCTCACTGGCCTGCTCTCCCGTCTTTTCCACGATGATTAAGAGCACAATGTCTCGCATTATCAGCGGCTTAAAGTTTCTGTCACACAGCCCCTTTCATCTACACTCATAGTCCGGGTGGCTCACAAAGAAACCAAAGTAGGCAGCCGTGTCTTCCACTAAACTTGAATGGCTTTTGTTTGCCAGGGGGCCTGGGTTTTGTGCGTGTCTGTCAACTGGCAGCCTCGCCCCGAGGAAACCTTCAGTCAGCGTGCCCCGCTCTCGGAGAGATGGGATTTACACAGAGTGAAATATTTATGCCAAAGAGACACTGCTATCGATTTGACCTTCTGACCCGGTTTAATCAGGAGGACACTGTAGTGAACTGTATACCGCTTCCTTTGCTCCGCTCTGTACTGTGATGCTCCCGGTTAGGAGCAGGGGATTTAGTCATAGATGCATATGTGAAATTTACAGACTTACAAACCACTGAGCCTCGCCTTCTCACTTTATCAGGAACCCGTACCTTGTATCATCACTCACTGTCTACTCTGTTTGGTCCAGCTATGTTATAGAGTACCTTGCAAAACTCAAAGGCCAAACTTTATTTGACTGACTTGTAGTCAACAGGCTGTAACAACATAACAACAGGCATTAAAGGAGCAATATGCAAAAATATGCAATCTGTTACATTCATATCTCACACAGCCCGTCCCCCTCTTTCTTCAACCCCCACCATGTAGCTACCATCCTGAGGAACGGTTGTGAGTTCAGCACCAGAAGCGTTTCCGGAAGCGTGTTGGAAAGTAATGCCTATTGTATTGCCTATTGTATTGCCTATTTGACTCACTATCGCCTCCTCAGGTGAAAAGTGGCATTACAAGCAATCCTGCTTTCAGTTTTCCTGGGATGTTTTCTCACATTTCCAGTGTTTAGTGATCCGAGTAAGCTTGTTGTGGTCAGTGCAGTGTCCTGATGAGCTTCTTTTATTAGTCCATATGTCCTTTCCTCAGTGGGGAGCTTTCTGAGGGCTGCACATAGTTTCAGTCCCATAGTGCTGAGTTGTCTTCTCTCAGCGAAAGGATGGACAGAAACACCTGTGGATGGTTTTCAGATGTGAACAGAGGGTGGAACTTAGTTACATCCTCTCTTTCAAAGATGAAAGCTTTAAACACCGTGTATCTGATTGAGCTTGTCTGCCAGGCCTCGTTTGGTTATTAGGAGCTCCTCACTCCCCTTCTAACCCACTTCATCCTTCTGGGTTACAGGGGGTTCTGGAACCCATCACAGCATCCAATGGACAGAAGGCAGGAAACACCCTGGTAAGGCCATCCGTCAATCACAGGGCAGACACACAGACAGACATATACGATAGACCCCACACAGAAAGGACCCCAGACGCTAAGGCCGGACATCGAACCCAGGTGGTCTGCCAATATAAATGGTTATAAATAAATCAAAACTGTGCATTAAAAAAAGAGCTGCGGTCGGAAACTGTAACTGTACACCAGCAAGTCGGATCTAAACGGTACGTGTATCTGATGCGGTGGGCAGGGAGTGTACGCCTTGTTTTTGGCTTTACATTTTAATTCCCAATTAGTACTTTAAAAAGCACATGCTATATTTTTAAATTCTCCTTGTCACACGTCTATATAGATATTATAAATTGCACTTCTTACTTCTTATGTTTCGTTTAA
Organism: Prochilodus magdalenae; assembly: GCA_024036415.1. Taxonomy (NCBI): domain Eukaryota; kingdom Metazoa; phylum Chordata; class Actinopteri; order Characiformes; family Prochilodontidae; genus Prochilodus; species Prochilodus magdalenae. Next base: position 126,289 of record JAMWET010000681.1, on the reverse strand, counting down.
CCTTGTCTTAAGAAAGCCGAAGAAAACACTGCACTTCCCAGGAAACAGAGACAATAAATAAATAAATAAACGAATAAATTAATAATTCTCTTCAAGGCTATGGCACAAAACATTTTGTTTACCGCTGGCACTTGAGAAATGGACCCATACAAAAACTCCGTTTTCAAAGCCATCTGTTTTGTTTTTCACAGTCTACAGTGCCGGAGTGACTTCACTTGTAGGAACAAGAATTCCAAGGACATACCTGCCACGTCAAAGGAACAGAGTGAAACAATAATTTTTAATTAAATGAAATAATTTGTAATTAACTTCATTTTCACATTTTACGGAGGTTTATTCACAGACTCACGCCCCCCATGAATTGAACTTAAGCGCTGAAAGGTCAGTTTTCCTCTGAAGCTTTTGGTCCTGGATTTTTGATGTTATCATTTTAACCTTATTTCCTGACTTACTCCCCAGGAGCTCCCCAGCCGCTAATCACCATGACTTTCCGCAAACAAAGACCTGTACAAATCTGATGTTTCCAACAGAAACAGCAGGTGCTGCTGAACCCGAAAGTCAAATCTATCCCTGCACCTTTTTTTTTAAGTCTAATTTGCTACGTTGTTCCAGAGTCCCTCAAGGCAAAGGTAAATGAAGGTTAGCAGTGGCCTATGGCTGATCTAACTGTGAGCGGGCGAGAGACAGACAGACAGAGAGAGAGAGGGAGAGCGTAAGTGAGAGAGCAATGAGCCTTAATGTCTCTCCTTTCTCTTCTTGACCACTGGACTCATCAGAACTTTGACAGCTGCTGGCTTTTGTTCAGACAGTAAAGAGAGTGATTAGGTGTATATACGTATATATTATATATTACATATATAAGACGCATATGTAATATATAATATATATCCCTGTAATATATCGTCGCTGTCCAATTAGAACATGTAGCTCCATTTTTGTTGATTTTGACTTTTATGCCTCATTTGATCACATGAGCTGCTCCTCACATTGTGTGGAAATTTTATGAAGAATGAACCAACAGAAATGGCCTAAAACTGCTTGGAAGGACATCTGGTTTCATTGACTTCCATTCAAGTTAAATGAGGTTTTTGGTCTCTCCTGTAAAGTTGTCATTTTGAAGATACCTGTTTTTCTTTGGGCAGCGACGATATATATATTACAGGCTGCCTATATATATATATATATATATATATATATGTATGTTTTTACAGAATTTGAAAATGCAATATATATATATATATATATATATATATATATTTATACATATGTATATTTGTGTATATATATTGCATTTTCTAATTTTGTAAATAAAATAAACAACATCATAATAAACATTGCAAAAATGAATATACATTTTATTCCTATTGTGATATACAAGTTTGTTCTCTAAACGATATAAACGAAATTCAATAACTTCCAGTAGTCAATTCAGTATTTCTACTATGTACAATAAACCTCAGGAATCTATTTCTATTTCTACTATTTATATTTTCTGTAATTTTTGTATATAGATCTTATTTATTATTTGTATGTTTCCTGACACTTCTGTTGTTTCCTCTGTGCTGCTGTAACATTGTAAATTTCCCCACTGTGGGATCAATAAAACATTATCTTATCTTATCTTAGTCATTCAGTAAGAACATTTAATGTAGTTTTCAATCATCTCAGTTAATAAAACTAATTTATAATAATATACATAAATAAAGATGCATTTTCAGCTATTCTACTTTCAGCTGGTATGTATGCCGGATGGTAATTATTTATGTATATGAATCGCTCAATCTCAAGTGCTCTTAGTGTCAGCATGCTGGGAGAGAATGAGGGCCAACTAGGGACCCCGCCTCCTACCGGGGTAACATTAGCTAAAGATCACTGCATCTTTAATTAACAGGACAGAAACAATATTGATATGAGGCTGATCGCCCCTCTCTGCTCTCTGCCTCTCTATCCAGCATAATTATTTCAAACCTAAAAAAGTATTGTAATAAAAATGAATTTCCAGGTAATAAATCAATAACCCAGAGCACTGGGCCAAGTCAAACTTCTGACACTGCAGTAAACTGTGACCAACATTAATATATAAACACACCAAACCATTTTCATTCACTCCATGTATATTCATAAGAGCCCATAGATTAAACATATCCATACAGCACAAGGGCCACATATTTCTCTCTGATGGAAGGCATTCTTCTAGTGTGTGGATGTGAAAGGTCCCCCGATGGGGGCAGGGAGAGCAGACGCAGTCCACAGGTAATTAATTCATCATTAGCCTTTCTTTGGTAAACACAAAGCCACAATTGCAATGCTCCCTTAACCTTGAAGTTCAGGAGCGGCCGACTGTGATAATCTTTCCGACTGCCGTTATTATCATCGCGCCGCTCGAACAGTGCACACATACACAGGAGCACAGGAGTGGAGAGAAAGAGAATGAGAGAGGGCATGAGAAAGAGACAGAGAGAGAGAGAGAGAGAGAGAGAGAGAGAGAGAGAGAGAGAGAGAGAGAGAGAGAGAGAGAGAGTGGGGAGAAGGGAGAGAGAGAAAGAGAAAGAGAGAGAGAGGAGATGAGGGAGAGAAAGAGAGAGAGAGAGAGGGAGAGACAGACAGAGAGAGAGACAGAGAGAGCCGGAGATTTAAAGCCGTCTTTGGAGCGGCCCTTTTGTCACTGCAGAATCAGATCTGCATTACCCCTGCACATCAGATAGCCAGCGTTTAGGAACAGGAGGGGGATATTGACTTTTCCTTTCTTTTTTCCCCTCTTTTTCCAAACCACTGGCGAGGCATTTAGTGCCTGCAGGAATGTCAAATCTCCAACCTGCATTTTGATGTCTGGGCCCCGGGTTAGGTCTGCTCTGGCATGCTTGGAGCGCTCTTGTTTGTGCTTTAGCATCCATTAGGCGTCCTTGACTCAATGTTACAGTGGGCCTTTACGGTCAGCTCCTGGTGCCTCAGTCAAAGCAGACCCGGAAACGAGGTGTGCTGGCGGAACAGAGAAAAAGACGACTCCAGTAAAGTGATTAGTCTTACAGGTTGAAGTGGGAAGCTTGCCTAGCTATACACTGTATTAATGTAGGCTGTAGGTGAAGCTTCACTGAATCTAATCTCAGGTAGGAAACTTTGGGCCGTAAAATTCGGCAACCTCATGTAACTACTACTCAACACTGATCCACAGCGACACTAACTGATCAGAAACGTACATCGGAATCAGGTGGAGGCTGTTAATCAACCTGATGTCATGTGTTCATAGCTGTACATGATCTGCTGGGCATCCAGAGGAAACACACTCGCTTGTGCATTTACCCCAAAATAATTTAATTCAGGTAATAAAAGTTCAATTCTGAATAGCTGGAATAACAGCGAACTCAGCTGTGCCAGTTCAGCATTCCTTATGCTGTATTTTTAACAGTGGCTGAGTGTCATTAGTTAGTGCTTGGTCCCCGGTAGTTACCACTCTGTGTACCTTTAATCTGTGTGCAGAAATAACATATTTAATAGTCCAGAGTTATTACTGCTAGCTGTGCTGTGCTATGTAAATGTAATTACATTAACTTTATAAGTCACATGTGATTTGCATACAGCACATTTGAGTTTGCACACAAAACATGTGATAAAAAATGTAAAGAATTGGTTTACATTCCTCAAAACAGGACATGTACAATAATAAACATTTTAATTTAACTAATTCATATCATATTAAAGTATCTCCCATTGAGCACACAAACACCAAATACAGCTTGAAGTTTAAAATCAGGATATTAGACTGAGTTTCTGTTTCTTTATGTAATAAAGGTGTGTAACACATTACAGTTCAAATTCCTGACATCATATCACAGTTCCTGACGTCCGGGAGGCAAACAGAACCGCCAAACAACCTGCTGAAGCATCGAACACTGATATGGAAATTACAGATCATGATCTCATTGCTGAGGAAGTGAGAGCGGCAGCTGCCCCCAACAGACCACACAATGAATTCAGCTTTTCTTTCAAGGCACAATCTCCTCTATCGATTCTGCTGACTTTAATCATCTTTGGATATGTTCATGACTAAGTTGGCAAAATTCATGTTCATTTTAATCAAGAGATTTTTACTATTTTAACCTGTGTCATATACAAAGTGAATGAAAGTAATGTAAATAATCCCAGTTTGGGCGTAATAATAATTAACAAGCTGTAATAGATTACTTCTTAACACACATTGTAAAACCTGCAACTTAAAAATTACTTTAATTTGTTATAAGCAATTAAATTAGTTTTACTGAACTCAAGAAATTACTTTGATTGAAATAATTGATTATTCAAAGTCCTTTTTTTCGGTTAAATAAACCTAATTAATTAATTAATTAATTTATAACAAATTAAAATACATATTTCCGGTTGGACTAATGAAAAAGTTTTGAGCGTGTACCTCAGTGCTGTTAATATTGCATTACTACAGCTCCTAAGAGTATATAAGCACCGTACGGTGTTACGGTAACAGCAGACCCCACAATGGCCACTGAAGAGGAGTAGTGCTACTAACCTGTGACTTTGTAGGCATGTTTCTTAGTTAGATGATGGCAAATCAAACTGCTGGCAGCCCACTATCTCCCACCCTAGCCCCCCCACTCACCGCCCGCACTGCCAACACTCTATCAGCTAGCACTTCCCCCTCCCACCAGCCTCCACACCTATTTCATGTTGCTTAATGCCACCCCCCTCGTTTGAAGTTTTCAAGCAAGGTTCAAAAGAGCCAGGTGCTGAATCATAATATTAAAGCGGAGTGGGGGGGGGGGAAGGAGGAGGCTCCATAAAAGCAGGAAGATCTGAGCGGGCCAAGGCAACAAACATGGCTTTCAACTGCCTTTTTGTCGGCCCTTCTGCAGATGTCACCAGTTGTTATCCCCAGCAGAGACTTCAAGCGTGGAGCAGCGCCCCTGGCTCCGTCCGCGCACACGTTTCAAGTGTCAATCACACGGGGAGGGCTATAGGACGCAGCCGGCTTCCTGGTCACTGTCATGTGAAAAGTGCCAACATTTTGCCATTGATTTGACTCACTCAATACACAAAGATAGAGCCATCCTTGTGTGTGTGTGTGTGTGCTGGTGGGGGGTGGGGGGGCTGGGTGGGTAGGGACCCTTTGGCAAGGTTATATTCCTGAACAGCGGCTTTGCACTCCAAGTTCCTTGATATGACTGCCACATTACAGGCTTTTAGATCTGAGAGACAAAAAAATATGAAACGAAGGGAGAAAGTTGTATCACAATAGAGAACACGTAAACATAAAGGGGGAGTCGTGTATTGTGGTAGAAAGCAACGCTGCCTGGCACAACAAACCCTGCCTTTAACCCCGCTTAGCCCTAAACGCCTCCTGGGAGGCAGCATTGTTCGGGTTTCTTTAAACATGTTTAGCACTCAAACGCCCCAGAAAAATGAAACAAACTTTTTCAGGCTTGGTCATCGCCTGGTGAGGTTCAGTAGCCGATTGTTTGATGTTACTGCTGAAGGGAACATCAAACAGAAAACTGTGAATGGTCTCACTAACATGCAGGCAAATGCCTCAGAATAGATTTATTCACTTCTGTTAAAAGCAGGGCTTGTGTAGTTGTGTGTGTGTGTGCGGGATGTGTGGGGTAGGGGTGTGTGGGGTGTGTAGAGAAAGAGAGAAAGAGAGATCTTTACAAAATCACGCAATAGCTTCCAGACCTTCCTTTGTTTTTTATCGGAACCGGCCATCAGAATCAACCAATACACCGCCGATCCAGATCCGACTCCGTCCAAGCTTCGAAATTCCCAGGAAAATTCCACACTTCCGGATAACGTATGGAGATTCCTTGATAAAAGCACCACCACAGAAATTCAGATGTACTCTGACCTTGGCATGTTCTCTTCTACCCTTGTGCCTCCCTCTCTCACCCTCATCCTGGGGCAAGCACACAAGGAGCTTCCCCAACAAGGACACTGTCAGTCAGCGTGGAACATCCTGGATAAATGGCAGCGAGCAGTCGTTATGGACTTCCTGTGCCATAAGACCTTTCAGCAGCCTTAGTTTAGGAAGAATTCCTTCAGGAGGCCATTGAGTCTACTGCTCACAAACAAGGCTGTATTTTTAGACGGCGGAGCTCCACTGTACTGTTAACCCTTTAACTGACACTCTCAGCTTTAGGAGTGATCCGTCTGTAACAAGCTTGAGGTACCCAAAATGTCTGTCTCACGTCCTCCATTAATGAATCAGCTTAGTGATTCTTAGTTCCTAAATCCATCAATAAACACGGGACATGCTAGGCTATTATAAAGCCTGGCTCAGCATAAAACATTCTCCACAACTGGGGACCTTTAGGGCACTCAAGTTGCCTTTGATAGGACTCAAAGATGTTCCGACACACGGTTTACCAGATACAGAGACAGACGCGTCTGACAAGGATCCTAATTACCTCGATTACAGTTATTATAGTGAAGTAAATTAGATCTAGAAATCTTTTCGTATAGTTATTGAGCCATGTGTTTTCACATTTAGCTGGTTTACTGAGCACATCGCTTAAAGTGGAATACATTCAGTAGGCCAGTATTTCATTTACTATCAATAGCCATATTTACATACAGCCCATAATAATCTGACTAATCACTCAGTCATATAATAACTCAGAATAAACTCATCATTAAAGGAATATCTGCACCCAGAGGGTGTGTGGGAGTGCAGGTGTGTGGGGGAGGAAGATAAAGGTGACCAGGATCAATAACTGGTGATAAGTTTAGACTGATATTATCAATATTTATTGAGCTACACATACAGAAGTCTGTCTCTCAGTATGGCGTCGGGCCGCCGTGTTCGCTAACCCAACACGCCAGACGTCTCGGTATGGAGCTGTAGAGGTTCCTAATGGAGTCCTGTGATAATCCATCCCATGCAGCTTGTACATCCTCACACAGCTCCTGCAGATGGTGCGGTAGGGGTGGAGGTGGAGGGACACCAGGCCTTCTGGACGTGTGACAACCAACCGTTCATCTTGGTGCTGACCACGGTGCCTCCACACACGGATTCGTTGGGCGTCTCCACCAAGACTAAAGCGGGACTCGTCACTGAAGATGACCCGCTGCCATTCTGAGTCACTCCATGACAGTCTGGTACGACACCACTGCAGTCTTTGGTGATGGTGACGTGGTGTTAAGGACAGTCGTGGTAACGGTCTGTGTGCATGTAGTCCTGCGTGGTGCAGCCGTCTGCCGATGGTGCTGCACTAACAGGATGACTCATGGAGGACACCACTGCTCGCTGGAGGTCTGTAGTGGTGGCTGCTGGGTCAGTCAGGTACGGAGATAAGGCCTGACGTTGCTTACTTCACATGTGTGGCCGAGTGTGAAGCTGGAATCATTCGCATGTCTGACAATGTCAAACCCCTCCACCCAGTTTCATTCCTGCCGAGTGATGTTGCAGCTATTTGTGCAGCTATGCTTTTGATGATGGAGTGTAATTCCATATATAAACTATGGACCAAATTAAAAACAGTGGGGGTTTGAATCAGCTCCCACTTGTCTCACGTGATCTTCATTGGGGGCAGTCGTGGGCTGGAGGTTAGGGAACCATCCTTGTGACCGGAGGGTTGCCGGTTTGATTCCCTGAACCTACAGTAGGGACTGAGGTGTCCTTGAGCAAGGCACCTAACCCCCAACTGCTCCCTGGCCGCCATGGATAGGGCTGCCCACCGCTCCAGGTAAGTGTGCTCACTGCCCCCTAGTGTGTGTGTTCACTAGTGAGTGTGTTTGTGGGTGTTTCACTTCACGAATGGGTTAAATGCGGAAGCTAAATTTTCCCACTGTGGGATCAACAAGAAATTTAAATCTTTAAATTGTCTTGTTAATTGGAATAAATGAATCAAGTTGGTGAAAATCTTGTAATGCAAACATTCTCGACGAGTTGGCCTATTATTTCAGTGAAGCCCGTTAGCTAGGTTTCTACACTTTTGTCCCCCAGCTACATTGACCAAACACTCAACTTCTGTGTCCAGAATGTCTTTGTGTAACCACTGGTGTAATCATTGGTCTCATCTCTTCATATCGCTTTCTCGGGTCTTTCAAAAAAATTGGCGGGGTACCGGAATTGCAACCACCTGGGAAGAGTTATTAGGCTGAGTGCCTGGGATCCACAAGAGTGTTCAGAAACGGTGGGCCAAAATGATTAAAAAGTAGGATCAGCCGTTTCATCATCCGGCATTAATTGTGATAGGGTAATGAATATGACGGACGCTGATCCAGTGTGTGCATTAACTGTAGTTGGACACAGTTTGAAGCAGTAAAACAATACAAACCATGCGTTTCTAAAGCCCACAGTGTTCGCTGCTCAACTAATTGACTGATGTTTATGGATTTGTAAATCGTCTCTCTCTGTCACTAGCTTTCGATAGAAATAAAGAGCCTCAGGATTTCTACTGAATGTTCCTATTCATCTGAAAAATTTAACAGGAGACAATGGCCGCTCCATTGTCATTGCATCAGTAGGATATGCACACTATGGTTCATAATGACCCGCAGACTCTTCCTCCTGCTACGAGCATATCGACCCTGCTTATTTCAGCATGAGTGAGAAGATGAAGAAAAGAAAATGACTATTTAAATCAATGAATCCGAAATGCACTCCCTTACACCCGCACATGCGCGTGCGCTCCTGTGCTGTAGCGAATTAGCCTCATCAACTTTGCGCATTGCGTCACAAAGAGGACAGACAGACAGGGTCTTAGATTTTAGCGTGGCAAGTCGATGGCACCAATGAGCAGTTATTTAACTTCATCTGCCTAAATCAGCCAACGGTCACTGGCGGAGAGCGCTGGCAGGACAATGTGTTGACTGATAGGAGATTGATTAAAGATAATGCTATTTGCCATCTTTGGCGGCGTCCTCTTTATTTTGTAGGTCAGGCTGGAACATACAGTATCTGTAATCTAAATTGATTCATGTGGCCAAAAGTGTTTGTTACAGAAGTCAGAATCACCGGCGAGTTGATCGCTCGCTCTCGGGAAGCACATTCAGAGGTAGCCTCAGGTCATGTGTGTCCTTCAAAGCACAAATAGAAGATCTTGAACCTTGTCTGAACTATGCCAAGCTGCCCAAACACACTGAAATAGAGGAGTCCCAGGGGTGGAGGCTTAACAGGAGGCCAGTTGCTATGTCACCTTCCTCAAACAAAACTGATTGGCCTGAGGAGTGATGCAGAGGATCTTGGGGCTGCTGCGGGTTCGGCCCTTTAATAAAATAGCAGGAAACATATATCTGTCAGTCTCCATTTAAAAGTTCACCTGTAAGGAAACGCACTGGCCAGCGGTGCTGACGCAATCGGGGTGCTTAGCGACACATCCTCCACATCCCTGTCTTTTGTGATGTTACGTGCTCTTGTGCCACCAAGTTTCCTGCTTCGTGTGCAAGTCATCTCGACCAAGCCCTTCGTATTTGTTTTGCTACGTTCGCACTGTACATTCTGACGGAGTGAAAAACAATAAAAGAGCAGAGAGAAAGAGAAGGAGAGGGGAAAAGCGAGGAGGAACGAATCATTAGAGCGAACTAAGGACTGGAGACAAAAGGAGGGGGATGTCCACGTCCGTCATTGTCCGACACAGTGTTCCCTTTCTCATGGTCACATGAGGGATGTCTTCAGAAAATCACATGCTGGTTTTTGTTCTAGGGCCAAGAATGGTGAAGGTTGTGGTATAACGATTCCATTCTTCTACCAACACCACGTATTGAGTAGCTTCTCCAAACACTAAACAGTGGGCAAACACTGCGGGTGCCCTTTCTTTGTTTCCGGGGAGAACGGCTCAGTTCTGTGGAGTAAGGTACTGTGGTATATGTACGGCTCGTGTCCGAAGAAAACACAGTATATCATTTTTTTGTCTTGTTTTTATTAAATTATTTATTTTATCACATTTAAACAAATGTGTAAACAATTCATGATAAATCACAGACCCAAACAATCACCCGGCATAAAAACTAAACTAACATTAAAACTTTTTGCCTTGGCTGGTTTGGAGAGCCCTGTTTTTCTAAGGACAGTGACGGATATACGTTTTCCACGGCTCAACTTTGCTCTTTTTGTTAATCGGACTGTTGTTCTTTGTCATTAGCACACAGTGCACTGGGTTAAAACTGCAGGCGGAGAAAAAGGAAGGACAGAGGTGTTAGGTGATGGGGGCTTTGTGGTGTCCACCTGGCTCAAATGTGCTGCCAAAGTTTCTGTCACACCTCTCAGATCCCTCAACCCACCTTTTCACCTCGCTCCCCTGGCAGACGACATGTTTTCACTGCTGTTTTAGTCCCTATAGAGAGGGTCAGCCAATTAAATGACCTCGGTGATCTTCCAGCTCCAACCAAATCGGTCCGATTTGCATAAACGACCCAGCAACCTCTTAAAATGTTTAAAACCAGGCGAACGGTGAGCTTTCTACTCTGGAGCTGGTCTAAGAAGATGCTAGCAGCTGTTATAAGAATGCCCTGACTTACCTACCAGCCTATTCTTGTTTACGTAACCATAGCACGTGTGTGTTTTTGGACATGTCTAAGTTCTAAGCACGGAAATATGGGATTCATAAATACGGCCAAGAGGTGAAATTAAATTCTGAGCAGTTTTTAACCCATTTAATTGTGCTTCGTATGAGCCAGTCCGTCTCTCCGTAAGTGCCTGTTCTGAGCACAGCAGCAGGTAATGAATTCCCCTCCACTCTATTTCAAACTGAAACACTTTTGAAAAGTCCAGAAAGGCTCTATGGCACATGGACCCTATTGCAGATTAGACTCCTCACCCTGTCTGACCCCTCAACATTAGTCCTCGACCACGTGTCAGTATGTTCTTATTCCTTCACACCCGAGTACAGAGGCTGTACACACATTTACAGGCCTACAGACACCAGTTAGCTGATACCCAGCAGCCATTTGAAGCCATTTGTTCAGTGGTCAACAGCTTCTCACTGGACCTTATACTCGAAAATAAAAAATAGAAAAAAAAAAGCCTTCTGTCAACAAACGTTGTATAAATACTTTACCATAATGTGCACGGCATGCTAATGATATAAGAGATCATGCAGGAATCATAACGAGCCCGAGCAGAATGAAACGACTCGTGCTAACGTATTACATGGCAGTTATTTTCCATCCCCTTTACCTCCTGCCTAAAATTTCCTGTTTGGAATCACATGAAAGATGGAAAAAAAAAGCTCTCCTTTTTTCCATTCAGATTTGAGGGTCAAGGGCAGGTGCTGCAATGGCACACAGCTGCATCCAAGTGCTGTTTTCCACCTCTCCTTCGCCAGAAAAACAACTCCATCCGATGTAGCGTCGGAGCTGCGAGGGTGAGGAGAAAACCTGAAAGACTGCCTACAAAGTTTGCTCCGGCAAATGCAGGAGAGCATTTAGACCCATTAATGTCTGTCGCGGCGCATTCTGTTTTTCAAACGCTGCCTTCTTTTTTTTTTGCTTAACCGTAAAATGAACAGGACTAGTCTCTTGACCCATCCTCCTGCGCTGACCCCACCATTATCAGCTTTTATCTCTGCCTAAGAATGGCTCGGCTTGGCGCATTGTCCTCCTCAAGTGTTTAAGACGCACTCCCGAACCCAGAGCAGATACAAAGCAGATCTGGCTACCATAAGCTACACCCCCGGCCCCCCTCCCGGTTTCTGATGTCTTCGGATGAGTGCGGTATTAAATATGAGAAAGCTAACAGCTGGTTGTTTATCCTTATTGGAGTGCATTAACCTCTTTAGCCGCTTTCCGATTCCGAGAGAAAGCGACCCTGGAAGCGGCCCATGCCCTGGCAGGGAAACAGGCGGTAAAGTCCAGTGAGAAAGACGAGAGGAGGAGCTGGGTAAACATGGGTGACATGAGCAGACTGGCAGTCGGGGGGAGAGAGAGCTAGACAGAGAGGGAGGGAGAGAAGATCAGCTTGGACTCGAGTCACCTGCCTGCTTTGCTTGCACAAGAAAAACCAAAGGTCGGGTTCGTCCAGGCAGAAAAACGCCGCACTTTTCTTATGCTTGTTTGGCTGGCAGGATGATGGAGCCCACTTTTGGAAGGGTTCCAGGGACAAACATGGATAAGACACAGGCACGGGGGCACACACACATACACGCCGCACACACACACACACACACACACACACAGAGATAGGATGGGTGAAATCATGCCTGTTGTGGCTGGCCGAATCCGAGCTCCACTGGAGCACTGAGGGGTAATGAGGAAGAAAGAGCACATCTGCACAGAGATGCCATGCCCTTGGAGCTTTCAGTGCACGGAGAATTACTGCACTGTCCATGTATCTTATATGACAGCTGACTCCTATCGCACAGTAGCGGCTCGGTTTCATAAGGTATAAGATCCATTAAACAAATTAGCCGGCTGCGCTAAAAGGTACTTCGTGTTCCAGCAAGCCAAAGTTCAGCTGGGTGAATCCACTGACAACACATGCAGTTCAGCCAGACTATAAGTCATACCAAAACTCTTGCGACACTCCGCCATGTGGTTAGAGTAGGAGATCTGATTGATGTACTTCTGATTTACTGCTAGTTTCACAAAGATTTCTACATCTCAGTGCCAGTGTTCGGTGTGAAACGAGTGAGTCATGCAAATGAATGTCCAGTCTATGACGGCTAACCTGACGTACATCACAAATTCTATCAACAGTGGATTATTCTGATTTGCATGAACATAGCAAATGTCTGTGTGTGGACAAGTGCTGAAATATGGGATCCATACATATCACCCAGGAGTGGCTGTGTCATTCCTAAGCCCCTTAAACGCCTGTCTCATAGGTGTCTATTTTGAGGATAACAGGAGTTGATGAATTCCCCGCTTTAAACTGAAACTTCTGTCCAGAAAAGACCCATGGCATATGGACTCTATGGACACTATCACTCTGTGTGACCCCTCAGCCTTAGTCCTCTAGTATGGACAGTTACAGAGGCTAACAGAGTTAACACGACTTACGTTACAAGTTCTATCAGAGGTGAAACTCTTGAGTCGCTAGCGTGAATGCTATAATAACAGATATTGAATTCTCACTGCTTACATCAACAGCTCGGTGTGAGCGTTAGCTCTAAAGAAGGCCAGAGCACTTCAAACCCAGATGGAACCCTGACATGAGAGCACACACTGCAGTGTAAGGTTGTTTGACATGTGTAAATCTGCGGTCCTCTTTGTTGATCAGTCGAATGTAGTATCTCAACACAAACCAAGTTTGGCAAGCGAAAACACCTGCCAGTGGCAATGTCCTTCGCCTTAAGACCAAGGTTAAAGCGCATGGTCTCTCTGAACCTGTTCCTCCTGTGTAAATATTGTCTTATCAGTGTGTCCCTAATGGACTTTCCCCTTTCTTCCAGAGAGCTTGTGAAGGGAAAGAGGGATCGAGCAAAGAGGCTCCTTTGGAATAACTCGCCGGTCCCTATTGTGTCCATATTGCATTGTTGTTTTATGGTGGCGGCCCTCCTACCAAATGTAGTTTAGCAGGTGGTCATGTTTGCTAACATAAGGAAAGTAAGCTTCGGACTGTGTCAATAACCTGAGAGCAAGAGAGAGAGAAATAGGGAGATAGAATTTCCTGGAGCTTTAGGATTTTGGTCTCGACCCCGTCTCTCAGGGCAGAATCAGACGGGCTTATGTGTGACAACACAGACGCTTTCAGGAAGGGACAGCGGGGCTCAAGTAGGCCTTGCATTATATATGTATATATATATATATATATATATATATATATATATATATATATATATATATATATACATTCAGTGTATATGACTTAAATAAAAGTTTCCAGCTCAGTCAGCGACTGAATCCTATTGGCTGAGCTTGATTTAACTGACAGCTAACCAGTGGACTTCATAGGAACCGAGTTCTTTCACCTTATTCACTCACAGTTCAACCAGTGACCGATGGTCCATGCAAACTCTGGCCTTCAGTTCTTTAAGCAGGCTTAATTCTGTGAGTGCACCCTCATTCCTCCTTCTCTCCACTTTCTTACTCCCTTTATATGCACTCCACTGGGAGAGCCTCTTTGTCTCACAGCAAGGCAAACATTTAACAGTGCTGTCCACAAAAACAGAGCAGTGAAACCACATGCGTGGGGATGCTTCTTGGCCAAGGCGACGGCAGGGCAGAAATCATCTTAGCTTAGGCTTTTGACCGTTACAGGCTTCCGCATCAAGTTTGTCTGCTGTAGACAAGAACATTCCCAAAGCTGTTCTCTCTGGACCGTTGAAATTAATACCACAATGTAAAGAGCTTATGACGAGTCTCTATCTGCCCTTGGCACTTGCATGAAGAGGCTGTGTTTTTGTTTTTGCGCTCCTTTGTCTGCATTTATGGAAATTCAGTCACTCAACATGGTTTATGTCTGCGACCGGCTCATCGTCTGAGAAACAAAGAAGCCAAATTCTTAACCAATGAAGAGGCAGGAGATTAACATAAGGGGTGGGTGAGCGTGGAATAGGAACAGTTTTTAATTGATGTAATTGCATGGTGATCCGTTTAGGAGTGTTAGAATGAGTCTGTGGGGCACACGGATAATAAGTACACACCTTCTGGATCGCTGATGTCCCTCTTTGTATGTTCCTGCTTGTTTTCGGCACCATTCTAACGCACAAAAGAGGAAGACGGGCAGACAAAGAACATTTTTGTTCTCATCATATCCCATTTACATGACCTCTTGCACAAGATACGGTGAAGAAAAACGCTGCTCAGAAGATGGGTGGAGAGGGGAGGAAGAGGCGAGCGGAGGAAACTGAGACTTTTTCACCTTTTGCATGTCATTGGTTTCCTCATTGGAGGACCTGGTTCCTCACCAGCTGTCATCCTGTAGGATAACCGGGAGCCCGGAACACCTCCTGTGTGGGACACACGTAGGCGCACACACTCATGCTGACCAGACTGTCAGTGATTTTTGTGGCCCAGTGCTTTTGAAATATTGACTGTTTTATTTTACAGACGCTTCAAAAGACAAAGGCTGTGATAAAGCAGCACGTCGGAAAACCGGAAACAGGATCCTGTACCCAGATCACGTGTTCTGTTTTAGGGATATCAGCGACTCTTATATTCTTGCGTATTAAGGCTGTCCAATGAATCAGATAATGAATCAAGATGAATAACTTTCTTTAGTAAACTTAATTACGACCATTTGAACTTGCTTTGATCCCTAAAGTAAAAACAGAGCTATATTACTGGACAAAATTCAGAATATATTTATTACATTTAATTAACAACACTGAGGTCTTATGAGCTAAACATGAAACTACAGTAGCCGAAATGATCCATTATGCTTTTATCCAACTCGTTTTTGTTAGTTTGCTGCTCATCGATTCCTCCATACAGTCCCTTTAAGTGAATGCTCTTTTAATGAACATGACAGGAACGAACCAGCACCAGCACTCACTGAGAGAGCAGGCAGGTCATCAATAGCCTTCACACTTCAACCTAACAGTAGGCAGATATACTGCGCCTTAGCCCAGAGCCCAGAATCGCTCAGATACCAAATGTACACACCTCCTAGCTAGCACTCTCAGCTACTGACAAGATTGAAACTCTCTCCTACTATGAGTCCAGTGCTTCCCATGAGCCTGCACACACCCAGTGTTGCACGAGTCAATAGTGAGACACTATAATTTATCAAGGAATCAAATAAAGTTCTGGGCAAAAGTTATGGTCAATATTTATAATGCTGTTTATTAAATAAACCCTGTTATTAAATTATCTCCCTGTTCAGGATGCATTTAATGCATGTGATTTGACGAGGGTGTTGACACTTTTGCTTCTCCTGTGAATAGTGACTAGCCCTGTCCAGTGTGGTCTGTCTGCTGGGAAATGGTTCCTTAGACTTAACGTTTGAGAATGTGCCTTTAAAACCTGGATTTAAATGAGAGCCCTAAAGGTTCAAGGTGGACATACAGATGCTTCAAAAGGTTATAAAGCATTTATAGCATCAAATAATGGTGTTAATCATTTACCTAGTTAATTTGAACCTCAAATTACACTCAACATCAAAAGGATAGCTGCACCATGAATAAAGTGTGCAGGTGTGTGGGGGAGGAAGATAAAGGTGACCAGGATCAATAACTGATGATGAATTTAGACTGATATGATTAATATTTATTGAGCTACACATACAGAAGTCTGTCTCTCAGTATGGCGTCGGGCCGCCGTGTTCGCTAACCCAACACGCCAGACATCTCGGTATGGAGCTGTAGAGGTTCCTAATGGTGTCCTGTGCTAATCCATCCCATGCAGCTTGAACATCCTCACACAGTTCCTGCAGATGGTGCGGTAGGGGTGGAGGTGGAGGGACACCAGGCCTTCTGGATGTGTGACTACAAACCGTTTATCTTGGTGCTGACCACGGTGCCTCCACACACGGATTCGTTGGGCGTCTCCACCAGGACTAAAGCGGGACTCGTCACTGAAGATGACCCGCTGCCATTCTGAGTCAGATTAATAACCCAGTAAGCAAAATGTATCATATGTAGCTGATCAAGCCCAGAAAGGCATCAGATACAAAACAACTGACTGGAGCTATAAAGACATGTCTGCTACGTGACATGACTTTACCATAGCTAACCAAGTTGGCTTAGCTCAAAGGTTCAGAAGCTACACATTACCGACACGTCCTCAGAGTGCTATTACACATATAATTACTAAGCGCGATTTCAAGGCCTACAACTCTGAAAGCCTTCAGGTTATCCATCTTCCCACATGGGGATGAGAGAGAGACTGACAGATAGAGAATGAGTGAGTGAGCAAGTGAGAGAGAGAGAGCTCTAATCTGTGCATGACGCTCTTGACTGCGTTCAGTCAGGGGAAGAAGTCTCCAGGCCTAAACATGGACATATGGCAGCCATCATCTTGATTAAACTCTAGCAGCACTTGCCATAAGATTACAGTGACCCTGACAGAAACCAGTTAATGAAGTCAGAGACAAGCCTCAGACTTGTTCAGAATCACCCTCTCCTCGAACAGAGCCTGTCTGTGTCGGTTCTGTGGGTAAACACTGCATCCCTGTCCACCGAAAGGGAGCGTGTACATGCTCCTTAACGTATCCAGGCATTTCATCATTACTGAGCGGCAGGCGCGTGACTCCTCAGCTGACAGGTGGACAGGTGTAGATGTTACTGTACGATGTTGTTTTTGACCTCTCCATGTCATCATTGGCTATAATCACCTAACTCCTTCACATTTTCATAACCTGCATGTATGGAAATAGAGAGTTACATTTCAAATGCTTTATATTTATTAATAACAGTTTGGGATAAAGGAGGTAGGTTTTGGAGCTAACATACAGACGGAGCTAACATACAGATGGCGCTAACAAACAGACGAAGCTAACATACAGACGGCGCTAACATACAGACGGAGCTAACATACAGACGGAGCTAACACACAGACGGAGCTAACATACAGACGGAGCTAACACACAGACGGAGCTAACATACAGACGGCGCTAACATACAGACGGAGCTAACATACAGACGGAGCTAACATACAGACGGAGCTAACACACAGACGGAGCTAACATACAGACGGAGCTAATATACAGACGAAGCTAACATACAGACGGAGCTAATATACAGACGGAGCTAACACACAGACGGAGCTAACATACAGACGGAGCTAATATACAGACGAAGCTAACATACAGACGAAGCTATCACACAGACGGAGCTAACACACAGATGGAGCTAACACACAGACAGGTAGTCCTAACACACAGACGGAGCTAACACACAGACGTGCTAACACACACACAGAGCTAACACACAGACGGAGCTAACACACAGACGGAGCTAACACACAGACGGAGCTAACACACAGACAGGTAGTCCTAACACACAGACAGAGCTAACACACAGACAGAGCTAACACACAGACGGAGCTAACATACAGACGAAGCTAACATACAGACGGAGCTAACACACAGACGGAGCTAACATACAGACGGAGCTAACACACAGGCGGAGCTAACATACAGACGGAGCTAACACACAGACGGAGCTAACACACAGACGGAGCTAACACACAGACGGAGCTAACACACAGACGGAGCTAACACACAGACAGAGCTAACACACAGACAGAGCTAACACACAGACGGAGCTAACATACAGACGAAGCTAACACACAGATGGAGCTAACACACAGACAGGTAGCCCTAACACACAGACGGAGCTAACACACAGACAGGTAGCCCTAACACACAGATGGAGCTAACACACAGACAGGTAGCCCTAACACACAGATGGAGCTAACACACAGACAGAGCTAACACACAGACGGAGCTAACATACAGACGAAGCTAACATACAGACGGAGCTAACACACAGATGGAGCTAACACACAGACAGAGCTAACACACAGACGGAGCTAACACACAGACGAAGCTAGCCCAGACTTTTGGGGCTGTGTGTTAGTCCTGAACACTGACTGGAAGGTTACTCCAAAGCGGGGGCCTGTTTTAAAAGGCCCCGCACCCTGCTGTAACTTCATTACTTCTAGGTACTAATAATGAGCCTCCACCTTGTAATCCACGTGTGGCTTCATAGTGTGAGATAAGTTCACTGAGGTTCTGAGAAGTGAGGCCGTTTATATATACAGGAAAACAGTTTAATGTCTCTAATAAAAGTAGCATTAATCGATAAATCTGGTAACACATTACGTTAAAGATTAAGTAGCTAATGAAGTAATGCCTCAGTTAACATGAAACAGTACATTAACAATGGCTAACTAATGTTAAGTAAGTATATAACTTATACTTAATGCTGCCAGTGCATAAAAGAAGAACTGTGCTTCGGACTTGTGAGGGGATGAATCTGATCTTCCTGAGCATCTTAAAGGAGTATTTAAAGATATCTCAGTCAAAGCTTGGTGTAGGATGTGTCTCTTGAGGATGTGAGTAATGCATCTATTATTGTCATCATATCATCATCAGTACAATACATAAAACATCTGAGACATAGACATCAAACGGGACCATCTTTTTTAACTGTGTGTGGGGGGGGGGGTTAATACATGATGCTCAATATGTAATGCTACTTCTCCTTTAACAAAGAAATCCCACATATGGCTTTTATAGTTACTACGTCAAAACTAATTAAAGCAACAGTGTGTAACCTCTAGTGGTGAGGTTGTGTACTGCAACCTGCTCTAATCCCTACCATTGCCTTTTCTGCTATGTGTTTTGTTTGTTTGTTTGTTTGTGTGCATGTGTGCATGTGTGTGTGTGTGTGTGTGTGTGTGTGTGTGTGTGTGTGTGTGTGTGTGTGTATGTGCTCTAATAACTGATTCAGTCGTGGTGTTCCTACCTATTACGCTCATTTCAATAGCATAGGTTAGTAAGTCAGTGGTGGGACATTTAGACAAGGATCCATCTTCTGTCTATGTCTTTCAGTCGGCGCTACCAAAGCCAGCGATGCCAAAACCGAGGCACTATCTCCAGCTGGTGTGTGGTTTGTCCATTTTGGGCTAATGTGCCAGCATCATGGCTCTACATTGCACCCTCCCCTATGTAGATATGAAGGGCTCATTCAAGCTAACAAAAACACAACAGTTCATAGTTACAGCTAGAGATAGATAATTATACACTAATGAAAACTTAGCTTTACATATTATATTTCATTCTATTTCAATTTCAATATATATTCATAAAATCAGTTTTTACACATCAAAGAATATTTGTACTGCTGATGTAAGGTTATTACCGTCTCTATGGAAAGCAGTATTAATTTAATTATCTCTTTCATGGACTGTTATATAGGTATATGTTTCAGGTCATATTTGTAATATATGATTCCACTAAAAATATAACAATGTATTAGCCAACAGTATCTGGTGTTTAACCCAGAATTAATTTGGTTTAGGAAAAAAAAAAATTATATGATTACAAACTGAAGCACTTTATTTGGATAGGCAATATCCAAATCCAGTTTAAAGGGTTTAATTTTATTACAATAAACATAGGTTTAATAATGTATGTTACTGTTTAATATAGTATATTAGTGTTTAATACTGTATATTATGATTTAATACTGTATATTATGATTTAATACTGTATTTTAGAATGAAATACTGAATATTTAGGTTTAATATTGTATATTGTATTGTATATTAGTGTTTAATTCTGTATATTAGGATTTAATACTGTATATTAGAATTAAATACTGAATATTTAGGTTTAATATTGAATATTAGGTTTAATATTGAATATTAGGTTTAATATTGTATATTGTATTATATATTAAATCTGCAGTTGTACAGTAGTATTTAATCACAAACACTGATTAGACCTAAAGCCTTAAAAATAAAATAGGACTAAACTATCACATGGCTGAAAGCTTTGCCGAGGCTCAGTTAATAAACCGCCATTTGGTCTCTTGGTTGTGTGGATCATTCTGGAGGCATGGCGACTTCTTTCAAGCATCAAGAAGCAGATGCCCACCTGGCCTGCAGAGAAGCCTTTTGGACCAGTGGTCTCCCATATGCTAGAGGAGATGAGTCCTGCAGTGGGTCGAGTACCTCACCACCACATATCTTATACACACACAGAGAGGAGGGAGCAAGGGAGAGAGAGAGGAGGGGACGAGTGGATTAACACATGAACAAACACTTATGAGGAAGAGATCGTTCTCGGATGAGAAATTCCAAGCCTCCATATCATGGAAATCCTCATTTTTCATGAATTTTCAGGGAATTTTTAGATTTTTTAACTTTTACACACCATGTGAACACAGAGGATGTTATTTACGCTGTGTATTAATTTCATGATGAGTGGACCAACAGAAATGGCCCAAAGCTGCTTGGTAAAAAAAAGTCTGGTTCCAGTGATTTACATTATAATGAAAACAGGTTTTTGCCCATCCCTGTAACCTTGCCTTTTTTGTAGATACTTGTTTTTTTTTTAACTAGATAGAAATGAAATATCATTCATAGAGACACAGTCACAATAACTAGTCTATTTATTTCTAATAACAGAGGCTAGGACAGAGGCTAAGAAGCAGAGGCAAAGACGCAGAGGCTAAGAAACAGAGGTTAAGACAGAGGTTAAGACAGAGGTTAAGACAGAGGCTAAGACAGAGGTTAAGACAGAGGCTAAGAGACAGAGGCTAAGACAGAGGTTAAGACAGAGGCTAAGACAGAGGCTAAGACAGAGGCTAAGACAGAGGCTAAGACAGAGGTTAAGACAGAGGCTAAGACAGAGGCTAAGAAACAGAGGCTAAGACAGAGGCTAAGAAACAGAGGCTAAGACAGAGGCTAAGACAGAGGCTAAGACAGAGGCTAAGACAGAGGCTAAGACAGAGGCTAAGAAACAGAGGTTAAGACAGAGGCTAAGAAACAGAGGCTAAGACAGAGGTTAAGACAGAGGCTAAGACAGAGGCTAAGACAGAGGTTAAGACAGAGGTTAAGACAGAGGCTAAGACAGAGGTTAAGGCAGAGGTTAAGACAGAGGTTAAGACAGAGGCTAAGACAGAGGTTAAGACAGAGGTTAAGACAGAGGTTAAGGCAGAGGTTAAGACAGAGGCTAAGACAGAGGCTAAGACAGAGGCTAAGACAGAGGTTAAGGCAGAGGTTAAGACAGAGGCTAAGACAGAGTTTAAGGCAGAGGTTAAGACAGAGGTTAAGACAGAGGCTAAGGGAGAGGTTAAGACAGAGGCTAAGACAGAGGCTAAGTCAGAGGTTAAGACAGAGGCTAAGTCAGAGGTTAAGACAGAGGCTAAGACAGAGGTTAAGGCAGAGGTTAAGACAGAGGTTAAGACAGAGGCTAAGACAGAGGTTAAGACAGAGGTTAAGACAGAGGTTAAGGCAGAGGTTAAGACAGAGGCTAAGACAGAGGCTAAAACAGAGGATAAGACAGAGGTTAAGGCAGAGGTTAAGACAGAGGCTAAGACAGAGGTTAAGGCAGAGGTTAAGACAGAGGCTAAGACAGAGGCTAAGACAAAGGCTAAGACAGAGGTTAAGACCGAGGCTAAGGCAGAGGCTAAGAGACAGAGGCTAAGACAGAGGCTAAGGCAGAGGTTAAGACAGAGGCTAAGACAGAGGCTAAAACAGAGGTTAAGACAGAGGCTAAGACAGAGGCTAAGACAGAGGCTAAGACAGAGGTTAAGGCAGAGGTTAAGACAGAGGCTAAGACAGAGGTTAAGGCAGAGGTTAAGACAGAGGCTAAGACAAAGGCTAAGACAGAGGTTAAGACCGAGGCTAAGGCAGAGGCTAAGAGACAGAGGCTAAGACAGAGGCTAAGGCAGAGGTCACAGAAATGAACATGTAACTGTCAGACCTGGACCTCAGGGAAGAATAAAGGATATTATGGGTTTTTAATTTCAGTATAATTATAGATATCAGTTATTTTGGCCCTTTTTGTCATATGTACTCATATAATGCAAACGGTGGCTGCTTTCACATTCCAAAAGCTCTTTTATAACACCTTAGCATTTATCCGAGAATAAACAACCATCACAGGAACACAAGCGAAGGTACAGGAACAAGACGTCTGCAGAGACTGCAGGTTTTTGTCCTGGACAGGCCCGAGTTCTTTAATCCACTGCGACAGTAATAGGTCAGGCTCTGCGTTTTGTCCCTGTACAGAAAGACGGTTTAAACAGCAATATTCCTGACATCTTTAAAACTGCTGCGTTAAAGACACGGGTAGCCTGAGGCAAGAGCGCAGAAGGGAAAGCGCCGGCCCAGTCACCGCCGTCCACCATCAACAACCATCTTACCTTTCCTCATTATAACAGCAGAAGGAAGGAGCGCATTAAAACAAACAAGACGGCAAATAGGCAGAAGCTATTAATATCACCAGGCCGGTTAATACTGGCGTTCAGGGTTTCGTTCCTAGAACCTGACTGCTTTCTCTCTCTCTCTCTCTCTCATTTCCCCTTTCCTCACTCATACACAATTTCCCACTCTGATTATGAACTGTCCATTTGAAGTCACACTGGCAGAAAACCAAACCCATCTCTGGAACAAAGCTTCTGAGAACAGCGATACCAGGAGAGGAGCACGACTGGAGTGACAGACGCTGAGAAGAAAGCTTCCTCTCCCTCTTAAATGGCCTGGATGCCCAAATATAGAAAAACCATAATCAGTATGGAGATATTGTAATGTTTAAATGTTCTTTAACATTGTTTTTATCGTATGGTTAGGAGAGTAAACTGACCAGCAGCTTCTTTTTTCCTGAAATTGGTTCACAAAGTGCCTCCTAGGGTTGTAGAAGCACTGATCCAGGATCAGATTGTCCTGTTTTGGGGAACATCAGGAACTTATTTTGCTGGAAGAGTGTAAATGGCATAAGCTAAGCCATACTTGAGAAATTTTATAGTAAGAGAAAAAAATATATATATATTTTTTTTTTCCCATTCAGTGTATTCATATTATTGTACTATATACGTAGTGCATCTTTATATAATTAATATATCTTGTCTTTTATATTTTAGCTTTTTTCATGACTGAAAATGTAACTGATTACAATTACAATATACCACAGCTATTTCACTGGCAACAAAATATTATTAATGCAACTTCTAATGCATTATTATGTATATATATATATAATTTACAATACACATATATGAGCTTGGATATATATATATTCAGTATATCATACATAAAAAAAAAAAATATATATATATATATATATATATATATATATATATATATATATATATATATATATATATATATATATATATGTATATATATGTGTGTGTGTGTGTGTGTGTGTATGTTATTATTACTAGTGAATTATGTAATAACATTAAAAATCTTTTTTTAAAAATCACCTTGGATAATTCTTATTCATTTCTACCAATTGTATTTTCAATCAAATTATTCTGAAATAATTTTACTTCCTTATTTCTTTATCAAGAAGCAGAATTACTGAGGCGCTCTTATTTTGTCACATTACTTTAAACAACATTTAGAACTTGATTTAATTATGATTTAATACCACAACCTCCTAACATGGAATATAAGATGTTTGGCCTGCATTAAAGATCCTTTCCAAGCAGCGCACAGGCAGTCCTGACTCCCATTCTACAGGATTAGTGTGAATGTGGAGGGCGTGCGTCCTCTCCGTGTCTGACCCTATCTCTGTCTGTCCCAACTCATCCCAAGAGACAGTTTGTTGACCTGTGCTTACATTGTGATACATGGCCACAAAGCCACGTGGCACCAGCAGACTTACCAAGCCAGGGAGAGAGAGAGAGAGGGAGAGAGAGAGAGAGGGAGAGAGAGAGAGAGAGATGTAGGAAAAGGTAGGGATAAAGGGAAAGGGGGAGGGTGAGGGGGTTACACAGTGTTTTATAAGCAAGTTGCCATGAAAATTTGTTAATAAAATATTTGCACAGAAGTGCGCTCTGGGCAGGGTAGATAACCTATCTGTGTTTGACTTTAGCTTCCCATGCTCTAAATACTCATCTTCTGCCTGTTTGGCTTATTGATTGCTTTGGCAAGAAACTA
Source organism: Prochilodus magdalenae (assembly GCA_024036415.1). Lineage (NCBI taxonomy): Eukaryota > Metazoa > Chordata > Actinopteri > Characiformes > Prochilodontidae > Prochilodus > Prochilodus magdalenae. The sequence goes on along the minus strand of JAMWET010000681.1, from coordinate 101,845 downwards.
GGACTCTCCAGCAATGACCAAGGTCAAACGACACACATGCTCACTCACTAATTCTGCACACACACACACACACACACACACACACACACACACACACACACACACACACACACACACTAAACAATCAGATCAAAGCACATCGAGAACTTTAAGATTTAATATGTGACTAAATACGGGGTTATAATCATCATTACTTCTGGATAAATATTTCTGGCTACATCTGTGAATCATAAACCCCAATGTGATCACATGACGAGATCATGAAACCCAGCCCCATAGAGGTGTAGCCTTATCTATGGAGTCTACTGTTGTCTTGTATTTGACTTCTATACCCTTTCATGTATATACAGTCGTGTTCATGTGCCCAGCCTGCTGGATGCCTCTCTGAGATCATCCTATCAACTGTGATTCCAGAAAAATACCTGATGCAGCTTGATCTTCATTCCAGCTGTGTCGGGGTGGATTCTGCTGCTTACAGACAAATGATAAAACATACACACTGGCCATTTGAACAGGTACACCTGTACGGACACTCACTGTCCATTTACACAGGTTATGATACCGGATAGCCGCATGTCGTAGTGCTTCAGTTACAGACTGTAGCTCTCTGCAGTGGTTTGTTAGCCCCCCTTTACCCCATTCACCGGACCACCACTGAGCAGGTTTTATTCTCGTGGTGGATCATTCTCGGCGCTACGGTGACACAGACATGATATCGGCGTGTTGGTGTGTGTGTGTCTGTGCATGACGGACCACACATTGTGTTGCTGGAGTTTTGAAACAGCTCAGTGTCCCTGCTGGGCTGAGAATCAGCCAATAGTGTTCAGTGGCCCAGTAACTGACTAACTCTGACTCTGACTCTGACTCTGACTCTGATTCTGACTCGGACTCAAACTCTCATCTGATCTAAAACAAAATTTTTTTTTTGATTGAATTAAAAAAATAAGTTTTGATTGGAAGTTCTGAAGAAACTGATTGTTATCTTAGTCACACACTATAGACACACACTATAGATATACACTATTAATAATCTATAAACTAAATAATAACCTCCTAATTAATAACACACAAATAGCAGAACCTTTCATGTGTTTTATTGATGATGTTGAGTGACATCCACAGCGCAGGCTGGAAACAAGCCCTAACCCTATCCTTATCCCCAAAACCCTAAACATACCTGTTACCCATTAACCCTAACCTCTAACCCTAACCTCTAACCTCTGTGATAATGACTTCTCCCAAAGCTAATTGGTAGAATGTGTGGCACTGCTTTGCCCATTAAATACAGGCAGCACACAAAGCCTAGCGTCTTCTCTCTCGTCAACACTAACCTTTCTTGCGCAAATAACTAGTGTTCAAAGGACTTCCAGAGGACCCCAGAAGACTCTACAGAGACACGTGAAGCTGGAAAAAGCTAAACAGGACTGGTGCTACTCTCCACTCTAAGAGCACAAGAGGAAATCCAGAAAGAGCTGAGAAAGAGCACCACCTGAACAACGATTTGGGAGGACGGGGTACAGCACACCAATACCAAAACCTCATCCCAGCTGTGAAGCATGGTGGAGGAAGCATCATGGCTTGGGGCTGCTTTGCTGTCTTAAGCTTGGATGTCTTGTCATTGAGGGAACAATGAATTTAAAGGTGTATCAGAACATTTCACTGCAGAATGGAAACTCATGCTAAAGGGGTGTTAGCTGAGGCAACAAGACAAGGACTCAAAGCACACCAAAAGGAAATCAGCTAACAAACAATTAATGAAGCTTTAGAGGTTTTGGAATAGCCAGGTTAGAGTTCCTGTCCTGAAGAGGACTGTGCAAGCAAAGCATCCCAGAGATAATGAGGAACTGAAACACATTCGTTGGGAGGAGTGATCCGGAATTCCTCCTCAGTGTACGTTCCTCCTCAGGAAACGTTTGGTGGAGGTGATGCTGCTGAAGGGGATCTACACGTTATTAAATCTAAGCCTGGACAGATGTTCTTAGTGTGCTCAATTAACAGACATGGAAAGTACAGCTCCTGAGGTGTTATTGGTTTAGTTAGATTGTGTTTGTCTGTAACTGTAACGTAGATAACGATCAGATCAGATTTTATTACAACCGATTTAGAAACCCAGGTCATTCCAAAAGGTGCACTTACTATACAAGGTGGGCCGTCAAGTTGCACTCAGAAGGAATCACCTGATAGGGTTGCAACTTGGTGTGTAGGCTGGACATTGTGAGGCATGCTAATGATTAAAGTTTCAAACTCTACCGCACACTGGCCGTAAGCAAGGACAGGCCTTATCTCTGTACCTGACTGACCCATCTAGCAGACCTCCAGTGAGCAGTGGTGTCCTCCATGAGTCATCCTGTTTGTGCAGCACCATTGGCAGACGACCGTTACCACGACTGTCCTTAACACCACGTCACCGTCACCAAAGACTGCAGTGGTGTCCTACCAGACTGTCATGGAGTGACTCAGAATGGCAGCGGGTCATCTTCAGTGACGAGTCCCGCTTTAGTCTTGGTGGAGACGCCCAACGAATCCGTGTGTGGAGGCACCGTGTTCAGCACCAAGATGAACGGTTTGTTGTCACACGTCCAGAAGGCCTGGTGTCCCTCCACCTCCACCCCTACCCCACCCCTATCTGCAGGAACTGTGTGAGGATGTTCAAGCTGCATGGGATGGATTATCACAGGACACCATTAGGAACCTCTACAGCTCCATACCGAGACGTCTGGCGTGTTGGGTTAGCGAACACGGCGGCCCGACGCCATACTGAGAGACAGACTTCTGTATGTGTAGCTCAATAAATATTGATCATATCAGTCTAAACTTATCATCAGTTATTGATCCTTTATCTTCGTATTTTCATAAATTGGTCCTTCCGTTAACATTTTGTTCAAGACTGAACATTATTTATTAAAAGTGTTCCCCTGTAAACCCAACCCGCTACTGTCCCCAATACGCCGGGCAGCTGACCCGCTTCTCTCTTTCTGTGCCTGTGTTTTCTCAAGCCATGCAAACTAATGCAATGTGCAATTAAAATCGACCGTTAGCATCTTTCTGCCGGCGATGGCCTTGGCGCGGACTCGCAGCAGTGTCCACATACACCAGTCCTCTGCCTCCTGCACGGAAACAAAGCCACTTCCCCATGTTGAACCACACTGCTCATCAGTCCGGGGGCAATGGTGGAGTGACAAAGCGGTGGGGCGGTGAACAGGGGTCTCGTGTAGGAGCTGTGCGCAGCGTCCGCGCGATTAGCCTCTCCTCCTAATTAGGCCAGGGTGAGTTTCGGGGGGTACAAGTCACTCACTCCTCCCTCTGATCAATGATATTGAAAGTTGAAGGTTATTTCAGGGGCGTTGGGCTCCAGACAGTCGATCCCATTCCCATCACAATGTGCATTGCCCCCGAGCCTTGTTCTGGAAGTGTCAGCAAACAGGCCCGGGCTACTCTGAAAAAAAGTCCTAAATTCTAAGCTCTTTGATTAACCTCTGGCATCAAGGACTCGTCCAACGTGATGGCCCACGTGATGGCCTATTATTAGCTTGCATTGAGCTGTACCCAAACTCCCCCCACCCCGACTGTAAACTACTGCAATGCCCCCCGCCCCACTCCAATCCCCCACACACTTACTCCCCTAGTGTGCCCTTATGTAGATGCATACATATCTGCCCGCTTGCAGTAGGGGAGCGGGCGCATGACCTCCCATTGTGAGGCATACTTGGCACACGGCCCTGCTCCTCAGTTAGAAGCATTGTTCTGCTGGAGAGGAGAGTGTCACTGCTGGAGAAGACACTTGCTGACATTTTCGACTTTTTAAGCTTAGTTGGGCCCATTAATCAATAGGCTGCATCTGTTTCGGAGAGAGAGAGGGAGAGGGAGAGGGAGAGATGCTAAAGCAAACATCCCAGCGCTAATCATGCCAAGCGAATGGATGGAGGACTGAGGTTTAACTTTGACTCGAGGAGAGAGGCTCCTCGTGCCAACTCCACCTTTTGCTTTATCTCATCGACTCAGTATTAGCACACTGCATTTGCCACAAAAGAGGGTATATGTAAATTTTACACCCAGCCGCATGTTTGTCTCTGCCCTGACTGCCAGGAGAGGTGTTTGCCTATGAGTGTGAGTGAGAGAGAGAGGGAGAGAGAGAGAGAGAGAGGGAGAGAGGGAGAGAGAGAGGGAGAGAGAGAGAGAGAGAGAGAGAGAGAGAAAGAAGAGAGTGCGTGAGTGCACATGGATAAGTGTATCTAAGCATTGCAGTGTGTCTGTGTGTGTGTGCATGTGGTGTAAGTGTGTGTGTGAGTGTATGTGTGTGTGTGCATGTGGTGTAAGTGTGTGTGTGAGTGTATGTGTGTGTGTGTTTCCGTATGTGTTCCGATGATAAGAGAATGAGCGGCCCCCACAATGGGATACTTGAGTACTTGAAGGAGAAAAGGGAATTGTACGGAAGACAAGGTGGCGGTAACCAAAATCTGAAGACACCTTCTTTTGCTTTGAAAGGAATATGCATTAATTCAATGGCTTCTTTCTTCTTCTGGTACAATGGTTGCTAGAAATTTCCTGAGCGCGGAGCCCTCTGCCTTGGCCCTCACCACTAAAAATAAGAGCATTTTGAAGGTGTGTGAAACAGGCGACCTTTCTTTGATAGTAGATGGGATATACGAAGGGCCTAAGAGAATAGTCGGTCCCGTGTTTTGCATTCAGCTGGCATAGGAGCCTTTTTCCCCCAGAAGCCACCTTGTAATGTTGTCTAATTCTATTCTATTTCAGGACCATTATGGCGTTCTGTTTAGTGTCTGGAGAGCTCGGAACACACGCTGAATGTTAGTACCTCGTACGGAGAGGGTGTAATAAAAATCACAGCACCGCTGTTACTGACCCAATCCACCCTGGCCCAAATATTGGACTGGTGTAGAAGGAGCTTTAGAAGTTCTGCAGAACCGGTGTTAATGAAAACATGGCTATTTCAAATTTAAGCATACTCTACTTTACACCACCCTTCATCTGCGAAGGCCTTTAGATAGACCAGTTATGGACAGCATATTCCTGAAATGATTTGACTTCATAAATCTTTTTTTAAGGCATCAACTTGAGAGCCAAAAATCTGGCCATGTGTCCGCTGGAGCTAGAAGAGTGAAGAGAGAAATCACATGTGGGAGCTTATTAAAGTTTTGAACATTAGGGAATACTGGTGGTAAGACGTGGTAAATGTGGTTGGTGTAGCTCAGAGCATAACACCACTACCTGCTTGGGAGCTACCACCCTATGTGGGAGATGGGGGTTTGATTCCTGGTCTGGGTAACTACAGGTATATGCTGTGCTGCATCAATAAGAGTCCCTGGGTCCCTGGGCAACACTGGCCTACCTGTAATTTAAATATCCTTGGAAGTTGCTCTGGATAAGAGCGTCAGATAAATGTACAAAATGTAAACGTGGAGATAAACCTCCTCAAGGATGTAATTATAGTGGTCTGAGTGGTCTGCCAGTATAGCAAAAACTATATAACGAGTTATTGCACAGCTAATTAGTTCCATTAGCCTGTCCTGTCCTGTAACACCAATTAGTACCTGCAGAGGTCATAGTGAGTCAAATCAGCCCAACATCAAAGGAAGTAGCACTAACCTCTTGTCAATCATGCGACCATATTGATGACTGCTGCCCACGCGCATTGAGAATCCCATTCAGCAGCACACGAATCAGCACTGCTTTCCGCCGCTGGAGACGCTGATGCTGTTTATGCATGCACACCGCTACGACGTTAGAACAGTTTAGAAACTACTCATATGTTGTTTACTTCCTGCTGTAGTATGGACCAGAGAGTTCATCCAACCAGTAAGTTAAAAAAGTATACGAGTATAATATATACTTTATAGTGACCTCTATTTAACCTTCTGCAACCCAGGGGTCACGACACCCAGAAAAGCAAACTACAATAATCATGCTAAACAATAATAATAACTAATTCAGTTTAATAACAATAACAATATATATATATATATATATATATATATATATATATATATATATATATATATATATATATATATATCGTCGCTTTCCAAAGAAGAAAAGTATCTCCAAAATAGCAACTTTACAGGAGAGGCCAAAAACCTTATTTAACTGTAATGTAAGTCAATGGAATCAGACAACTTTCCAAACAGTTTTGGCCCATTTCTGGTGGTCCGTTCATCATGAGATTCTAGCTCAGTGTAAACGGGAGTAGATTGTTCAAATGATGGATAAAATAAAAAATGGAGATCCATGTTTTTATTGGACAGCGTATATACGTACACACACATATGCATGTATACATAGAACCAACAGCGATATATGTGTCAATGGAAAACTCTTATGAAGACAGTCTGACAGGCCGGACAGGCCGGAGCTGTGTCTATACGCTCGAATGTGTTTCTCCTCATTTCTCACGGACATTTGGAGCATCATGCTGAAGTCCGCGGGCTTGGAGAGGGAGGATATTGACAGTGAACAGAAGGAGTAATTATGAGAGATCACAGGCTGAGCCAGGAGGAAGGATTAAAGCTCTTAGAGCAGTTTACACTCTTCTCTTGTGCGCTCAATTTCTTAAGTCACTGACACCAGGGCTTCTACTTAGATCTTACACCCCACACCACATGCTAGCTGTCACCCTGCCTACACACACTCACACACACACACACAGTACACACACTTACACACACACTCGCGCACGCACACACTCACACACGCACACGTTTATTAATAGCTGAAACAGCTGCAGATCCTCTGGCTCACACAGAGGGCAGGAATTCCCTGCATTCAGTGGTTAGAAGTGTGTTAATCTGCGATCCTTCACCATAGGCAGGAGACAGATGGATTCTTTCACTCTCTCACTTTTCTTTACGCGTGTGGGAGATCAGCTACGAGGGGCACGGGCATCCTCGGCTAATTAAAGTTAGTGAGTGGGAATTGGAGAGATCGCTGGACAGATGGACCGCCTTCACCAAGGAGCCAAGGTTCTTTGAACTCTGACTATGGAGCATATTTAATTAAAGCTCTCCCGTTCTCCCCAATGTGTGACAGTTTTGTGTATGTGTGTATCTGTTCTTGGTTTTGCTCTTTATTGGTGAAAAATATCCACACAATGAGAGGAAAACAGACAGACGTGACCTTGCATGGACAATTAATGTCTACACCAAGAAAAAAAAAAAATATATATATATATATATATATATATATATATATATTCCTGAGTGATGCCATGTTTCCCTGAAGAACCATGTTGGAAAGGGGGAACTGTGAGAGTGAGGAACGCTTCAAAGCCCCGGGGAAACTCCTCTTTCTTCTGGGCCACAACATACATGTACAAACTGTGTCATACAAATACAAAATAACCTCCCTAATATACGTCTAATATACGTCTTCTGTATTTCACCATATTTCTCTCCTCTCCATGGAAACTGGGCGGGTAAAGCTACGGTAGGTATTTCTTAACCAATCACAGGGCTGATGTCTCAATGTCACGCTTCCGGGTTTTCCCTGCTCCCGTGTTTCTCCGGACTCAACTTCCCAGAGGGCAACGCTCGATGACGCCACGCCCGCGTCCAATCCGCTTCGCTCTCCATCACAGGAGTTTTAGCAGACAGCTGAACTCAATTTACGCCTTCTACTTATACCTCTCCACGCCGCTTCAGCCTTTGCGAAGCTTTGCTTACTTAGTTAGCAATCCTGAGCGATCTTTCTGTGTGTTATCTCTTCTCTGGTTCCTTATCTCTTTTCTGTCGACTACCCTTTTGCCTTTCCCTCCTAACTTGGTTGCCTCCGCTGATTGTCTCTTTTGGCTTCGACTTTGCCTGCCTCGACTACGTTTCTAGCCCTACCCCTGTTGCTGTCTTTGCATTGCTGCTTAGTTTCTTCACTTCCTTGTACAATAAACATTCTGCCTTGACTTTTAACTCTGCAAGCGTCGACCCGGAGTCTTTTGCCTTGACACTCAAGTTCTGCCCACACAGAACTACTTGAGGCCATAGAAACTTAGCAAGCTAAACCTAACCATACGCTAGCAAGCTAGTCCACCATGTTTCACTGCCCGTCATCCATCCCTTCTCTGATCCATACATGTTCATTCATCAGTTACGCATTGCTTCAGTCGTCAATTCGTTCGTCCGTTCGTGCTTCATTTCTCCCCCTGTTGTTTGTCCGTCCGCTGGCCCGTATGTAGATCTGGGGTGGAGCAGGCTAGGAGTGTTTTTAAATGTGAGCTTTAAGGGTATAGTTGTATAGAAGTGTAGATTGATATACGTAACGTGCTAACACATAGCAATATGCTAAAAACTCCTAAGCCTGGACCATATTAGAAAATTTAGAATTTTTACATTTAATGTAATTTTCTTTCACTCTTATTCTAAAACAAGTATGTATATTATATATATTAGGGCAAAACATATGGAGTAATGGTGCAATTTTACCATATTGTATTATTAATTTTAGTGGCCACTTCCAGTGGTCATTCCAAGTTTCCACATTATCAAAATAACATTTACTACATGTTATATGCTGTAGTTTAAGTTCACTAAAGTAATTCTGATGTTAATAAGCCAAAAAGGTACATATGCATAGTAAGCAAATCATCAAATCAGTTTATTTAAGTTATTATAATGTAGGAAAAACATTAAGCACAATTAATTAAACATTTTAAAGCATTAGCAGTTAGCTGTTTATCCAACTGACCAATATAACGTCCACTGATTTATCTCTCAGTGGCGTATTTTAGACAGTGGCCATCACCATCAGTCATAAACAGATCTAAGTTTGGGGAGCAGGTAATGATGATCGTGATAATGGTGCTGTCGTCTCCTGCTAAAGGTTATACACCTCATTATTTCAACAAAGTCACAAAGTTTCAGGTGCTTAAATTTAAACTGGTGGTCATTCATAAACTCGTACAGTACAGGTAAATTCGTACCTGGCCATTCACTTTCTTTTCTCCTGATGAGCCAAGGATCTGAGGAATCAGGTACATTAAGAACGGTTCTCAAAATTAGCAATGAGTGAAACTGTGGCAGGTGATGCTGACCTTAAAGAGCACACACAGTCAGAACTAACTGGTACCATTATATCCAGAGCTGACGTATCTGGAATATTTTTAATTGTATAGCAAAACCAGTGGAACAACCATTATCAATAAAACCAGCACTCGGCAAAATAGCAAACGACATGTCAAGCTAACCCGTTCTGGATTCCAGGTACAGGGAGCCAATAGAGGAGGTGGTGAGCTTTAAGCTGACGGGGTGATAGAGGAACACATATAAGTGTGGTTACACACGGGCTGTGTCATTTACTATGATCCTGTGATCCCTGAAATCATTTTACTGTCCTCTTATAACCTTGAGGACGTTAACTGCTTAGAGGGGCACACGCCCCCTGAGTGTTGGGAGAAAGTCTGCGGAGTATTAATCTTTGACATTTACATCTCTCCAACTTTTCTAATGATGACTGTGAACAAGCCATAACCATAACAATCTAAACAGGGTCTGAGGCCGTGGTAAATTGAAGAGCTCAGATCTCCGTGGGTACCCAAACTTTTGCATGATGCTCCATTCTGTAGTTGTACAAATTAAAAATATCACTGTCCAACGAAAAACTCATCTCTTCATTTTTACTTTTCTGCATCAATCGAACACAGCAGCTGCTGCCTACCAAAAGAAATGGTCCAAATCTGAGAGGTCTGGTTCCATTGACTTACATTAAAGTTAAATGGGGTTTTTGCTCTCTCCTGTAAAGCTACCGTTACGGTGAAACTTGTGGCAGCATCTCTATATACACACCTTCAAAACAGGCCTACCTACCTATTCTTCCATCGCCCGAATATTTCAGTCAGCTTTAAGCCCTACAGTACAGTAGCAGAGGTTTCCATCATACATAAATACATAACAGCTATAAGTCTTAGTTATACAACCGTAATCTAAATCATCAGAACTCTACATACCATAATATCTATTATATGCATTAATCTATACATCAAAAATCAAAGTATTTGGTAAATTTACTCAAACCCCATTTTCCTGGTCCTTCAGTCAGCGCTACGCTAGTAGATAGGCTAATTAGCCCTGCCGTCAGGCTAGCCCTGGGGGAGGCGGCACTAAATCATCCCCAGAGACACGGTAACTGCGCTTCCTCAGCTTGTCATTGCCTGTTTTTATGAACACTGACCCCTTTAGCCTGAATCCACTCTGTTACAGGAGGAGAAAGGCTAAAGAACAAGAGCTAGCCTGGGTTGACTCCCAACCTCCAGATATCTGGTCAATCCATCCTTTCCAACCCCATTCCCTCCCTGAATTAGGACCTTTTGACACCATATTTTAAAATGGGTTGTCCAGGCTGCACCAGGAAGTCTAACATTGAGAAGATTGAGGAGGAGAAAGGAAAAAAAGGAGTGGGGGTGTGGAATATCCTCTCAAGTCCCACAGCTCTAAAGCTGTGATTTATGGCCCAATGTAACTCAAAGTTCATAAACTTCCCGACCTGCTGATAGTTTATACAAGCTAAGTGATTTATTCCCGTCGCATGCCAGACCGCACGTTCCATGTGACGGATATTCCTAGAGTCCTTGCTTTGGCTGCAGGATGGTTTAAGGGAGCGGGCCAAGTCTTCATAATGTCAAGTCTAGAGCAGCATTTTTCTACTGGACGTGAGTTTGTTTCATACGACTAACCCGAGGGCGAAAGGAATGGGGTACGGCTACTGGGAACAGCACAGTGGATCTGTAACGAGGTGCGGTTATTAATCTGGTAGGCAGGAAGAGATTTCGGGAGATAATACATTATTAATTATACATAATTATACACATCTTTACTTAAATAAACAATCTATATTAAACTCTACAGCGTTCAAATGACATGTACTTCTGCTCCCAGCTCTCAGAATATCTCCCTAACTAATTATAAGATCTGAAACAGCATCTGTATTCCCAGATCCATTGTTCCTTCTTTCAGTCTGTCCTCCAGCGTCTGGACGCCGGCTTCTTCCCCGGCATATAACTCTAGCAGCTCGTCTCCAAGCTGGCACCTGCTTCGAAGGGATCTCTCACAACACCTGTCACCCCAGACAGCGGCATGAGCAAGAGCCCGCTCCATCACTGTCACCCTCCCATCACTTGCATTCTTTACTTTAGCCCCTACTCCTTCCATTCATCAACATTTTTAGGTGTTGCCTTTGACAAGGTCACATCTATTGCTGAGATCATCCATCATTTTTACGCCAGGGCATCTACAAAATCAGGGATATGGAGAGAACTTATTTGTCCATTTACATTCCGAGCTGGCGAGCGGGCTAAAGAACATTATTTTAAGGGAAAGTGTGGGCGTATGAAAAGACTTCAGGGGAGATTCATTTCGCAGAGCCAGACCACTCTTGATGGGAAAGGTTAACGGCTCACTCAAAGAAGAGAAGTGAGTTGAGGAAGTCTCGTACGATAGTCTTTGACGGACGGTTCGACCGGAGGAGGGAGGCCGACCTTCGGGTACAGTTCGTCCACAGACCTATTTCACTCCTTTGACTCACTGATCGTAAAATGTGACGTGCCTTATAAAGCTAAGAAGTCCAAATCGATTTCGAAGGACCGTACAGTCATGCAGAAAAGTATGCCAACAACCTCAAAATGCTTTGTTGGTTTTGGCATGGTGCCTTATTTTTCTCCCGCTTTCACGCGGTGCGTAATTAATGAGCGAATATTAGTAATACACTATTAACGATTAAATGGCAAGCGTCCCTCAGAAAACATGCTGCTTTATGATGTCCTTGGTCAAATGCAGCCTGTTGTTCTACGTTTAACGGAGAATTCCACAAAACCTTCCCGCATAATTCAAATCACTGAGATCAAGAGAGCAAAGTCATTCGGAGCGCTTTGATGAAAAATGCTGCTTTGTAGAGAACCTCAGACCCAGATTTGTTTACAGTGCTGGAGAAAGGAACCAATGTCTACCTTAAAGAGGTAACGACTTTCAATTACCCAAAATCACTAACGAACCTACACATGCCTTTCAACAGTTCTATCCAGGTGTGGTGATGATAATGGTAAAAATGGTGATACGTAGTTTTCTTGGAGGTGCATGAGGAGGTGCATGAGGAGGTGCATGTACCCCTCCACAGTAAATGGGTCAAGGAACAAATGACTTAATGCCAGGAAGGCCCAACAGCACCTCCACCTCTTTGGAAGGCTGTGGAGAGTCAACCTGCCACAGCAGCTCCTCTGTAACACCAGCTCCAGCATGGAGAGCATCCTGACAAGCTGCCTCACTGTCTTCTCACTGCTGCTGAGCGCAGGGCCCCGGAGAGTGTGGTCTAGACTGCCCAGCACATTACTGCAGTGCCCAAAACCTCCAGGTTCAGGAACAGCTTTTACCCAAGATCCATCAAACTGGTCACACCGGCAGCGCCCACCAGAACATGACAACACCACTATAGACTGTACTGATCTAGTCCTGATCTCCCCAGCCCATACACACTGGGACTCCAGAAACATGACTACACTAGGACCCACTACAGAGGGGCTTCACTAGCCACTGGAACATGACTACACCACTATGGACTGTCCTGTCCTGATCACCCCAACCCGTACAGATCTAGTCCACTGATCACCCCCTGATCTAGTCCTGATCACCCCAACCCGTACAGAGGGGCTCCACTAGCCCACTGGACCACCAGAACATGACTACACCACTATGGACTGTCCTGATCTAGCCCCGGGCCACAGCCCCTATACAATGATACACTCTCCATATTAATTCCCAGCAGTTTTGGAAGATGATGTCAAACAAGCTCATATAAGTGTCATGCATTGATGCATACCACACACCTTCAGTGAACGTACGTCAGAAATGAGTTCACCGTCAGTGCATATGGAAAGCTGACAGTCAAAGAGATGGACAGGTGTTAGAATCCTGTGTCCTTGCTTAAATACATATCAGATAGAGAATATATTACAAAGCACATTCATTCAAAGTGCTAGACAGACATGGAATTCCACACAGCCTGACATTATCATTATAAGTGTGTTTCACTCATTATTGTCACATACAATTCAACAAATTGGAACAAATAACAGAATAGTTGAGTGACATATCAGGGCACAGTTTAATTAGTCATATAATGAACTCTCTAATTAGACTAAATGGTTTCATCTAAATGGTCTAGAGCTAGGAGCATGAGGCTGTGTGCAGTTTTCAGCTCTGTTCTATTTCCTTAAATGAGTGACAGCGGTCTGCCATACATCGGTAGCTCCCATCGAATTAAGAAGTGCGCAAATATAGCTGGTAAGAGATGTATTGATCCATGAAATAAAAAAAATCTGTAGTATTTAATACATCATAACAATAACAACAACAACAACAACAACAACAACAACAACAACAACAACAACAATAATAATAATAACAATAAATATGATTATTAATAATAAAACAAATAAACACACAAACATAACAACAACAACAGCAATAATAATAATAATAACGATAGTAATAATAATAAAACAAATAAATTAACACACAAACATAATAACAACAACAATAATAAAAATAACAACAACAACAATAATAATAACAATAATAATAGTAATAATAATAATAAAACAAATAAATACACACGCAAACATACTAACTATAACAACAACAACAATAATAATAATAATAATAATAATAATAATAATAATAATAAAAATAATAATTTGATTTCCTTGTTCATGCATTTTAGCTATGTTTAAAAAAGAATACTCCCAACACAGAATGCTCGGCCCTCGTTGTCGGTTTCCTCACGCTGTCATCTTCGAGGGTTAAGTTACCATGTTGTTGTACTACTTGACCTCACCAAGCTTACACTGGCTGGAGGATCTGCTTCTCTGAGAAAACAGGAAGGGTCATTTCTGCACTGCCTGTTCACTGTGCACTTTCTTTCCCCACTGCTGTTCTTTAAGGCAGTGTGTGGTTTGGTTAAGAGACATGTCACATAAGAGGTAGATTTAGAGTACAAGAGGGCTGATTTGTCGAGGCAGGAGAAAATCAACTTCCTTCCTAAAGTCTTTAAAAAATACACCCCTCATCAGAGAAACAGCTGGAGGTGTGGGAGTGCAGGTGTGTGGGGAAGGAGGATAAAGGAGACCAGGATCAATAACTGATGATAAATTTAGACTGATATGATCAATATTTATTGAGCTACACATACAGAAGTCTGTCTCTCTGAGTATGGCACGACCGCCGTGTTTGCTAACCCAACACGCCAGACGTCTCGGTATGGAGCTGTAGAGGTTCCTAATGGAGTCCTGTGGTAATCCATCCCATGCAGCTTGAACATCCTCACTGCAGCTCACACAGTTCCTGCAGATGGTG
>JAMWET010000681.1:70000-82500 GCA_024036415.1 Prochilodus magdalenae | reverse complement strand
ACACCTGAACCGCCGTCCGAGTAAGTGCTGTAATCATTTAAGGGGACATTTCCATGTGACTGTGTAGTGAATACTGGTGTTTGACAGGGATCTCCTCTCCTACACATCACTGCGTTTCAGCCTATAGGTATATACCTGACTCACCTTGATGAATTCATTCTCATAATGGATCTACATGCTGAGGGATGCTGGTGCTTTAGTCTCACCTCACCCTCTCCTATCACTTACTTTACGGCCACACCAACATTCTTAAGAAAATCTATACTTGTTTTGGAAAGGAAGGAAAATAGATAAGATCTTCAATGACAAGCAAATGACATTGTGTGTCCCCTGATAAGAGATTGCATCTAAAATGATCTAATCGTTGGAGATTCCTGATTGTTAATGATGTACAAGCAGTACCGAACATCACCGGCATGCTTTAAGGTAACGGACGTGTTTACAGGCCTTTGTGGAAATTCTAAACGAAACCCTTGCAGGCTAAAAGACATCTATGGCCTTTGAGTGCTCTGTATTGGTTTAGTGACGGATCCCATGCGAAGGACCGTTTACACTGTTTACACAGAAAATCATTTTCTCTTTAAAGCTCTGCTCATGAATGCTTCAGCAACAGCCCACAGTAAATCGCTCTGTCAGTGTCTTCGTAATCCTTGAAGGTTAGAGTATCTGCGAGGGTTAAGCAGTAAACGTGAATATGAAATAAATAAATAAATATAAACTGTCTATAGTTAAATGCTAATTTGTGTTTTAGTTGGATTCAAGTTATATGTTTTAATTTCTTAATCGTATTTTTGTGAAAACGCTTGATAATTTATGTACTTCCAAATAGCAACATTCCAACATGTGTAGATCGTTTACAGATATAAGATACATACATATACCACACATAATGTACAGCCCCCTCCACAGTGATTGGCAGCTCTCGGTATGATGTGTTCTTAATTATTTATATATATATATTTTTAAATCCAACCTTTAATTTAGGTGCATTTATTCAGTGGGAAAAACAATCCCCCATAACAAATAATTATTTCACATGAAATCATCTGTGCCACAATTATTGGCACCCCTGATATTAATACTTTGTTCAACCCCCTTTTGCCAACAAGGCAGCACCTAATCTTCTCCTATAGCATTTCACACTATGGGAGAAGACAGAGAGAGGACCTTCCACCATTCCTCTCCGCACAGTCTCTCTAAATGGTCCAGAGTCCTGGTTGCCCTCCTATGCACTCTTGTCTTCAGCTCACCACAGGTTTTCAACTGGGTTGAGGACTGGGCTCTGAGATGCGATGGGCGGAGCTTGTTTTGTGTCAGGTAAACCTATTCTGTGTAGGTTTGGCCACATGTTTAGGGTCATTATCTCCCTGAAAGACCCAGTCACGGCCCATCTTCAGTGCTCGGGCCGAGGCCACCAGGTTTGGTTTAAAATGTCCGGGTATTTTAGAGGGTTCATGATGCCATGCACCCGAACAAGGTTCCCGGGGCTTTGGAGGAGAAACAGGCCCACAGCATCACCCATCCTCCACCATACTTCACAGTGGGCATGCTCCACATACTCATTGTGTTACACCAGACTCACTTCCATCCTGATCTCATCCGACCAAAGCAGGTGGAGGTGAGTGGCATTGCCTGACTTATGAAGGTCGACACACCTCTGCCATACTGGATTGGTGGGTTCTCGTGTCTTTACCATGTTGAAGAGTTGGTGAGAGGAATAGGCCTCTGTGTCGCATCATATTCATACCCCAGGGAAACAGGAAGTGATGAATTACTGATTAAAGGTTCCTAGATGTTCTGACCAGCTGTATACACTACAGTAGAAATACATACATGCTTCAGTTACATGTATTTTCTATGAATAAGGGGCGGAATTAATTGTGGAACAGGTGATTTTATGAGAAATCATGATTTCTTAGCCAGGCATTTAGTTTTTTTAATTCACTTGAGTTAAAGGTTACAATTTTTTACAATTTTCAGTGTGAGATCATGCTTCTGCAATAAAAATATAATTTTAACACATCTTAATGAGGGGTGCCAATAATTGTGGAGGGATATATATATATACACACATTCTGCACATATGTGTTTGTGTTTGACCAAAATGAGCAGTTCTGTTTTATTCAGTACACTACTGGAAACATGTCTTCCAAATTCTGAGGGACATTGGAATGAGGTGGCGCTCATCACGGTCAGTAGAGAGGGGGTTTGGCCCTCTGCCAGTCTGTAGCTGTGTTGTCCTGTGTGTTTGCTGCTGGACCTTGTTCTTATGAACCAGACGCTCACTGTATCTGCCAGTAAAGCTAGAACCCAACCTTCGGTTCCTCACTGAGAACCTGCTGTGACTCTGGAGTGGTCTCTTATTTATTTACAGAGCTGTATATACACGTGTGTGTGCTTTTACATATACATATATGTATGTTTTAAAAAAAAAACACAGCTCATGTAATGTCACAACTTTCGCTCACATTGTATTAACACATGTGCCGGGTTTGTGCAGTGAAGTAACGTGTTTATTGTTTTAATGTTTAAGAATTAATGTCTGAAAATCTGCCACAAATTTCCATGCCTCTTCACTCCCCCCAAACATCTGTGTGTAAAAGAGGTTTTTAGCACATGTGGTTGAAAGTACACTGGATTAAAATAAAGACAGCGCTGAAAATGACGGGTTAACTGTACGCCCCCTGTGGCCAGTAGTCCTTATGTAAAGTTCTAGATTAATATCTACTATGTTCTACATAAGCAATCAGCAGGTCGTGAGAGAGATTTGTATACATGACTCTTCATAATTTATTAATACCGTGTGACGGGAAGTATTATATGAGGACTGCATGCTGCTAGATATGCTCTACCGTTTCCTTTAGCCTATCCAGCATCTGCATTGTAAAAGAGCCTTTCCAAACTGGCAACAGCGGAGAGAGCACAAAAGTCCAAAGAGCCAAGTCTGGAACTCCTCTTTCCCTTCCTAAAAGCACTCTGAAAACCTTTCTCTTCCACGTAATGCGCTTGTTATCGAAGACATGTGCTCAACGGCGCTAAAAAAAAAAAAAGCGGGAGGGAGAGAGAGAGAGAGAGAGAGATAAAAAAGAAGGGCTAGAAAATGGAACAATCTGTGTTTAAGTAAATAATTGAATAAACTCAATTTGGGGAAGTTGGCAAACGGGGTCTGGTTAATGTTTTCACCCTGGTGCTGAAATAGTTTGAGACTGCATCGCCCAACATCAGCCTCATCTTGTCGGCTCTAGAGAGCCCTTGAGAATGTTATTAGCTTGGTGTTCGCCTTGCCATTTTCCACCCGAGGCAGATGGGTAATTACCGAACTAATAGTCTGATTGAGAGGAATCAGATGCAGTGGCTCACCCAATTAGATGATACATTAGCTTTCTTTCTTTGTAAGCAGCTAATGTGTGAAGCAAAGTGGCATTTCTGAGGGGGTCAGAGTCTCAAACAAGCCCGGAGTTGTAGATTGTAGTGCTCCTCTCGCTCTCTCTCTCTCCGCTCTCTCGCTCGCTGTTTCTAATGGACTAAAAAGAGTGAAGTCTTCATCACCCAAAAAGCGTACAGAATGCAAATCGCGCCCCACTCCCAAACAAAAGGAGCAGAGGAGGCTGAGGAGGATATTCATGTCCGACGTGTCAGCCTACAACGTCAATTACACGGAATGGAATACACTGCAGCTAATGAGAAAGACACTGTAATTGTAAATAATTGTGTTCTTTTGTGGGCCGAGTGCTGTTGTTGTTGGAGGAACTAAAGAGTTCTCTCATTTCTGTGATTGGGAGTTCGGGGATAGATGGCGAAAGACAGGAGTGAGGACGAGAGCACGAAATCCAAACAAGCGTGCAACCGAACGCGCGTACAAGCCAACACAGAGCCACATACGCCCGGATGCACATACATGCATGAGGAGCCATGTGCTCGTAACCCAGACCATAAGCAGGGCTAAAGCTCTGTCGCCCAAACCATCGTCGTATACTCAAGTCGTGGTTTGGCCGCAGGAGTTATTAGGAGTCACTGAATGATGCTTGCGGAAGAATTAGCGCGTCTTTATCTTTGTTTGAGCTCCTCTCTGGGTGTTGCCGTGCCGTTGAGCAGCAGCCAAAACACATTAGAGCACATCTGTCCACTCACGCTCGCCAGTGCGGCCAACTCTTTCTCGCCATATTTCTGAAGAGCCCTCATTGCTGCCATTGTTCACTTTGCTTGACTATTTGCACTTCTCTCCACAACGCCCCTCCTGTTGATGCTCCCTGACAGCTTTTCTGAAACAACACATGAATACAAAGAGCGTTTTTCCCCTCCTGCTCCAGCCACTGAAATAGAGTCCTAACAGCACGTTTACAAACCTCACTGTGTAACCGTGCCAGCTTCGGTGGCAGCGGGCTGCACTAGGTGAGCTGTTTTGTCGCTGCTGAGGCGTTTGGTTTATGTGTGCATGCATATCTGATGTTATGTGGTGTTTGGGTGATGTCAGTGTCAGGACGGATATGGAAAGAGACTTTTCTGCCCGTCATGATTAAAACCACCCCGTATTCTGGCAGGGACAGCATGTATCACAAGTATATTAGGCCACTGAGCATACCTCATATAGACTGAGCACCAGTGACATCTGGATCTGCAGACCAAAGAGGGCTCTCACCAGCTATTAGCGAAGTAGCTCAGTCATTGTGTGGACATTGCAGTGAGTGGTCAAGGCTTCTACCACCTGTCGTAGAGTATAGATAGAACCGGTTCCTCTCAGTAAGACAGGACGGCTTTACCTGATGGTGTTCCGGTTCTTTCGGACCAGCAAACCAAGTTTCTAACACGCACATCTGAAGGTGCGCTCTTCATGGCCCGAGTCTCATTTCGGCTATTTGTGCATCAGCGGCATTAAAATTAGCCGCGCATCAGTAATGGCTCACACCAGACCGTGTGCGGCGGTGGTCCTATCATCACTCACATTTTCTCCTCATAAATTATCTAGCTCTCACATGCAAAAGGGGGTGTAGCCGAGACTTCGAGTGCATAAAAAAAGTTATTAGAGCTAGAAAGTGCATTGAAGGTGTCATTATGTGGCCGAATGGCCTTCGTGGAAAATTGTTCGCCACAAAAGAGAGAGAGAGAAAAAAACCCTGAGGGTGCACTCGAATATTGTTACTAAACAATGACCCTGAGTGGCTCCTCGCCATCCAAATGTCAACATTCACACTTGGAAACATATGTGTGTTTTATTCCAGGACATCGAGTGGCACCTAAAGAACAATTATTCCCGTAATCTCCAGTGGCGAGATGGCGAAAAGGACATATTCTTCTCTGCCGGGAAAAAAAGGAGCTGTTATTATGAAACACAAAGGCTGCGTTACGGATATAATGGATCCTGATAAAAAAAAGGAGAACTTGGTTTTTGTGCTGCGTGGCCATGTTTCACAGTTTCATTAATACGCTGATGGATTTGATAAGCATGGCGTTCAGTGTTTGCCGTCAGAGAGAAGGGGAGAAGTGTTAAAGGTGCTGACTTTGATGGAAGAAATTCACTCTATAGGCTCTTACGAAGCGCTGCTGGGCAGAATGTTATTTGTACCCCGCCACACCAACAGGCGTGAACGAGGAGCGCGTTTAAAAGGCTGGTTTGGAGTTTATAGATCAGTGTAAAAAAAAGTAAACGATGCACAAAGTCATTTATTCACCTGAATGACACCAATAAAGACCGCGTTGGACACAAACAGCGCTTATCCAGGTCACAGTGGGCCGCTCCCACGTTATACCCACCGTTAGTACCGTTTGTGGCCTTTTCATTCACAAACCAACTTGAGGTCAATCTACTCATGTTCAGATGGCGCCTCAGCTAAGGCAGAAAATCAATAGACTCTGCTGTTCCCCTTTGGCAAAATAGTGCTGTGAACACAGGAACACTCCATGTCCACTTCTTGTAAGTATCTGGCTTGTTATTATTGATTTCCTTATTTATGGTCTCAGGATAAGTTAATCCCCTCTGTCTGTGTCTATACAACAAAGACTTGTATCAAACGGCACAGTTTCAGCTTTATCTTAAATATTTATATTTTAATAATAAAAAAAAAATAAAATAAAAAAAAATAAAATATATATATATTTTTTTATTAATGATATAATTTTTGAATAAATAGTAAGCATCAAATTCTGAGCTTTAACAGTATGTATAAATATTAAATGTAATAATGTTTGAATTCCAATAAGTCATAAGTCATTCTGGACTTACCTGGTACCAGGTGTATGGTGTATAACTGATATATCATTATATAGGCTTTACCTAAAGTCAGTCGACCAAAGATAAAACACCTCGCGCGTTAAACGATGCTCTTGTACGTACGTAGACACAGATCAGAGTCTACTGACAGGTGCTAAGAGGCAGCCGAGTTAAATGACATGTCTAATTAATACAGTGTAAGTAAGCAGCATGAGAGCTTCATCAAACCGACTGAGTAATGGTATGGGTGGGTATTGTGTTGGGCCTCTCCACTTTCCATTGCTCCTCCTGTGGTGGGTGGGCTGGTGTGAGAGGCTGTGAGAGTGGCTATGGGGGGCTTCCAGCGACCTTCATCCCTGCCTCACCTTGTAGAGCTTGCTGCAGGCAATTGCGCTGCCTCTGACTGTTAATGACTGCCAGAGGATGGAACCTTATGGCTGTGGCAACATGCTCGACCAACGAGTCTTAACGAGTGTAGCCGCGTTTCGGTTCTGGTCCACGCCATTAAACTCAGCTGATGATCGTTACTATTTTCTGATGGTTAAAAACATGACAACACTTTAAGCGCTATTTAAATACGCCTAGTGTCGAAGGAACACAAGCAGGTTCTGCCCACCACTCACCACCGGCACAGCAAAGCCTGGGCTCCCCAGTTATGTCAGTTTTTTTATTTGTGATGAATTTACAGGTCCAAATAATTCCACATCCTCTACAGAGAACACGTGTGTGCACCGGTTCTGTCTATTTGCTGAATTTAACGAGAGCGTAACACAGAACATGTGACCTGGGTAAAAGTTACAGCACGTTTATTTAAAATAATGTTTTTCTGTATCTTACATCCGCATTAGATTGTATTTAGAACGACTGCACAGTCAAAAGACCTTATGAAGACAGTCTGTATCTGCCCCAAGGTTTCTTTGCCAGGCAGAAAAGCATGGCGCAGCCCCTGTGAATCACTGGTACATCGGGCTAAGAAAGACGGAGCTACCGTATTGTTCTAATAATTACATATTGGTCTCATTATGTCGATTTTATCATTTCATTACAAGCTCTTAATGGCCATTGCATTTATTGTCATTTACATTTACATGCAATGAAATCTGCAAGAGGCAAGATAATTAAGGGGCAGCAATGTATAATTATGAGGCATATTTACAAGGGGGCTTGCTTAATTAATGAAGTTACTCTGCATCTTTTGTGCACCTGCATTATGAAATGTTATTATTTGCATTCTTTCAGTTTCTTGTGATGTACTTATTAAATGCCAGACTCTGAATTAATGAATGACCTCGACTGCGCATTCAAAAGATGGCCTTCACAAAAGCTTCTTCCATCATAAGTGCAGCCCCAGCTAAAGACGAAGTGCTCTGCCTTCTCTGTTGTTTCTCCTTCCATTCAGCTGGAAATTGCAAAGCTACTGTAATTGGTGGAGATTCTAGGGTAGGAAAAAGGACAAATATTGGGAGGGGGAAAAAAACTGCTCAAATTAAAAAGTGGTCTCCTTGTGACTTGTGGCAGAAAAGGCATAGTGCGTTCTTTCTTTTAATGCAACAAAAATGTCTTTTAATTATTAAAATCCAGGATTTAAGCATAGCAATTTCTAAATATGCTACAATTAACCGGGAGCATCCAGGACCAATTTAGGAGATACTGCATACAGCCTCGGTTCAGGTATGGCGAGTTCCTGGTAAAGCAGTTAAGAGCACTCCACACAACTGAACATAACAACGGAATTCTTATCTGTTTTTAAAATGACACACAAAAATATCGCAGCTCAGAGTACATAGCTCACGGAAACTGATCCCCCACTTCTAACCTGGAGTCCTTACTAAAGTCACAGCACATAAAATTCTAAAGAATAATATGCCATTACAACTGAAATGTTCAAGTTTTTTTATTGCCATTACTCAGTACGAAATGTAAATTTCCAGGGCTCACCGCGCAACGAACAATAGCCAAATAACAGCAGCCCGATGTCCGGGACCACACAGAATGTAAAACAAGTATCTAAAATTTAGATTTACATGTACATTTATGTGTATGTGACATTATTAACAATGCAAGTAGTCATTTTCTATTACACTAGCTTAGCATAGACACATTTAACATAAAGAAACAGTTAGACCGGTTGGTAACAACAAAAAATATTTTAAAAATATTTTATCCTTATTAGACTCTTTTTTGTTGTTGTTGTATACGGTTACATAATTCTGCTCATCGAAACCTCCAAAACTATAATATGCCAATAAAATAAGTTTACCTCCTTCATAAACTCCACAAAAAATAATCCACAGGTGGGGTCATTTACCTGTTTCCTGCCTTGTTTGTGGATCAGAACAGTAAACAGCTGTGTAGTGACCTCTAGTGGAAGATTTTGGCCGGACTTGCCTCTACCGATTGGTAGAGATGGCACAATCAGGTTGAATTATCTGTGCTCTACCATACGGTTGAGTGGAATGCTAAAGCGTTCGTACACAAAGTTATACATTCTGGGCATGAGAACACGCCAGTAAAAAGAGCTAGTGCAAATATTGTCAATGTAAACTACACAGAAAGGCTGAGTAGATACAAAGTTGCTCTGTCTTATATCGTCCATGAAGATTAAACAAACAAACAAACCAAAAACTATAAACAGTTCCACATATGTTGACAAAAAGATCCATTGCCATCCAACCCAGCCACTCCTCTCATGAACCAGTCTTTACCCTGCTTGATATTTTAGTCGACAGAAGCACACTGAACATCTTGATGTTGAGTCTGTGTCCTGAAGCCCCTGCCTGAGGCTTCACGCAGGCCCCTAGCTCAGCACCAGAGGGTCAGCAATCCTCTCCTGCCAGCCATACAAAGAGTGACAGCCTTGCTAATAGCCACTGCATGATTCAAGAACTTCCTCCACAACCTGGTGGAACTGACTGTGAAATCCCCATCGTCTCTTTCACCTCACTC
This sequence comes from Prochilodus magdalenae, assembly GCA_024036415.1. Lineage (NCBI taxonomy): Eukaryota > Metazoa > Chordata > Actinopteri > Characiformes > Prochilodontidae > Prochilodus > Prochilodus magdalenae. The sequence continues at coordinate 73,346 of JAMWET010000681.1, read as the reverse complement.
GCAAAACACATGCTCATCGAAGAGACAAGCCATCATCTTTAGCCATGCAACAACAGAGTCGCTATTCTGCTTGGAAATTACTTAGAGCTAGGAAATAATTGGTCTCGGAGGGCATAGTGGTGTCTGGCCATCAGGTGTGATTCACCACTGTTCATGTCTACACTGACCCCTGCCTGTGCACCACTGTGCCAAGAAAGGCATGCGTTGTATGTGTAAACAGATAGCATGCATAGGGACTGGTGGACAGCGCGGTCGCATTCAAAGCGTACGTGCCTCTGGACCAGCTCAAGTTTCTTTTGTCTGCTTTGTTGCGCGGTGGCCGCCAAGTGGAAGAGGCTCCAAGATTTTTCTCGGCCTTTCTCCCTCATCCGATTAATACGTTCCAATTATTTATCGGAAGCTTTCATTCACTCCGACAAGATTGTCGCTATATTAATTGTCCCCTCAGGGATGCGGCGTGACAGTTTGAAGCAAACTATTGACAACTTTAGGCTATTCACTCGCTGCCTTTTTTTTTTTTTTTTGGCTCTCTTTTGCCGTCACACAAAAACTGGATTCTGTATTTATCCGGACAAGAATGGCTTTCTCAAGTAGCCCACACCTTCGCCTGCATTCACAACTCCAACTTCAGACCTATTGTCGCCCACAAAGTGACGGTGAAAGCTCGTTGAGCCGCAATAGCGCCTGGTCCCAGACATCCGCGCAAATCACCGCAGCACAAAGAGCCGAGGCGCAAGTGACACTGCACACATATGTAAATGAGTGATCCATGCCCCTTGAAAGACAGCCGCTGAAGGAGGAACCCTCGAGGAGCCCAGCCAAGAGCATCTTTCCAACCCAACACACACCATCCCTTTCTTCACCTCCCCTTACTGCAGCCCCCCCACCTCCCCTTCCTGCACTGGGCCTCCTTCCACCTTCCAGGCCTCCCCCATCTTCCCTCACTGTGGCAGCAAGCCCAAGGCAGACCCCATTCACTCCCCTCCCCATCATTCCCCTCTGAAAGCTTCCCCATAAGATAGAACCATTCTGCTCCATCCCCATCATTTGCTTATCTGAGTGCCTTCTTCTGTTTACCAGGAGTGGCAGACAAGTGCCTCTGAGGGAGGGGGTGGAAGGGCGGAGGGAGATGCTGTGGAGAAAATGCTAAAAGGAGGATGGGAGAGAGAAAAAAAAATGCTAACAATGAGTGCACAAGTACTGTAGCTGCATGCATACTTCACATATGCAGGTACTTTGTGTACACAGGGCCGCCTATCTTAGTGAGCTGCGCTCTGTTGATTTTATAATACCCCCTCATTTCCTTTCTTGCGTGGAGGACTCTGTTGTTACACCCATTATTCCCTTTCCAAGAGCTTTCTCACATCCTCACCCATCATTATGGGCCTCGAGTGCTGTTTATGCGCTTTCATTTTCAGACAGAGATCTTAATAGATTGAATTGATTATCTCTCACACGCCGTTCATATCCAGGACTACATCTGCAATTCCAAGACATTTTTTTACCCCCAAATGAGCAACTCTTTTATTTTAGCCTCCCATATGGACTTCTAAGGGATTACATCTGAAGAGCTTGTGGCTCTGTCACCAGCATTACCAGAGTTTATAGATACTGTGATGTAAGATATATCGCGGTTATGGCTGTTTTACTATCCAGCACTCTTTCGCTTCTATTAGCGCTCATTAGCTGGGGTAAGCATCCTCTATTGATTAACCATACGTTCATTCAGGTGAATCCAGTCCAGGTGAAGGTGCGTTTTGGTGGGCTTCCCACGCTGCTGGTAAGTTTTAGTGCAATGGCAGACAGTCACTGATTGGTTCTCGGGCAATGAATTTTTCCACCACGTATCATTTCAAGGGGTGGACCTCCAGGCTTCGGGGCAACACGTGAGCTCATGGCTCATGAATGGCTAATATGGAGCCCTGTGACACAACCCTGACCCCTCCCTCCTAATTGAGCTTCCGAGCGCAGTTCGGATTCGCCTCACCTAGGTTCTCAGGGGCCGTGTGTTTACGGCGTCCCCTTCCTCCCCTTCTAGTGGTGCACGATGTGGATGCAATAAAATCACAGACATGGAAAGATCAAAACCAAAGACAGAAACATAGCTAAATCCTTTTTCCCCCTCTTCATTTCCACACTAGTCCCCTTTGTGAACTTTGCATCAAAGCCCTGATGAACAAAAGCGGCCAGGCGTCTGACAAAGACGAGAGCGGATGGTATGTGGAGCCATCTGTTTTGGAGGACACCCAAAATCTTGTGTATGGGCCATACTTAGTTATCCCACTATTCCATTCCAGGAGTGCACTAGCCTCCTATTCAAGCACCGGGCCATATACTGCCCATCTCTTGGCTGGCATTTTTTTCCCTGGTACAATTAAGTAATTTATTCCTTTCTTCGCCCTCCTTTTTAATGAATCCAAGCCACAAACAAGCCCCAGTTGCTCCTATTCAAGGCTCGTGATTGCATCTGGCAGTAATTGCTGCGAAGCCTGAAGTGGGAACGGGATGGAAACACATTGTTTTGGGGGTAATAGGTGAAGACCTGCCTCTCTTGACCTGTAATACATTAGTGTCAGTGAACATTTGGCAGCCCTCAAATGATTAGCAATGAAGATGAATTGAGGAAAAAAAAAAAAGAAGAAAAGAAAAAAAAGGTAGAAAATCTGCCTCATCTGAAACACTGGAGTCTGCATACATTTGCATGCTGATTAGTTGTTCTTTTGTCTGTGCTCCTAATTATTATGACACATAATGTCTTCATCATGCAAGATTCAGATCTGTCTTGTTGGAAATTTATGTGGGGAGGGGGAAAAGTGTTTATTGATTCTATGTGGAAGTGCCTTTTGTTGCGGTTGCATTTTTATGTTTCTCTTTAATTGGAGACAAATTCGATTGCCTTTGACTGCAGCACAGTGGAGTGAGTTTTAAAAAAAATCATATTTGTTTTGCTTTTGTTGACAAACACAAAGGTAACCTCCCTGTTGTTATTCGAACATACACTTATCTGTTTTCTAAATTCTGCTACAGAGCTACATTTTTCCCCAACCATGTCTTTTTTAATCATTGCAAATAATTGATACTAGAAATAATCTTGCATGCTAGGCTAACATGCACATATAGACATGTATATTTTTGCTGCATATTGTTTTACTTGGATCATGTAAATATATGGGACATGTAAATAAATGTACCCCCCATGCTGCGTGATTGTTTGACGGTTGTGGAGCTCTCCGTCTTTACCAGACACTCGGCTGGTGCATGTTTTTGTCCACAGAAGACAAAAGGTGTAAAAGTTCACGTAATATAAGTCACTGCACTGACCTTTGACCTTTGTCATTTAAGTGTG
>JAMWET010000681.1:0-67500 GCA_024036415.1 Prochilodus magdalenae | reverse complement strand
TACTTTCGCTCCACTGTGCTCATTTGTCCGTGTGGGCTGTGTGGTCCTCATCTTCACATTCTGGAGAGAGTGAGGAATGCGCTGCTCGGTGTTCTAACAGACAAAGAGAGTTACCAGAAACCTTTCGAGCAATGTCAAACAAACGGATGCCGCCTGTTATCGCTCTCCCGTGTGTCAGCCTGTGCCTATGTGTCTCAGTATGCTTGTCCTGGGTGAACCTGATGATGGGCAGCTTAGACGGGAGCTGACACATCTAGTGAATCACTTTCAGGGCAGGAGAACAGGTTACAGTTATCTTTACCTTCCTCTTACCGCAGACCTTCTATACAGTGTGGCGTTTGTACTCAAAGACGTACTGAATTTAATTAGCTCATTAATTAATGGATTTATTGTTCTATCTGAAAATAAAATCACACTATTAAAGAGCGAGCGCTTTAAACCGCCGTCCCTCCTAATTTCGCCTAACATGCACCGCCCCCTGGTTCCTCATTACAGCGCATTTGATAAATGAAACTAATTAGAATTCTGATAATGAGGGAAGTGCGGAAAGTTCATTTCAAACATGAAACTTTTCCAAACTGGGAACATTTATTTAGAACTCTGAAACTACAACATACCTTTTATGTAGCTTGTAAATGAATCCTGAATTCTGCATTACTGAATCCTGTCCCCTGCTGGGAAGATACACTACATTGGCAGAAGTATTCACTCCCCATCCAGATCACTGAGTTCAGGTGTTCCTATCACTTCCACAGGTGTATAAAAGCAATCACCTACACATGCAGACTGCTCCTACAGACGATAGTGAGAGAATGGGTCGCTCTCAGGAGCTCAGTGAACTCCAGCGTGGTGCCGTGATAGGATGCTCCACCTGTGCTACAAGCCCAGTGGTGAAATTCCCTCCTACTAAATATTCCACAGTCCACTGTCAGTGGGATTAGAACACAGTGGGAGTGATTGGGAACGACAGCAGCTCAGCCACCAAGTGGTAGACCATGTACAATGACAGAGCGGGGTCAGCGGATGCTGAGGGTCATAGGTCACAGAGGTCACAGAGGTCTATAAAACATGGATGAGCGAGTTTGGTGTGGAGAAACTGGACTGGCCTGCACAGAGTCCTGACCTGACACCTCTGGGATGAGTTAGAGCGGAGACTGAGAGCCAGGCCTTCTCGTCCAACATCCGTGTCCGAACTCACAAACGCGCTTCTGGAAGAATGGTCAGGAATTCCAATAGACACAGTCCTAAACCTTATGGAAAGCCTTCCCAGAAGAGTCGGAGCTGTTATAGCTGTAAAGGGTGGAACATCATATTAAACCCTATGGATTAAGAATGGGACGTCAATCGAGTTCATGTACGTATTGTGAAGGCAGGAGAGCGAATACTTTTGGCATTACAGTGTATATTTATTTTACAACATGTTAACAGGCTACACTGAAGCCCTTTTCATTATCTAAGTGAAGTACACATTATTTACATCAACAAAGGATCATTTGGCATAAGGGAGATTAATTCAATCAAACATAAGATCGATTTCAGACGTTTCTCAATTTAAAACAATGTTCAAAATGCTAAATTATTAGCTCCTTAGCTGAATTAGGGCAGGGTGAACGTATTCCAGGGATATGGTCTAAATCATCTTGTTCTTGGGTCAGTTATAAAACCTTGTTGTTATCCATGTGGAGACATTTTAGTGTTTTTTAATTTCCCTACCTAGTTGAAGGCTGGGCAAATACAGACTCCGTATTTGGAGCAAGGATAGGCATTACGTAGGCTCGCTGCAGGTCAACAAGAAACCAGAACAATAATCCCGTCCAGCAGTAAACTGAAGAAACAGAACCAGAACACAAACACATGCTAGCTTACAAGGAAACAAACACAGCCTGGGTCTCAAATCCTCCCATGAGTCTTAGGGCTGCACTGTGTATCGTTTCAGCATCGTCATCGTAATGTGTACATGTACATTACTCACCTCACAGGAAGTGCAGTGTTTAGACAGATGGTGACTTAGATAAACCATCAGACCTCATTCTACTAGTGACCAATGCAGAAACACAGGTCATTCTGAAGGGTTCACTTACTTTTTCTTGTAGCTGTAGACTGGAGAAGCTCTCTGTGCACTGTGTAAGAGAGGGCCAAGTCCTCGGGTAGGTGGGTCATAAGGATTGTGTTATGAGATGACATCACCTTGTAACAGAGAAAGGGGCTGGAACTCCAGTAAGGCTCAAGCTGATGAAAAAAAGTGGCGACTGTGGGAGAAACTGTAAAGGGAAACAATAAAAAGAAAGAACATGAAAAACATCATCTTACATGCTTTCAGGAGGGTGGCCTATTTTTATAATAACATTAATTTGTATATGAATTAATTAGTAAATTATTTAAACTGGTAATACATTTACCAAGTCCAGTATGATTGGCGAATGTGGTGTTTGCACACTGCCTGACTGAGGAATACTGTGTCAGATACTGGAAAAAAAAACAGAAAAAAGAAAAAAAAGAAAAAGAATATGAAAGCTGAAACAGAAAAGAGGGATCAAAGAAGGCGAAAGATTTTTACCCTGAAAACCTTTTTACATGTGATCATCCTTTTCTGTCATGTTATCATTTTCTATGCACCAAAGCAGGTGTGCACTGGGGCTCTTCTGATTTTGGAGGTAGTAATTACACGACATCACTGTATTCATACTCTCACTCCCCTATCAATCCAGGCTAAAGTCAGTGATGTAGCATGTAGGGATATTAATAATGCACGTTGCTTACCCTATAAGAATGGGCTTATCTGTGAACGAAGAAGAAGGGTGGTGTCTAAACGCGATCTTTACATTATATAAACATATAACCTCCAAAACTGTATCTGTTTAGTCTTCACAAAGTCTTCAGCTACTGTCTAACTCCAGTCTAATCTTATCCATTAACTCTAGATCAGAAAACATCCTATCCAGATTATATTTCTGGTCCTGAGATTGTGATTGTGACTACTTCCCTTGTTCAATGCAGTGACACTGTAACCAGCACAACGACGTCACACTCATCTACTCTGTAAAACAGTGCTTTTTCTAACTCTGATTTTTAATAAATGATTTTAATGTAATCACATGAATGATTACAGCGGTGGTGAATACTGAGGAAAAGCTGAATGTGCATCTGTTTATTAAGAGGAATAACATCAGTGCTGCTATCATTCGCCAGACTGTGACTAGCTGTTTTGTGCACACATGACACGAAGGCATATGGATGCACAGAGTACTTACGTAATTTCTATATGTTCATAACAGCTTAGATTTTTTAGCACCAGGACGTGAAATAAAACAAGTAGCTTTTCTAATGTAGAGAATGAACCTGCTAAAGGGAGCAGCGCACTCACAATATGCACTTCCAGTCCATCACACTTTAGTTAGCCGCATGGTAACTGTCTGAATAATTACAATTTTAATGTTATGTTAATTACATGTTTATGTTTCAGGCATGACAGCTGATTGATGCCTTTGGCTGAGTGGTTTAAGATTCTAAGTTATGTTCTATTAGACTTTCTTCTCATTTAGATTAGCCATAGTAAATAAGAAGGGTGTGAGTGTTCCTCTAGTATCAAGCAGCAACAAAACTGTAGCATGACGTACGACGAGGATTTGCCTCGTTTGATGCTGCATGTCCTGCGATCTTGCTACTGTGCATGCTGTGCAAAAACGCAGTTAGCAAACATAAGGAGCCAAAGTGCTAACTGCTAAAGCTACTCAACTATAACGGATACTACATGTCATAAAGTGGAGTTCCCCAGACTTTCAGTCTTTCAGACGAGAGATGATGCACTGTAGAGAAAGCTACAAGGTCTACTTTGACTATTTTGCCTTACAACACTCTGCATGTAGCATTATGTAAGAGCGCGTTGTAGGCCAGAACCTCATCACAGAAACTATTGTAAAACAATGCCACATGCATGGCACAAGCGTTTTCATGTAACAGCGTTCTGTGGTGCAGCTTTTAGAGGCCTTAAACACTTCAGAGGTCTGGTTCCTATCAACACGGCTGTGAACAATCGCTTCATTACAATGAAATGTTTCACATCAAACTAGTCTGAACCCCTCAGCTTACATCATAATGAACTAGGTAATTCAATAACCAATGAGCTTAGAGAGCACACTATTGAAATGAGAACAATGTCTATAGATACAAAAACACACTCCTACACACCAGAGGAAGCCTGATCCCACTGCAGCGAAACAACTGGGGCAACTAAAGCTGGACTGAACTAGCCGCAAGAGGAGGCTAGTGTATTTACATTCATGCAGTGAAGAGGATGAGGCACATTCACACCATAGACATGCTGAAGACATAAAGGCTGAGATCATACTGCTGCACAGCCTGTGCCCTCTAGTCCTTAACCAGTCATCACAGGATGCTATTGGCTGGATACTTTTGGTTTGGTTGGTGTTCTTAGTCGACTGAGTACTAACACAGCACACACTAACACCACGTCAGTGTCACTGCAGGGCTGAGAATGATCCACCACCCACATACTACCTGCTCTGTGGGGGTCCTGTGGGGGTCCTGACCATTGAAGAACAGGGTAATACAGTACACAGAGAAACAGATGGACTACAGTCTGGACCTGTACACCTACAGAGTGTCCTGTATGGTCGGTGGAGCTAATAAGATGGATGGAGAGTGTAGATACAGGGAGGTGCACCTAATAAAGTGAGTGTGGGTGGGTGTATACACAGGATCTACATCTACAGGAAATGTGATCTACCGAAGACTGTTACCATTCCACTAATCTCATCAGAGTCAGCTAGTACAAAGAATCGAGTGCGAGATCACGGCAGGAAAAGAATCAAAGTAGGAGACAACAAATTGTCTTTGATTTGTATGTCTCTTCAGGCACCTGGCTGTTACAATATAAGGTTGAGGAAGGTGATGTGTAAAACACGCGAGATGCCCATTTTCCAAATGATCCAGCATTTCAGATCATAACTGTCATATTATTTTCATTATTCCCGTCTGCAAGAATGTGGTATTAACACTAATGCAAACTCAGGTAAGGTAATTGGCACTAATGGATCTGAAGGACTCCAAAATGGGACGTCATTAAAGCTGTCAACACATTCTCAGGATAGTTCAATTGTGAGGCTATGCACAGAGAGAGAGAGAGGGAGAGAGGGAGAGAGGGAGAGGGAGAGGGAGAGAGAGAGAGGGAGGGAGAGAGAGAGAGAGAGAGAGAGAAAGAGAGAGGGAGAGAGAGACAGAGACTAAAACATGACAGAATGGAGAAAGAAGGTCAGTTCAGACAAATTGGGGTTATCTGTGTAAGGAACTTTCAGGCACAAATGACATGTAATAAGGTTCTTTCTGCACAAATCTGTGTGTTTTCAGGCAATTTCATGGGCTTTTTTCCCTAAAGGTATTAGTACCAGCAGCCGCAGTGAGCTGAGCAGGACTACCATACCATTAGCATCCAACTGAATGCTGTTAGCTAAGCCCACACGTAAGAGCACTGATGACAAGGGAGGGGAGCACTAAACTCCCATCATCTGAACATCTTCCCCAGCTGCAATACCAGCCTGCTTTCTCAACGCCGGGAAAAAAAACGGACCCGGTTTTCTTCATGCTATTTCTGACACCGTCCCAGATAGATCACCTTTCCCACTGATCGCCGCATGCTGACTGTTTGCACCGGCAACGCGCTAAATATGCAATTACCAAGAAGGATAAAAGTTCTCGCTGAGATCGGAGCTGAAACGGGGAACTGCATCGTTACATAAACTCCTCCAGTGTAATTAACAATCCAAGCATTTTGATTAGAGTGATATCAATGTCATATATCTCTCAATTAATCTATTCATGGTCTCCTAGATCTTTTATGGTAATGTCAAAGCTTACACGTACTTTACTCTCAATCACATGAAAGAGAAGACACAGAGCCCAAGTTTCTGTGTGCCTTTTTCAAACCCAAAGTATGACAGCCATAAATTAAAGCATCAGCACGAGAAACCACAGGGAACTGTAAACAATGTTTTCCGGCGGCACCGTTCCCTCTCTTCCTCACTTAAAAAAAAAACAAGCGCCTAAATGGTGGAGGAGTGGAGTTAACCAGAGACCTCACTCACCGCTCCTCAACAGGGACTCATGAAGAGGGATAATTGACTAGATTGAAAGAATGGATCTCTCACTCTTAAATAACAGGATTTGCACGAACCCGCGCATTAAGGTGTTCATAGCCAGTTAGCTGCTGATCACAAAAGGGACGCAAGGCGAGTGTTCCACCTTGTCAGGGAGAGGCCACAGCAAAGTGTGCTTCGATATGTCGCCTATTCATCTGCACCGGGTAATTACTTCAAACCCTATATTACCATGGTAATGAGACGCTACTGCACTGTCAACCCCTGCCAAGCAAAAACAAGGCCATCTACAAGAATTCAGAGCTGATCTTTTGTCTGCTGGCAGAAGTGGGCTGAGTAGTTTAGGACTGTTTTGTTCAGGTGCTTAGAACAGGATTTTGCTTGAAAGGGTTTCTTAGGCGCAAGACATCAGAGATGCACCGCAGAGTCCCGTGTGTTCACATGACAAACATTCAGCACCAGCGGTGGACGGTAAAGGGGTAAGTGTACCGGGTCTCTGTACTTAAGTAGCTTTTCCATGTATCTTTACTGAAGCGTTTTCATTTTAGATACGTGTTTATCTTAACTCCACCACGGTCTAATATCTCACTGTTTACTCCACTGCATTATGGGAAATCTGACCTTCCTTTTAACTTTTGTGGTGTCAAAACAAAACAAGCCTATTGATGGATTCTCAGCATCCATGGAAATGTCCATTTCATGCCTGGACGACCACCTGGAAGAAGGCAGGTAAAGCAGGACAGGGGTAATGTAAACACTGACTGACCATCACACATCAAAGCCTCAGTGAACAGATTGGCTAATCTTCAAACAGACTGTTCCTGAGTTAAATAGACCACAGTATAGAAACATGTACACATGTACTTTATTCTAAATGTAAGAGTCTCGTTCCAGAAATGATAATAGGACATTAGAGCCGTAATAAACCATGCTCCTGTTACTCTCCATACTTAAGTACATCTGAAGGTACATACTGTAGTACTGTTACTCTCCATACTTAAGTACATCTGAAGGTACATACTTTAGTACTGTTACTCTCCATACTTAACTACATCTGAAGGTAAATACTTTAGTACTGGTACTCTCCATACTTAAGTACATCTGAATGTACATACTTTAGTACTGGTACTCTCCATACTTAAGTACATCTGAAGGTACATACTTTAGTACTGGTACTCTCCATACTTAAGTACATCTGAAGGTACATACTTTAGTACTGGTACTCTCGATACTTAAGTACATCTGAAGGTACATACTTTAGTACTGGTACTCTCCATACTTAAGTACATCTGAAGGTAAATACTTTAGTACTGGTACTCTCCATACTTAAGTACATCTGAAGGTACACACTTTAGTACTGGTACTCTCCATACTTAAGTACATCTGAAGGTAAATACTTTAGTACTGTTACTCTCCATACTTAAGTACATCTGAAGGTACATTCTTTAGTACTGGTACTTGCCATATTTAGGTACATCTGAAGGTACATACTTTAGTACTGGTACTCTCCATACTTAAGTACATCTAAAGGTATATACTTTAGTACTGGTACTCTCCATACTTAAGTACATCTGAAGATACATACTTTAGTACTGGTACTCTCCATACTTAAGTACATCTGAAGGTACATACTTTAGTACTGGTACTCTCCATACTTAAGTACATCTGAAGGTACATACTTTAGTACTGGTACTCTCCATACCTAATTTCCATTGACTTCCCTTTCCTGTTCCCAAACCAGGCTATATATTCAAAATAAGAGTCCCCCCGTTGGAATGAACATGAAACATTTTCAAAACAAGAAATATAGAAAAAAATAAACATAAAGTTACCAGAAACAGAATGAGGCCACAGCTCCTGTCAGAACATCCCAGTTAGAAGTCATTAAAGACTAATCTAATCTAACTAACGCTACCTGAAATCTATGTAATGTGTTAGTCATTAAAATATGTATTCCACAGCTCCCCTTATGCGGTGTCACAGTATATCTGACTCTACTACACATTTACTTTATTACCAGCAACTACATTTCAGGCACATTGTCATTTTGTGTGATAAGTACAAGTATAGTTAATATAAATGTAATTCTTACGAGTAGATTTTAACTCAGTAGTACATTAGTATACATAATAGAAGTATACTAAGTGTATATATTTAAAAATATATTTTAATGTACTAAAAAATAAATTAATATGTATTTCAGGTTTTCAAAATGAAACTAAGGGCTGTCTTAAAATAGTACAGTTAGTTCTGTGTAAGTTTATGTTTAATAGCACTAATGATTATGTTTAGTATACTAAGTACAGTTAGTATATAGCACACTTTTAGTACATTAGTACCCGAGCACAAGGAAGTATTCCCCGTATACTAAAGTATAATTTGAGCACGCAGGTCCAAAGGCATCTACAGCTGCATAGAAAAATCTACAGCCAGCATCAAGAACACTCAGAGCTCAACTACGTACCCCACCACCATGAATGACCAGCAGACATGTGTTGGCGAATGTTTAAGTGCGTACCTGAGAGAAGCAGATACACAGCGCCTGCCTCTCTCCTGCAGTTCTGAGCTGGATCAGATTTGTTTCTTGGCTAGAGCATGAGTGTTAGCTTCACACAAACGCAAGGCCTCAGAGATGACCCACTGCCCACACATGTGGCTGCTACTTGGAGTTGGCAGTTTATGACGACAATTACCCAGACTTCCGACATGAAATTAGCAAAGTCTTAGAGGACATAGCGCAGCAGGCATCCTTTCAGCACAGTGAAAAGAAAAACATTCAAGGTTCAGGTTTAACAGAGAACCGTTTTAAAGTTGGGTTAGAAAATCTATTGGAGCCAGTGCATTCTTCTACCACATACAGCAGAACACAATCTGGAAATACACTCCTCACCAAGACAATACCTCCACCCAGAAGGAGGTGTGGGAGTGCGGGTCTGTTGGGAAGGAAGATAAAGGTGACCAGGATCAATAACTGATGATAAATTTAGACTGATATGATCAATATTTATTGAGCTACACATACAGAAGTCTGTCTCTCAGTATGGCGTCGGGCCGCCGCTGTAGAGGTTCCTGATGGTGTCCTGTGATAATCCATCCCATGCAGCTTGAACGTCCTCACACAGTTCCTGCAGATGGTGCTGTAGGGGTGGAGGTGGAGGGAGACCAGGTCTTCTTGACGTGTGACTACAGACCGTTCATCTCGGTGCTGACCACGGTGCCTCCACACACGGATTCGTTGGGCGTCTCTACCAAGACTAAAGCGGGACTCGTCACTGAAGATGACCCGCTGCCATTCTGAGTCACTCCATGACAGTCTGGTACGACACCACTGCAGTCTTTGGTGACGGTGACGTGGTGTTAAGGACAGTCGTGGTAACGGTCTGTGTGCATGTAGTCCTGCGTGGTGCAGCCGTCTGACAATGGTGCTGCACTAACAGGATGACTGATGGAGGACACCACTGCTCGCTGGAGGTCTGAATGGCTGTTAGGTCTGTGGGCACATGTCGGACAGCCCGTTGGTTCTCCCTCTCCATAGTTCATGTAGGTCTTCCAGATCCTTCATCACAGACGCATGCCTTCTTCTACCCACTGCCACCAGCAGCTTGCTATGGTAGTATCCACACAACCAGTATGGTGTACAATATACAAGTATCTCCAAAATGCCAACTTTACAGGAGGGGGCAAAAACCTCATGGAATGTGAATGGAAGTCAATGGAACCAGACATCTTTCCAAGATGTTTTGGCCCATCTCTGTTGGTCCATTCTTCACGAAATCTTCTCACAGTGTAAACAGCAGCTGCTGTATTTAAATGATGAACGAAAGTAAAAATAAAAAAAAATGGAGATACATGTTTTTATTTCCACAGCGACGAATAATAGATAATTCCTCAGCATATAGCAACCACAGACATACTGCTGACAATCATAACAGGCATCATAACAGCAATTAATAAACAAAATTAATAATAAAAACGGCCTAATAGTTTCTGTTTAATCTTTGTCTTCTCCATAATGTAGTGTGCTTCAGCGGAACTAGCTTCCATAACTAGCATGCTCAGACCTAGGACATCTCCAGGACATAAGGCAACATATCCTCGTTCCACAAAACATGTTTCATCATTGTTTTAATTTTTTTAAAAGATCCTTTTTGCACCGATATAATAACAGAAAGAGACGGGTGTGTTAGGTAAGAGGTTAAATAAAGAATTAGGTAGGAAAAAGCTGTGTATAATTATTGGCCCCAGTTAATTTCTGGAGCACTAATGGAAGCACATGGAGGGGTGAAATGTCTTGGTAGCAACAATTTATCTGCTGCATTTTCACCATATTTCTCCGTCTCTTTGTCAAAAACAACCCACTCTGTGCTCCTGATTGCGTCTCGTAATTATCCCGCATTGTGGTGGCATTCCGCATAAAGTAACTTCAGGTGTAAAACAAGCGACGGCTTACACAACAAGCCTGTGAATTAGTGACTGGGTAATTTCTCACCTCCAGCATGAAGTTGTGCAGATTGTAGCAACAAAACAAACAGAGTTCTGGTGAAATAAACACCCCCTTAGCGGTGTGGTGATCTATGTATTCGCGGTAGCTGATTATATATACAATAAAAGCCATTACCACACATACACACCGAATAAGCGGCGGTAACGTACACTCACAGACACACTTTTGCTTTTTAACTCTTCAGAGACGCGCGTCTGTCCAGATCTGCAAGCGTGCTGGCTTGGATTCTGGGTCAGACCAGAAGCGCTGCCCCTTTGTGTTCTGATTCAGAAAGGTAGCCTCAGAAAGGCGACACTGATAGCCAGTACACAAACAGACATGCTCTCACACACCAACCGAAACGATTCAACCACGGCCTCTCCTCCATACTGGACCGTCCCCAGACAGGAATCCAATTAAGCAGCTCTGGTTTATCCTCGGCCGATCCTTTTTTCCCCAGCACGGCCGAGTGTAGCGAGGGGCCACAGAAGCAGGTTTTCTTACAGCGGGAGTGGGATGCTGGCCCACCGGCTCCGGGGCTGTGATCTCAATGTGCAGGGCTGCCATCCGCACACAGAGAAGTGGGGAGGAGAGCGAGAGAGGGTGTGAGGCGGAGGGGGTTGTCAGGACCCTGATACAGACATCACACATATCTACCGCGAGCGTGTGGGGGCGAGGGTCTTGTCCGTGTACCCTACATTTCTAGATGGTTACTGGTTTAACTGGAATAGAGCCTTTACATTAAGTGGAGGTTCTTTATCCCTGGAAAAGCTTAACTGTCACATCTTACTAATGAAAAATTATTCATTTATGAGCCATATATTCCAAGATTCTTTATGGAACCAAGGGGTAAAGTTCTTGCTGGCTTGTGGTTGATTCCAGACCTCAGTATGTCTACCCCCTTAGGCTTCTCCTCTCTTTGGAGAGGATGTCTAACCCACAGTGCCCCAGACTGTTCTCCATAGGACGACTCCACTGGGCCCAAATCTGCTTGGTATGGTGGGCAGAGGCAGGAGAGGTGACAGGGGACTTGTGTCTATCTCGAGCACACCTGACAGAGAGCTTGGAGGAGAGGATCCAGCCTCACAGGAACTCTAATCTGCCACACACGCAAACAAACGAAAGCACAGGCTCTGTGTCACTGCAGCCAAAGGAATGGTTTCACAGAGTGTGGAGATAAAGCTCCTTAAATCCTTATGTTAGGTGGCATGCTGAGATGCCTGGGCATTGGTTTTAAAGAGAAGCCTTGGAGGAAGAATCCTGAAGATTTCAAAGTGCTGTGTATGAGAGTACAATAATAAAACCAGAAGGTCCAACAATAGATCTGATGAAAGATGTTAGGAATGTTCGGAAGGACGCGTGCCATACACACTCATCATCAACAAATAGCTGCACAAGTAGCTGGTAGACGACACTGTGAAACATGCCAATGATTCAAGTTTCATACTCGGCTGCACATGTGATGTATGGGTCTTATCTCTGTACCTGACTGACCCGACAGCCACCATTACAGACGTCCAGCGAGCAGTGGTGTCCTCCATGAGTCGTCCTGTTAGTGCAGCACCATCGTCAGACGGCTGCACCACGCAGGACTACATGCACACAGACCGTTACCACGACTGTCCTTAACACCACGTCACCGTCACCAAAGACTGCAGTGGTGTCGTACCAGACTGTCATGGAGTGACTCAGAATGGCAGCGGGTCATCTTCAGTGACGAGTCCTGCTTTAGTCTTGGTGGAGACGCCCAACGAATCCGTGTGCGGAGGCACCGTGGTCAGCACCGAGATGGACGGTTTGCAGTCACGGGTCCAGGAAGCCTGGTGTCCCTCCACCTCCACCCCTACCGCACCATCTGCAGGAACTGTGTGAGGATGTTCAAGCTGCATGGGATGGATTATCACAGGACTCCATCAGGAACCTCTACAGCTCCATACCGAGACGTCTGGCGTGTTGGGTTAGCAAACACGGCGGCCCGACGCCATACTGAGAGACAGACTTCTGTATGTGTAGCTCAATAAATATTGATCATATCAGTCTAAACTTATCATCAGTTATTGATCCTGGTCACCTTTATCTTCCTTCCCAACACACCTGCACTCCCACACCTCCTTCTGGGGGCAGCCGTTGTTTTGATGATGAGCATATAGCATGTTGGTAAACACCTCCATAGAACCTCTCTAGCCGGTGATGCTCTCAGCTGTCTGAGTTCTAGCATCCCTCTATCCTCGCTATCCAGTCAGGTCAGGTCTGTTAGTTTGTCCTTTATTCCTTTATTCATATACGAGTGTATGTTTGGGGCCGAGAAGAAAATCAAGTTTGACTTACTCAAAGCGAACAAAACAAAACCCACCACCCAGCCCAACTATTCTGGTCTCACCTTGAGTTGTGCCCAGACTCCCCAGGGCAACTTTCCAGGTCTCCTTCCTCTGCTCTCTCTCTCTCACCCTCTTTCCCTGACAAACTAATCTGCACCTCAGTGGTCCCGCTCATTGCCACTGTGGCACAAACAAGTACTGTCTAGCCATCACTCATGATCCTGCCCCCCACGTCAGCTGCCATTAAAAATAACCTGTCCTGACAGCTTTCAGAAAGGACGCCACACCTTCCAAACAACACCTTTTCACCCCCCCCTCGCCCACCACCCCTTCATTAGGCCTGTTTTGGAGTGTGCCATGCCATCTACACCATAACTAAGGCTGTTAGCATCTGTTTTACTCCAAGCAAAGTCAAAAGGTGCAGGGCTTTGAGGAGCTACCCCCAGCTCCCACAAGGATTCCCTCGCTCGCCCTCCCCTCCCTTCCCATTACTTTGCATACCCAGAAATGTCACCTTACTCCAGCAAGCTGTTACCACCCTGCCTCCATGCCAAAACAGCCAGCCTCAAAGGACACCAATGGATCCTGCATTTTTCAGTGATGGCTCTTAAAAGGCATTAGACGCCTGAGGCGCCTCAGGCTCGGGCAACAGAAGAAGATGTGATATAATGGCGCTGGAACCAAGGACTGTGCCTCAAAGTCAAACCCGGCGCGCTACGCTGAGGGTGGCGGGGAAAGGGAGGGAAGAGGGAGGGGGAATGATTCCCAATTGCTGATATCTTGGCTTTATCCAAGAGCCTATTTGGACGAGTGCAGGACAAGCATAAGCTTTTAAAAAGTGATGTGTTTATCACAGCAGAGAGAGGAATAGAGGCACAGTCTTTGCGCGGCCATTATCTGATGCGGAGATATTTCATCATTCGCGTGCTAGCCGTTCGCAGGTCATGATGCAATAGTTAAAGCAAATTAGCTGACGATAAAAGTAGTGATCAACTCGGAAAGATATTCCATATTAGTGGTCAAAATTAGTTTGGGAGGGTTGCAATCAGTTAGCTCCAGGAGCATGCATTTAGTGTGGAAGGGGTGCTTAATGAGCAGCTAAAAGGCTGCCAGCATGCCGAAGCCATATGGACTCGTTTCATGTTAGTAAACGAAGCACCTGTGTCCACCTATTACATCACGTCTGTACACCTCAGATAAGTCTATTAACTTCCCGGATAGAAACTGGGTTACTTTAAGGAAGATTCTATTTGATCTTTTACACACGCTCTGCACCAAATTATCTTTAATGGCTTCTGAAAGAAATGTTTTCTATGTGCGGTAATGATGATGGTCTGTATTGTGTAAAATTAAAGTTCATTTTCATATCTAGTCAATGAAATCTATTTTAGGTAATCAACTTGGACTGACGGTATTGGACTGCACTGTTCTTATAATGAGCACGTTCAGTTTGTTACACTATACCGACAAAAGTATTCACTCGTCTGTCTCCACACGCATATGAACTTGAATGACATCGCATTCTCAGTCCACGGGGTTTAATATGACGCCGGCCCACCCTTTACAGCTATAACAGCTTCCACTGTTCTGGGAAGGCTTTCCACAAGGGTTAGGAATGTGGTTCTTCCAGAAGCACATCTGTGAGATCAGACACTGATGTTGGACGAGAAGGCCTGGCTCTCAGTCTCCGCTCTAATCCATCCCAAAAGTGTTCTATCGGGTGGAGGTCAGGACTCTGTGCAGGCCAGTCCAGTTCCTCCACACCAGACTCGCTCCTCCATGTCTTTATGGAGCTTGCTCTGTGCACTGGTGTGCGGTCATGTTGGAACAGGAAGGGGCCGTCCCCAAACTGTCCCACAAAGTTGGGAGTATGGAATGGTCCAGAGTCTCTTGGTCTGCTGAAGCATTAAGGGTTCCTCTCACTGGAACTAGGGGGCGGAGCCTAACTCCTGAACACCACCCCCACACCATATTCCCAAACTTTACACTCGGCACAGTGCAGTCAGACAAGTACCGTTCTCCTGATACCACCAAACCCAGACTCGTCCATCAGATTACCAGGCGGAGAAGCATGATTGGTCACTCCAGAGAACACGCCTCCAATGCTCTAGAGTCCAGTGGCGGTGCTTTAGCTGTTCCTGAGCTGATCTGAAGGACACATGAAGTTTGGAGGTCTGTAGTGATGGACTCTGTAGAAAGTTGGTGACCTCTGTGACCTATGACCCTCAGCATCCGCTGACCCCGCTCTGTCATTGTACGTGGTCTACCACTTGGTGGCTGAGCTGCTGTCGTTCCCCATCACTCCCACTGTGTTCTAATCCCACTGACAGTGGACTGTGGAATATTTAGTAGGAGGGAATTTCACCACTGGGCTTGTAGCACAGGTGGATCCTATCACGGTACCACGCTGGAGTTCACTGAGCTCCTGAGAGCGACCCATTCTCTCACTAACGCCTGTAGGAGCAGTCTGGATGTCTAGGTGCTTGGTTTTATACACCTGTGGCCACTGAAGTGACTGGAACACCTGGATTCAGTGATATGGATGTGTGATATAATGGCAATATAACGGATGTGCTGTTCGAGAATTCCTCAGGTTATTAAGACTAACATATACCATTCCATTCCTCACCACGTAGTTAGGCATGGTTTATTGTTAGGGAAATTTGAAATAAAGTTAAAGCCAGGTCACATGGGAGATATTCGTGCCTGCTAGACTAAGCCTTGCACAATCATTGTATTATAAAGTGACATGCACACCTGTAGCTCAGAGCCTTATATGGTAAATGTAGTGTTGGCCTTGCACATTGTAGGTAGACAGGTAAGGCAGCACCTGCCCCTTCCAATGTACCTACCTATAACCACCAGTCCACCATCTGGGTATTCATATGACATGTTTATTATTTCGTTTGATAGACTGTTCTCATAGTCCTGACTGTCATTGGCCATATCACTTACAGCTATTATCCAGACCTGAACCGACTGGGTCCACTTAGCTCCAGTCTGTCCCATTTTAGCTATCTTAAATGTTTCATCCAATAGCTTTGAGAGCTGGAGGCGAAAATGAGATTTGAACAAATTTCTCAGATTTGAAGATACCTTCAGAGGAGGGAATGGACGAACAGATCCTCTACTCTGAAAGGAAGGTCAGGTTTAGAGTTTATTTATGCGCATCATAAGTTTGGTGATGTCTTCAGCTTTCCTATGTAACCCAGAAGGAATCAACAGACAGGAGTGAAACGTGGTGGGTGGGTTTGGCATCATGTAGGTAGGATATGTAGGGTAGGTATGCCTCGGAGAAAATTTCGAAAGAGCTCGCATTGAAGTGTCTCCCCACCTCCACCCCTACCGCACCATCTGCAGGAACTGTGTGAGGATGTTCAAGCTGCATGGGATGGATTATCACAGGACTCCATCAGGAACCTCTACAGCTCCATACCGAGACGTCTGGCGTGTTGGGTTAGCAAACACGGCGGCCCGACGCCATACTGAGAGACAGACTTCTGTATGTGTAGCTCAATAAATATTGATCATATCAGTCTAAATTTATCATCAGTTATTGATCCTGGTCACCTTTATCCTCCTTCCCAACACACCTGCACTCCCGCACCTCCTTCTGGGTGCAGCTGTTCTCCTGATAATAATTGCATATATATATATCCATTCATAACAAACATCACAGAGGAAATCCTGGGATACCTGCCTAAGAATAGTAACATCAAAATGAACTTCATGAATCCACAATCCACAGTATGTTCTCATCATGGATGATATTTTACTGACGTCTGTGTTTGTACTGACGTTGTAATGTACTTTGATTGTAACTGTAAATAAGAAACTCAAAAGTCTAGTAAACCAAACTGGCCCAGGTGAATACAGTCCACCCTTACTATACTGATTAGATAGATAGATAGATAGATAGATAGATAGATAGATACTTTATTGATCCCGAAGGAAATTTAGCAGCCAGTAGCGGTTTCACAAAAAACGAACAGCACAGATACACATAATAATACAAAAATATAAAAATAAAACAGTGTTGTGCAGTATGAGAAACCTAAAAGGGATGTTCAGTAACGGCAGCAGTATTACTAACTATTAAGGTATAGGCTATAGAACTATACATACAGCGAGTCACTATCTATGGATATGTTAATATAAATATATAAATATATCTCACTTGGTAAGGAGGCAAGAAATATATACACAGAAGTACAAAACAGACTGTAGTGCAAAAGTAATAAATAAATGAGTAAGGGACGCAGTTATCAGCAGATAAATGAACAGAATGAATTAACATCATAGACATGATATTTAAGTGGAGTTGAGTGTCCAGGAGTGCAGATGTACAGTATATGTACAGTATATACAGTAAGTGTCAGAGTGTCCAGATGTACAGTATATGTACAGTATATACAGTAAGTGTCAGAGTGTCCAGATGTACAGTATATACAGTAAAGTGAATAGTGCACAGATGAGTCTCTGATTAAATAAGAGAGTTTAGTGCTCAGCTCTCCTCGTCCCTCTTCCGGCCCCGCTGGGAGGAGTTGAAGAGCCTGATGGCTCTCGGGACAAAGGATCTCCTGAGTCTGTCCGTGGAGCAGCTCTGTGACAGCAGCCTGCCACTGAACTTGCTCCTTCTGCCCATGATGATGGTGATTACTACACTAACGGTACCTGCTTGGACATGCTATGTACTATGGCAGTTTGCAGCCAGTGCTAAACCAGGGGTTGAATACTTCGTACTACAGTACTACATACTAATCCCGTACTACCGTACTGATTACTGCATTTCTAATGGGACTACTGTGAGCATGCTGTTTAGAATGGTAGTATGCAGTTTTGGAGACAGCTTCAGTATTCCGTTCAGCAGTGCTGGAAGACTGCTGTGTGCAGTGCGAGGTCTCAGAACAAACAGTGATTAGGATCAGTCACAGTCCACAAAGGTCTCAGAGGTTTTGCTTACATTCGCAATTTGAAGAAAAATGTTAATTGTAAAGATACCACAGCTGTTAATGAGGTTCGCTAAAGGACCTTGAGATGTAATCCTCACCACTGCTCGATGAGTTATTTACTTCAGTGTGGAAATACAATGCTACGTCACTTTGCTTATTATATGAGATGTCCCAGGCACTGGCAGATGGCAGTATGTAGTAAGGATGAGAGTATGTAGTATGGAGGCCAGTATGTAGTTTGTAGGGGAGTATGTAGTTTGTAGGGGACTATTTAGTTTGTAGGGGAGTATGTAGTATGTAGTGGAGAATGTAGTATGTAAGGCAGTAAGTAGTTTGT
Organism: Prochilodus magdalenae; assembly: GCA_024036415.1. NCBI lineage: Eukaryota > Metazoa > Chordata > Actinopteri > Characiformes > Prochilodontidae > Prochilodus > Prochilodus magdalenae. The sequence goes on along the minus strand of JAMWET010000681.1, from coordinate 49,297 downwards.
AGGGGAGTATGTAGTTTGTAGTGGAGAATATAGTTTGTAGGGGAGTATGTAGTTTGTAGGGCAGTATTTAGTTTGTAGGGGAGTATGTACTTTGTAGGGCAGTATGTAGTATATAGGGGAGTATGTAGTTTGTAGTGGAGTATGTAGTATGTAGTGGAGAATGTAGTATGTAAGGCAGTATGTAGTATGTAGGGGAGTATGTAGTTTGTAGTGGAGAATATAGTTTGTAGGGGAGTATGTAGTATGTAGGGGAGTATGTAGTATGTAGGGGAGTATGTAGGGGAGTATGTAGTTTGTAGGGGAGTATGTAGTTTGTAGGGGAGTATGTAGGGGAGTATGTAGTATGTAGGGGAGTATGTAGTATGTAGGGGAGTATGTAGTTTGTAGGGGAGAATGTAGTTTGTAGGGGAGTATGTAGTATGTAGGGGAGTATGTAGGGGAGTGTGTAGTATGTAGGGGAGTATGTAGTATGTAGGGGAGTATGTAGGGGAGTATGTAGTTTGTAGGGGAGTATGTAGTATGTAGGGGAGTATGTAGTTCGTAGGGGAGTATGTAGTATGTAGGGGAGTATGTAGTGTGTAGGGGAGTATGTAGTTCGTAGGGGAGTATGTAGTATGTAGGGGAGTATGTAGGGGAGTAGGAGAGTGTAGGGGAGTGTGTAGGGGAGTATGTAGTTTTGTATATGGGGAGTATGTTGGGGAGTCTGTAGGGGAGTATGTAGTATGTAGGGGAGTATGTAGGGGAGTATGTAGGGGAGTATGTAGGGGAGTGTGTAGTATGTAGGGGAGTATGTAGTATGTAGGGGAGTATGTAGGGGAGTGTGTAGTATGTAGGGGAGTATGTAGTTTGTAGGGGAGTATGTAGTATGTAGGAGAGTATGTAGGGGAGTGTGTAGGGGAGTATGTAGTATGTAGGGGAGTATGTAGGGGAGTATGTAGGGGAGTGTGTACAGGGGAGTATGTGTAGTTTTGTAGGGGAGTGTGTAGTATGTAGGGGAGTGTGTAGTATGTAGGGGAGTATGTAGTATGTAGGAGAGTATGTAGGGGAGTGTGTAGGGGAGTATGTAGTATGTAGGAGAGTATGTAGGGGAGTGTGTAGGGGAGTATGTAGTATGTAGGGGAGTATGTAGGGGAGTATGTAGGGGAGTATGTAGGGGAGTGTGTAGTATGTAGGGGAGTATGTAGTATGTAGGGGAGTATGTAGTGTAGTGTGTAATTGTAGGGGAGTGTGGAGTAGGGGATGTAGTTTGGAGAGTAGTAGGGGAGTATGTAATTAGTGTGTAGGGGAGTGGGGGAGTATGTAGTATGTAGTTTGTAGGGGAGTATGTAGGGGAGTGTGTAGTATGTAGGGGTGTTTGTAGTATGTAGGGGAGTATGTAGTATGTAGGGCAGTATGTAGTTTGTAGGGGAGTATGTAGTATGGAGAGAAGTATGTAGTATGTTTGCACTACTAGTATGTTTAAGTTGTATTATATAATGTCATTATTGTGGTAAATGTTGTGCTTCTCAGTAATGCATGCATGCTTGAAAATGTGTTAATTTAGTGGTTGGCTGTAGGTTTACCTGCAAAACAAATAAACATTTCAGAAAACAAAAATGACAAAAGTAAAAACAAATGTTTAAACCCCAACAATAATTACATTCAAGCAAACAAACTTATAAAAGCAAAAAGAAATTTACTGGGGCAAAAAAATAAATTTCAGGAATACAAAATTACAACAGTAAGTGTACTGGAGTGAATTTACAAGCTGTGAAACACTTTCCCAGTGCCGAAACAGTTTTACAGCCTGTGAATTCTGACAGAAAGGATAGGTCTAACACACAGGAAGCGCTTGCTGCGGACCTTTGTCAATCAGAGAAAGCGATGAACAGGCGGCGCTTAAACCACCTGGAGTTGGAAATGTTAATGAAAGTGGGCTGTAACGCTAGCTATAGTGGATAACCAGTGGTTTATAACTCCAAGTGGTTTAGACGTCACCTTTTCGTCTCTTTCTTTCGTCTGCTCTTTTAAAAACTCTAAAGGCATCCTTGAGTCTGATTTTATTTTCATTTGCAAATTTTTGTAATTTTTTTTTCTGAAATGTTAATTTACCCTCCGTACCTTCGTCCTGCATCGTTTAAAATCTCACTACTATAAATTTTTGTACCACTATTAGTAGTTTGACCACCTCACAGTAAGACATGGTCTATCAGGCATATGTATAGCCTATATCACATGACGTGTCTCCATGCAAACCAACACAGAACGCGTTTTGGACCTAAATTGAAATGAATGGTTGAGACCACATCACTCTGACAGTAAAGCACAGTCATAAAAAAATGGAGTCATAAAAATGGAGGCCATGAAACACCAACTTCATGAAATAACTACAGACTCTTGATTACGTAGCGCTCACTTCAATCCAGGTGCAGTTTCAGACACTCACTGTTTTGTCAAAGTCATTCCAGCGTTTAGAAGGATGAGAAAGCCCTCTGTCTTCACACCAACTATACGAAACCTTGCCGCACAGCAGTCTAGCATCTGGCTCAACATCAAAGGCTGCGTGTTCCTATCATATCTGGGTCATATACTTCTACCTACTAAGCAAAACTGTGTGGCCTCTGCCTTGACTGGTACTTAACGCGCTTAACTCCAGACATCTGTCCATGTACTCCAAAAGCCTTACGACCCCTACGGCCTTCGTCTCCTCTGTAGAGGCCCAAAAGTAATTGGACAAACCAATTTTTTAAATAAAGCCTAATAATGAATTATGGATCCGACTGAATACTTTCAATCAAGTTGCAGTGAATGACTGCCTGAAGGCTGGAACTGACAGACATCACTGCACACTGGTGATGCCCAGCCAGGCCTGTTACCGCACCTGTCTTCCCACTTGTTATTGGGGCGTTTGGCGGTGGTCAGGTGACTGAAGTCAGGTAGTTTACTCCACCTGCACTCGGTTACTCGTCTAGGGCGCTATACCATAACATGCTTCGTTTCATGTCATGTAGTATAAGGCTAATACTAGCGGCAGTGCTGATATAAACATGATCACCTGATGTTAGGACCGGCTCTGTAGGACCATACTGTGACCCATAAACCCCAGTTAGGCAGCATCAGAGATTCTGGCTACATGTCCAGAGTGCAGTTACCACAACATGGATTTCTGAATACAGAGATTTTATGTTCTCATAGAATTATGTAGCCAAACAATCTCTTTTGAGGCATGTACAGTGGTGTGAAAAACTGTTTGCCCCCATCATGGTTTCTTATTTTTTTGCATGTTTGTCTCTTAAATGTTTCAGATCATCAAGCAAATGTAAATATTAGTCAAAGACAACACAAGTAAACACAGAATGCAGGTTTTTAAATGAAGGTTTTTATTATTAAGGGAGAAAAAAATCCAAACCTACATGGCCCTGTGTGAAACATAACTGTGGTTTGTCACACCTGAGTTCAATTTCTCTAGCCACACCCAGACCTGATTACTGCCACACCTGTTCTCAACCAAGAAGTCACTTAAATAGGACTTGCCTGACAAAGCCAAGGAGAAACTCATAAGCCAGACGTCATGCCAAGAACCAGAGAAATTCAGGAACAAACGAAAGAGAGATAAAATAGCTGAGATCTATCAGTCTCACATTAAGACAAACCTCAGTGCTGTAAATAGGTGTGGATGTTATCTTAAAGATGTGAAATTTAGTTACTTGTGCTTTTCTTTGCTGAGCTGTGGGGTTGCGCGGAGTTTGTTCGTTCCACCCAGCTGAGTGGCTAGAGGGCACCTACCTGCTTTCCAGGCATCTCAGCCAGCACTGGGCAGTGGTTTCTCCACCTCTGCCATATTCCATAAAGGAGTTTTCACTTAACGCCCTCTGTTTCCTGCACTTCCTTTTCTCCCAGTACACAGAAATCCACCAACGAAGGCTTCAACACCTTTATCAAATATTACATATATCAACATCTTTAAAAACACAGATTTTTTTTTTCTGCCACAAATACAGAAACATGTTGGAAATGGAAATAACTGTAAACGGTGTTTAAGAATAATCAGTAGTTATCCTGGAGTGGAGTGAGAGACAGAATCGTACACTATGCATATATGATCAGTTATGAGTAGCATGGCAGATCCGATCAGTCAATAAAACCAATTCTCCTGCTATACACTGCAATAAAACACAGACAAGTGAGATGATAAATGCTCTCAGGTTTGAAGTTTGAGCAGCAGCCCTCCAGGTTATCCTGGCTCATGGAAAAGAAAGGGAAAGTTTCTAGGATAAACTGAAGTGCATCTCAGACTGCCAGAGAGTTTGTTTCAGATCGCTGGAGAACATGTGGCTGCCTAGGTTTGATAATCATGCGATACACAAACTCAGCGGTGAGCCCACCCTCACGCTGGCCTGCAGCGTACGAGGTTGGAATGTTTAATCTGGGATAAAACCCCTTTAATGTCACATGTCATTTATTGTGTGGGTGTCGAGCCACAGATGAGCCCGTGTCTGGTCTGCTCGGTCTCGGGTGCAGCCGCACACAAAAGCACACACATGCATTTACTTGCTGACGCGAAACACCTGCACTGTAGGAGCACCTGCCGAGGGGAGCAGAACGGGGGCCACACCTTGTCTCATCATGTCTTATTGTTGGAAAGAAGAAGGAAAAGGGGAAGAGAGAGAGAGGCCACCTGTCTCCCTTCATCGCTTCCACTCCTTCAGCCTCCCTCGAAGCGATTGCGCCAGGTCTCCGACACTAATCTAATTATGCTGCTTAAAAGAAAGACAGAGAGTGAAGAGCAGCCTTAGTGTGTTCTAATTAAGGTAGTGCCAGAGGTTGGAGACAATGTGAGCAGGTTTCAGAGAGAGAGAGAGAGAGAGAGAGAGAGAGAGAGAGAGAGAGTTGTGTTCCTACTTAAGGCAAGGCTATTGTGATATGTAGGACATCTAAAGGGAGTGGGGGAAAAAAGCCTAACCATCAGCAATCTGATGTTAAGGTCATGCAATGAGTGTGTGTGTGTGTGTGAATGTGCTGAAGAGAATGCATCTGAGAGAAAGAGGGAAAGAGAGAGAGAGAGAGGGAGACAGCAAAAGAGAAATGGATAGAAAGCACATGTGCACTAGGGCTATATGAATCATAAGTTTCTCCAAAGAGGCAGTGGCAGGGAGCAGTCTTTATGAGCAAGGTCGCAGTTCAGTGGCGCGCCTCAGGACCTGCCCGAGCCCGCTGCTCTTAAGCAGCCCGACCGCATTGTTCTCTCCCTGCCACGGAGGTTCTCTACGTCCAGCCGATTAGCCACTCCACGACCGTCCTTCACTGCAGCCTCACACACTGTTTACTGCAAGGGAGACCTTTGGTGGAGAGACAGATTGTTCACTTTGAAAGAGTCCTCTAGTCGGCCTGCAGCTCCATTTGTGCATGAGAGTCCTCCAGTCCTTCAGAAGACTCCCACACACAGTGCACTCCACCAGTGCACACCGAGAGAGGAGGATTTGTCTGAACAAATATGTGGTCGCGTTGTTTTGTCCTCGCATTGTTTATGGCCTGTGTGAGAGAACAGCAAAGGTGTGGTGGTTACTCCTTTGGCTATTAACCAAGTCCATTTCTCTGTTTCGCTCTGGATAAAGTCTTGAACTCAGGACTTTCAGTTTAGATCTATCCGAATAGCCTCCTGCTAGTGATGCTGAATGCCTGGTGCCTGATTAGGTTGTTTAAGGACAGGTAGCCAATGACAGGCAGAGTAAACAGAAGCAGGATTAGCATTAACACAGACTTTGAGCTGTTCAAATTATACACTGAGAACAACCAGGTTAAAAGAACCATCCTTTTGTGAGATGTAGCAACATACACCTTCCCATAGCCTTCTACTCTGCAAATGATGAATTAATAAGGATTTAATAATAATACACCCTCATTACGTAACTAAGTTCTATCTACTGTTAGCTTGATCGCTAACAGGCGTCCCTGGAGGCTCTCAGACTGTTGGCTTGCTTTCTTCCTTCTACATTAAAAGTGAGGGATGAAATCAGCCTGACCTGCCTGAGCACAGCTCTGCCTGTCGGAGGGTCCATGCACTGTTCTAACGTTTTAGAAAATGCAGTAACAAGTCAGATAGGAAACACTGTTTACCTGCACTACGCATCGTGGCATCGTGAGGTGCTCAGGGAGAGATATAGCCAAAGAACATGAAAGAAGTTTGTTCATGTTATCACTGAGCTTCCTTTGAAGCAGTTAGCAGTGCTTAAGTGAGATCAGTCCGTGTTCATGTAGTCCTGTTTCTGGAACTGCCTGCTCCTACGTGTCACACTAAAACAGTCTGCAGCATGCTGCTGTGCAGGGACGTCACACAGCACTGTGGCTGCTACAGTGGGGTGGCCACCTTTTTCCTAGGTCAGAACCAAAGATAAGTCGCATATCGAGCATAAAGGAGCTTAAAGATCTTAATTTAAATGATTACTTGATTAATCCTGATTACTGATGTTTACATAAACATGCCATCTGCAGGAATGTCTGTTATTAGCCTCAAATGCTTCATACGCTCATGCATAAATAGAACTGACATGTGTAGTACTAAACTGTGTGAAGTGCAAAGTGTGTGTATATTACTGCACACTCACAAAGCCACTGACTAATTCAAAACAACATTCAATATTTCTCCATATTTCTCAATTAGCCACCAATGCTGGTATTAAAATGACTTACGCATCATTGCATTGTGCTTTGACATCAAACCCCTGAATATACAATAGGAGGTTTCACAGGGGGAGGTTTGGTTCTATAAGCAAACCCGTATCCAAAGGTCATAGCTGGATTGATTGGATTCAAGGTCACCAAGTTTTAAAAAACACTCCAGCTCTATGCCAGTCACTGTTGTTGTTAGAAAAACTCTGACAACAGTTAGAAAAGTATGTGCGTGGGATTTGCTATCGTCACTAAAACCTGAATCCTGAATGGAGTCGAGCTCTGTGGTCAGATAAGGCAAAAATGGAAGTTTTCTGGCAGGAGACACTGGAGGCTCGTTCATCAGGAAGAGTCAAGGTTATACGACCTAATTCCCTTTGTGAAGTGGAGCTGCTTTTCTTCCAAGGGCCCTGGGAATCTTGTTAGAATGGATGACATCATCTGCCCTGACGAACACCAGGCAATCAGAACAAAACGTGTCTGGCTCAGCCAGGAGACTAAGACTGGGCTGTAGTTGCGTCTTCTAGCAGGACAGTCACCTCAAGCACATCTGATCACAGAATCAGAAAAGTTGCATTGGACATTCCAGTGTTCCAGTGACCTCAATAGGGTGTGTGTGTATACATGTGTGTATATACATATACAGATATATATAATTACTTGTTTGTTTGTGTGTGTGTGTGTGTGTGTGTGTGTATACAGTGTATATATATATATATATATATATATATATATATATATATATATATATATATATATATATATATATATATATATATATATAGATAGATATCTATATGTGTATATATGTGTATATATGTATGTATATATATATATATATATATATATATATGTGTGTATATATGTATGTATATGTGGACACTGCAGTGCTTAGAATGATCCACCACCCACATAGTACTGCTGTATGTGGGACACTCCTGTGGGGGTCGTCCTTACCATTGAAGAAACAGGGTAATACTGTGGGGTCTACACAGAGTAATACAGTACACAGAGAAACAGATGGACTACAGTCTGGACCTGTACACCTACAGAGTGTCCTGTATGGTCGGTGGGCTGATGGAGGGGACAGTGGGTGTAGATACTAGGATGGTTTATTAAATAAAGTAACAGAACTCTCCACATGTCAGTGAAACACAGGTAAAGAGCAATGCTGCAAACACGCAGCTGGTCAGTGTTGTATGGTATATGGTCATAATATGGATCATACCATACATCACTTATCATGATAACAGTAAATATCATCATATTGCCCAGTCCTACAGCAAGCACGTCAGCCCTAGCGGCCCCTCGCAGTCTCTTCATCCTAGTGTAAGACATAGACCTCCACAGGCCCTAGGGCACATGTTATGACCCATTAGTTTGCTTCACATGGCATGGCTGGCGCAGTCAGCTGACAGGTGCCAATGGCTGAGTTGCCGGTAGGGCACTACAGGGGCTGCGCATGTTGGAGCTGGGCTAGCCTTTGGCAGCCAGTGTCCGAGCCAAGCGCCCTGCTCTATCGAAGCAAGGCAGGAGGAGATGATACTGCTAAAACGCTCTTGTCAAAAGAGCTAAACATCAGAGTGGCAAGACAACAGAGAGACTGGGGAGCAGCACCTACGTGAGCCTGCTTGCTCGCTATTGGCTGCAGTCTGGCCTAGGATTAAACACTGGGATTGGAAACCTTTAGGTATTACCGACATGTATTCGGAAACAGACTCGAACCACAAGTCCCATACGCCTATATGAAGGCTACGCTATGCTAAGGTAAAGACCTCAGGTACCAGCCTTAGCCTCAGTAGTCCATAAACTGACCTCCATGCCATCGATACCTCTGAGTCCAGTTACAAACGGAGCGTTTCTGCATACCTAAAAAAGTCTACAGTTTCAGCACATCAGCGGCTCCTCAGCGTTTCTTCAGGTTTCAGTGTATTTCAGGTGTTGATGGTTTCCTGCGGTGGACGAGGTGTAGGTTAGAGTGACAGTAGGAAGATGGTGCATGTATAGTCCCCATTAAAATAATACTAGTACAAATAAATAAATAAAAACTAGCACCCAGAAGGAACTGACCAACAGGATTGAAACTCGGTGGGTAGGTTTGACATCATGAGCTCCACCTTTATTAGCATCACAGCCCCAACAGCAGCCTGTAAGTAGCAGCCAAGCTGTGTGATTGTATCCGTGTTTGCCGGTTGGAGCAGATCATCTTAAACTGAGAGCTCCATAGTGAGGATTTACTGTGTGTTGGTGTCCAGATGGAAAGCCAGTAGCTAGTTTAGCTAACGTTAGCTACTAGCAAGCACCAAGCTAACTAGCATAGCTAACTAAATAGTATGAGTATGATCAATAGTAAGTTTGTTTACATGGACCATTTGGTATTCTGGCTGTGTTTATGTTCACGGTTCTTCTGTATGATAATTGCGGCGTCTCGCTGTAACCAGCCAATCAGAGCAGAGCTCATCATGTTATTTATGAGCTCACTGAAAAATCAACTTGTGTCATTAAGGACCAAATCAGAGGGTGGAAAGGGGAGCGTACAACCATATCTGGACTTTTTTTTGCCCTGACCAAAGCCACATACCTTCTATGTAGACATCGGAGAACAGACTGGGATTTTATCCACTGCTGGTAGACCCGTATGACCGTCTGCTTCTATACACCTGCAGATTCAGCTACTTCCTAGGGTTAGGGTTAGCCACGCCCACATGCAGTCCCTCCTTTTAGCCAATCATTAACATCTGCTCTGGAGCCATTTTCCACACATGGAACGAGACACTCCCTGCACTGTAGCACCTCTTCCCAATCTATGAATCCCGTCACTCACACCCCACAGGGGTTTATAGACCCATCATCCTCGTGCAGCGCCATCTGCAGGAGTCTGAAGGTACTACCACCTTGAACGTGCAGGGTGACTCGTCTGGTGAGCTCACTATTTTACAGTTATCAACATTCCATATAAACCCAAAGGAGAGTTAGTTCATTAGATGTTTTGGAGAGCTAACAAATTGGGCTTTATAGCACCTGCAGCACCTGGATCTCATCACTGGCATTGCAAAGACATGTGATTTGGCAAGTTTCTGAATGACTTTGTTTACACGGCTATGACTGAATTAATCAGACATTTCGAAAGACCAATAGAATAACTTTTATTTACTTGAAATTTAATTCATTTTAATTTATTTAAAAAAAAAAACAATGTATAAAATGTATGCATTAATGTTGAATGTTCAGTCAACACCATTGTTATTATTGATCTTCCCTGCAGCCTCTGTACAGACACCCCTCATTATCGTCCTCGGAGTCTCATTTCCAACATCTGCTGGGTGTACCGTACATTCACAAGCCACTGACCAGGAAGAACTCGGCACTAAAGATCCGGTGGAACTTTAAAAGTCTGTTTTTCTAGCCGTGATTCAATACGGACTTGGCAGTGGTGTGTGTGTGTGTGTGTGTGTGTGTGTGTGTGTGTGTGTGTCCTCCCGGCCTTTGCAGATGATGATTGTTAAGTTGGCCCATGATGTGGTACTAAGCACCTATTCAAACAGTACAGCCTCCGGCTCTGGGCCTCATTCAAAGGTATGAGCAGTCTTCCACAGTTGTGCACGGGTCCAAGTCCACCCATTTCGAACGAGGTGACATGGATCAAAGGGTAAGACTATTGAAAAAAGTCTAAAAAGCACTTTCTTTTCCCTTCCATTTTCCATCAAGAGAACACAGAGTACCTTCCCGAAAAAGTCGCATGCACCGTCGTCCTTCCACAGCTTTTCAATTAAGATGCTGGAAATTAAGACACCCCCCACCCCGCCGCCCCCCGCCCCCATCCTCAAAGCCGTCGTTATGATTGTCTTTTGCAGGCCTTGAAATTTGTTTAGGCAAGGATCTTGGCTTTATTACAATATTTCCCAGCGTCTTTCAAGTGAGGAGTGTTTTGATGACGTGCTTTTACCCTATGTGCGATTCTTTTGAGAGCATTCTTTGCTTGCTAATGAGAGAGTCTCCCTTTCATTAGAACACAGCTTTCATTAGTTAAATGCCTGCTCCTTGGGGACGCAAGATTTTAATTACCAAGAGGCTGTTCATAATTCTGATTGCTTTGAGAGACATGCCTGGAATATTCATTTGCCATTCTTGTAGTTTTTAAGAAGAACTTCATTGCTAGCTTCTCAAAGGCTAATTTACAAGAAGGCTTCAAGGCTGGGCTGAGTATTTCATATGTATGCTTGTGTATACCTGTCTCTGTATGTATGTATGCATGTCACACCTTGGAGTAGTGCCAAAAATTCATTCATTTACAAGGAGAACAAGTCTTTTGGAGCAACAGCATTTTTAACGGCAAGTGTATTGTGTGTAAAGTCGAACAAGAGCTTTGTTACACTGCCGCTTTATTAAAGTACGCAGTCATACTGTAACTGTGTTAAAGCACTTAAGTTAACTGTACGGCTATGGTCGAATATCACGTGTAGTCACGTGTAGGAGGCCCAACAAACTGAGCAGAAAATCCGATCTGCTTTTTATTAGGAAGCAGCCAATTAGTCTCCGGACATGAGCATCATGCCCTGCCAGGAGAAGTGCTAGCTGATGATTATCTACTCCAGCGTGATGTCCACTGTCTCTAGGCAGCACCAAAAAAACCTACAGGAAAGTGACTCCTAGCAGTTAGCTTGTGATGCTAATTGCTTGTCTGGATCAGGGTGGGACAAAAGGGTGAAAGTGCGTCGAGGCGAGGAGAATGGCGACAGGTCGCGTTAGCGCGCTGACAGCTGACCGGGCAGCCTGGAGGAGAGCTGTGGAACGAGCCTCCAATCTGCCCCTTCTCTCTCCTCCTCTAGCCAGAGCCCCCTCGCAGAGAGCCAACGTGATTCTGAGATGTAGCCACACACGGTGAAATGTAACCTCATTGTCCTGCTTATTCTCCATATGGGAGAGAAGCGTCAGCTGCAGGCAAAGACTTCATGTTGTCACATGCCTTAGTCTTGTGTTACTGATCTGTCTGAGAGAAGCACGCCCTGATCAGCACAGTCATAGGAAATAAAGGTCCTTAATGAGCCTCTCAGTACAGCGAGTGTGAAGACCCCTCGTAACCTCCTGAGACCCAGACCTGCTCGGTGTGCAAGTTTAATTTCTCCTAGCTATCTGTGATTAGTAGGACCTAACAAATATCAAAACTAAACATTGTCTCTGTACGGGAAGTTGTTTTGGAAACAAACAATGTCCTCATGTGAGGTCAGAGGTCAGCGTTTTAAAAAGTATCATGGTGCAGATAAATAAGAGTATTTAATGTAGCATGTAATGGTAAGTTTCCATACTGTAACGGGCACTGGAACTGGGATGCAGAGCTAAAACAACACGTCCTCAATTCATTGTTTTTGCAGCATCAAGAAAATCAGTGCCTTTGCATATATCAGTCCACAGAGGCTAAACCCTGCTCATTCAAACTGATAACCATATAAGTCTGTTTATGTCCCACTGCATTATGAAATAGGCACAACGTAAGGAAGCTGACCGCAGCAGAGATGAACTCCATACATCAGTCTTAGCCTATTTGATGCATAACCATTCTAGTGGACCTCAGAGGAAACAAAGACAAGCACGAGAAAACTCTAGAACACGTGCCCTCCGATACGAGACCCAAGACCTATTACTGGAGGTTCCATACCCATACCAGACAAGCACCATTTTAGAAGTGCATTAGGGGTTCGTTATTTTGAACACTCAGGTATAAAGTAAAACAGATGTACGTAAACAGGACAGCATGGCTCTCAGTAAGGCATATCTGCTACCATCATCTTAACAGACGGCTTATTCAAATAATATGGCTCTTAAAACAAGAAACACATGAGGGTGCTTTGAATGATTATCGCAGGCCGGCTGGTGATGCCTAGACGCCGTCAGCCTCCGACTCTGGCTGCATGTAAATACGCGAAAGGGAAGATAAAAAGAGGAAGAAACAAACTGACGGGCACGGTCGTTACAGCTGAATGGAGGGGGAGGGGAAGAAAAGGAAACCCCAAGTGTGGATGTTGGGTTTTGAGGGAATCCGCTAAGTGATTTTCTAGGCTATTACACATGCTGCATGGAGGGTATGGCGCCGTTCCCAGAGACAGTTAAGACCGCTCCAGGCTAGTTCAGCCCCGTCTTAAGGAAAGAGAAACATGACTCTGTAAATGTTTGCACTAGACTGTCTACATCTGGCAAGGAGGGAGAGCTTCTCTGAGGAGTTACAGCCAATCAAATACGACATATTAAATGGGCTTGGTTTGCTTGTTTGTTTGTTTGTTTGTTTGTTTGTTTGTGTAGCAGTTTACGTTCTGGTTAAGAAGCGAATGAGAATGAGGAACATATGGGGAACGAACACTGGCCTTTTCCGTTCACAGTACTTGTGTCCACAGTAACTAACTGCAGGCTGTGACTGAAGACTGGGCGTATAGAGGAGTGGGCACTGACCCTCTTAGGCCTCTTGCCCTAGCAGATGGAGGAGAAGGCAGAGTGGGCACGATGAGCTGGCACTGAGCAAGCTGGCACCACTGGAAAGTGCCAAAGCGGAGCAGGAAGCCAAGATGTGTACCCTTTGTCTGTCTTCATAAACACTCATCCCCCTCCCGTCCAAAGAGTGACATTGTTTTCCTTGCCTCAGGCAAACCTTTTTCATTTGGGGACAATGGCTGTATTTAGGAGAAGGCAGTAGATTTTCGGATTTTGGCTTTCGGTAGGGGCTTTCGGAACAACGCCGCAAACGGCAAAAGGCACCACATGGAACGGATGACGCTTGTGACGCTTGTGAAATGCTCGCCGATGACCACGCCACAAAGAGACATGTAAAAGATAGTAATGCTGATTATGGCTCATGGACACCCAGTCCGCACTTCCATTGGACGCTGCTCGTTATTTATTTACTTAGCGCTGCTTCACAGACTTTCCATGGTGTTGAACATATGTAAAGCATATGCTCAGCAAGTACAATGCAAGTCCCAGTCCACCCGACGCTCCACTTCACAACAGAACTAGCACTGAAAGAAAGAGAGAGAGAGAGAAGGTGGGGAAGAGAGGAGGGACTGCTTTTTTTCCAGGGCGTGCCAGTTCCTTTGGAGGGAGATCCTTGCCAGGCCACCTGTCTGTGTGAGTGCCAGCTGTACGCTTGTGTGTGCTGAGGAGTGTCACAAACGCGCCACGCTTCCAGCAGCACGTTAGCCGCAGTTGGCACTTCTTCCCCCCCAATGTGAAAGAAGAAGAAGAGGCTCGAATCAGATGAATCCATTCTTGCCGGGGGCGGCAAAGGTTGGGAGCTAGTCTGCCTGGTTTTTTGTTTTTTTCTCTCTCAGTTTTTTCCTTGATTCCTCCCTCCGCTGGGCTTCGGGTCCGAGAGAAGGAATGCCAGTGGTAGGCAGAGACACCTGGTGCTGCCTTCTAACTCGCCTGGGCCCGAGGAGGAGGAGCGAGAGGAGAAAAGGAGGCCTTGGAAAGACTTAGCATTGTTCTCAAGCGCCTCCCTTCTTCTTAGCCCACCTCAAAAGAGGAGCGCTCAGATGGTGAACGCTGGCCCGAGTCTTTCTCTACTCTTTGCCGCCGGCCTCCCTGCAAATGAGTCCAAATATTAAAATAAGGACGGCCAGGCGAAGAAATCGAGAGCTGAGTGGGTCCAGTTGACAAAGCTCCGGCACACGGGATTTAAATGGCCAGCTTTCAATAAAGCTTTTACTGCTGGTTTCTTGAGAAGCTCAAGCTGTTATCCCCCTTGCCTCTTTGGACCGAAACCCGCACTTTGAAGTCGCCAACGCTTTCCTAAAGAGCTCAGCAAAATCTATATATTGTTAGAATGGACGCGGCGTCAGTGTTGCCATCCCAAAGACAAGGCAGTCTCCACAAATCTAATGCGCTGGGGAAACAGAATACATCATCAGGCATTAGACACTGCAGCTCAGCACCTCTTCCCTGTTAGATATCCTTACCAGTCTGCCGCCAGGCCTGCTGCACTCATATGGGCAAATTAGCGACAATCACCGCCCCTCCCCGAGGAATTTGAGTAGTCAAGATAATTGAGGCAACATTTGCCAACAACTCTGACACAACCTGACATTTCCAGGGAAGGTAAATGGCTACGGCACATCTCGGGGAAGGAGAAGCACGCTGATGAAAAGCCATTATGGGCACAATAATTGGCTAAATGGCCATCAAAGTTAAGAGTAAGATGGATGGCAGTGGGTATCCACCAAACAAATATTGGTAGGGCTTTTTAACACATGCACAAGTGTGAAAAATTTAATTGTTCTTTAAAATTGAAATAATGAGGTGGCTCATTTTCAAATCATATACATGTGATACTCGGGGACCAAAAAAAACCATCATGTTTGACAATTTACATTGAGCGATAAAAATAATTCCATAATTAGACCAATTAGAGCCAAGTTAATCAGTCCATGCATGTAATCTGGTTTTGAAGGAAATCCTCCTAATGGCGTTTCATCTTCACTCATTCTCGGGAGGAAGGAACACACACGCTATCTTTATCCAGATCCGCAACTCTGACAGCGTAGAAGCTGATACACTACGTGCCATATGCACCGTACATATGTATGATGTACTGCATGCCACACAGTGATCAGCCGTACTTCATGTTCGTCTGCACGGCCTGCTGGGGAACGTGCCATGCGTGTATTTCACACGTTACTGACACGCCCTCAGATTAATACATAAAAACATGTTATTGTGGGAAGACCCACACTTTACACCCATCGCTTAGGATGAGCAGAGCCAGCACATGTTGTAGCCCACTTGATCTTGTTCCATGAGCCTACAGGAAACACTGAAAAGACAGATCGTTATTTCAATAAACACGCAATATTTCAAATAAACACACAAACTGCAGCCTGTCGATGGAAACTGGACTACTGCCTACAGAGTCATTTTCACTCCTATGTCATTTTGATGGTTCCCTGCGGATGATACACGTACCGCTGCTGTCAGATTAAAACTCTGTGTCCTCAAAATGATTCCAGCACACAGAAGAACACACACACTTCACACCTACTTTACTACTGTACGTCAACGTAACCAGATCCATGTATTTCGGTCCATTCACCATGAAAATTACACTCAGTATAAGGAGCAGCAGGTATTTTCAGATGCAGTCTAAAACTGTAAATACCAGGAATACTGATTTTGTTGTAACAGCAGTGAAGGCCTTGTTACAGCTAAGTGGGCCGGTACTCACCGGTAAGCTCTACACGCACTTCTTCGGTGTATCAGTACTTCTCACGATCAGTGTTGTATCAGGTCCGCTGGTGAGCGCATTCACACAACAGAAACCCACACTGGAACTACAGGAAGCTGAAACGTTGTACGGGCTTGTATGTTCACCATATCAGCACCACAAGTATTTATCAGCACGACTGTTTACTGCTACCTCTAAATAAAAAGTCTTTAACACCATCTCAGTTACACCCTGTCTGTCTGGGTTATCATGCAAAATGAATGAATGAATGAATGAATAAATAAATAAATAAATAAATAAATAAGCAATACTTCTTTCTGATTAAGAATGTCAACATTTATAATAAGCATATGCTTTAATAAACAGCATATCCTTGTTCATGTCTGAACACTGCAGTCAGCTGACAGACACAGTGGCTAGAAGCATACAAACACAATAAGCACACATACAGAATCAGCACACACAAATAAATAATGTACAGTATCATACAGACATTATTATTATTATTATTATTATTATTACATTAGTAGTTTTGCAAATAGCCCTTTGCATTAATAAATCAGTGATGTCTCCTATTATGTTATTCACTGTAGAAATTCAGAATGTACCAAATAGATATTATTATAAATATAAAACAGATATTTTAGAATGATAGTTAAAGCAGCTGCAGTGGACCAGCAGAGACCACCTCAGATTACAGGGTAGAGTGGAAGATTACGCTGGAAGGATAGACTGGTCTCTGTCTGCTGTACTCTGTATGATTATCAATGATGATGTCATTTGTTATGTTTTCATCTGGATCTGAAGAATTCATGTCTACTGAGTACCAAACACAGTCCTGATAGAAACAGCAGGTGTGTGTTTAATTTCTGGAAGGATGTTAGCCCGGGTAAAATGAAGCCTATATTAATGTAATAGAAATACACTTTGATATCAAATACATTTAAATTTAATACATATACTGTATATGTTCATTACAAACGTAATATAATAATAATAATAATAATAATAACGTTAATAATAATATTTAAGTAAATTTTACCAGTTTGTATATATAATGTACTAGAAATGTCATTAAATACGTATATAACTGCGTCTCAAAATAGTCCAGTTAAGTACATGTGAACAGCACTAATGAGTATATGTAGTATACTAGGTACATAGTACACTGTTAGGAGGAATACTCGGTATACTCAAGCACCTCAGTGTACTTTTCTCCCAGGAGGAATATAAACTACAAAACGTTATATAAAAAATATAATAGAAATGTTACAGTGTCCTATAAGTAACAACTCATTATCTCTCTCTCTCTCTCTCTCTCTCTCTCTCTCTCTCTCTCTCTCTTTCCGTCTCTTTCCGTCTCTTTCCTTTTTTCCCATGGTTTGCTTTTGTAAAGGTGAAACTGAGCCCTGGAGTCTGTCAGGTTTCGTTGTTGCGCGCTCTCTCAAGGTGAAAGGACGTGCCTCCCCTGGCCCGGCGCCGGTGGGTCCTGCATCTCGCACAACCATTTAGGGAGGCGGGACAGACAGTGAGAGTGACAAGGAGGTCAGCTCTACGGCTGCCGGCGCTAGCAGATGGCCCTCGGTGTGGGTTTTTTGTTTTTCCTTCCCTCTCTCTCTCTCTCTTTTCCAGAGGAAAGGGCTGAGAACACAATGGCCTGAAGAGAGCGAGCGAGTGAGTGAGTGAGTGAATGAGTAAGCGAGTGAGTGAGTGAGCAGGCCGGGTGGGGGTGGGCGGGTGGTGTTGAGGGGGGCCTGCACAGGTCAGGGTGTGGGGTTGAAACCCTCAGTACCTCAGGGAGGGCACTGACAGCTCTTTTCTAGCCAAGGTTACTAAAGACTCCATCAGCTCCTGTTCTGCAACCCCTTCCCAGAGGGAGAACAATAACCTGGCCTGGTATGCAACATTCAGGACCATCTAATGCGTTACACCGTGTGAACTGCGTTTAATGATGTCGCACATTTCCATGTAATCACTCGGAGTCCTGCTGGTAAATCAGGACTATATAAATATCTGTATATAAACTCAATATAAATACCGTTCCAGATAAATCCAAAGTATAAATAATTATAATATAATTAATTACATTTCATTAACGGGGAACACTCTTCAGGGTACGTCTGGGCATACTGTGTACTGGTTAACACCTTAACACTCTAATAAAGTAGAGATGGTCTGTAAGTATACTGACTCCTAAGGAATAAACCAGGTGTTAGAAAGAATAAAGGCTTTTGGGTAGATGCCATAGAAGAACCACCTTTACCTCCCTGAAGAGCCTTTAATGGAAAACTGTTAAATGACCATTTGTGCTGGTGTAAAGTAACCTCCTGTTAATTTAAGGTACGATATGAATAATGCGGATTTTATTTAACAACACGTCAAAGCCAACAACCCTTTGGGATTGGGGTTTATTTAGAGCTCATATCTACTGCACTGTGTATTTAGTTAATTGTTTTTAATATATATCGAGCTTCTCTCGTTCGTTGGCTAGCCTGATAGAAGTGATAAGGCAGGTACAGACATGTGGGACTTTCTGGGGAAATGGTGAGGGTGTGTCTCCCTTCCAAACATCTGTGCACATCTCCTGCTGTGAAACAACAAACAATAGAGGTGAGCCTTAAGTCAACAATATGACGCGCCCTAAGGCAAATTAACATCCAATATTTACATGCTGTTGACACAAAGGCATTGACCATAAACAAAGGAGAGATTGTCTCTGCTTGAACTGAAGAGTTCTTCACTTCTAACTGCTCATCCAGAGCCTGTGTGTCTGAGCCGTCACCGTTCCTCTTTTTGGGAAAGGGGGTGGACGTCTTTGTCCAAACGATCCACCTTGGATAATCCAGACTGTTGGAAATCACCGGTATCTATGGGCTGGTTCTTGGACATGTCCGGGATTAATCTGAAATATTAGTGGTGTTGGTCCACTGAGGGTCAGTTCCCGGGACAATTCGGAATGGTGAATCCACTAAGAGGAAAATATGGTCCCATACCTGACTGGGAAACTGCCCTTTGAAGATGACACAACTTGTAGAATTAATACTCAAAGCAGAAACAGTCCATCCACCTGTCTTCAGGTCACACCAGACAGGTAGAGTCGCTGCCCTTACTCACGAAGACTCCAGTGTTAGTGCATAATGCGTTTCTATTTATCTCACTTCATTTGTTTCATTTTCAGCTGATGATGTGTTCACTCTGCAGTGTAAAAGATTTCATCAGCTTCAACTCAGTAACTTCAAAGAGCTGCCTTAAAGTCTAAAGTAAAACTGGAGCTACTATTTACTCCAACTCTGACTTTAGGTCTAGCTGGGACTCCTTTCGGTATGCTGATTTGACTGTAGAGTTATTATAGAGTGGCTGTGGAGTGCTGTTGTTTTAATTTACCTGTGCTGGTTTAGAGTATAGGTGACTTATTAACTTCAGTTCACGTATTTAAGTTGGAGGAAGTACGGACAGATCGTTATAAGCACATGTTTATGTTGTTTCTCTTGTCCTTCAGTTTGAGGTACGGCAGCTGACGTGGGCCAGGCCTGTAAGTGAACTGGACTGGGTGTAGAAGTATTCCTATAATCCAACAACTCCAAAAAGTTCACAACCGTGAGGTTAACCTGCATGAACAGCCACTAGCAAACTGACTAAACCATTACGTAAGATGTACAGAATGAAGGGTAGGCCACGAAGGACAACAAGAAGAGGGAGAGGACAATAATAACAGAATAGGTCACCTGAGGCTAACATCCAGTCAATACTTCCTTTAACTTCAACGAGTGAGCTGGAGCCGATAGCTGGGAGGAGCAACACACTGAGCTTAACCTGCAAGGCTCGCAGTGTCGAGTTCATTCGACCCCTCCTTTAAACTTCCACTTCATTAAAGTCATTAAACACTCGATTTATATGTACCTGCTCATAAACGATCTAACCAGGAGCAGCACCTTCGACACGGCTGGTTAGGTTATGAGGATAACCCACGGTTATTAGAATACGCCGTCAGGGCAGCAGAGCTACTTCTTCTTCCTCTCATGTTGGACTAATTCCACTCTTACGGCACTACAGTGACTCACTATCACCCCCTCAGGTGCAAAGTGGTATTACAAGACAGGACAGGTCGGGCAAGCTGGTTTGCATGCTAACATCAGAGGATATCTCTACAATATGATACGTAGATGTATTTCCAGGCAGGCAGGGAACATGGCCAGACTTTCGGCAGCATTCAGAGGATGTTCTGAGGACGTTCCCAGGAACACAGATTATGTTACCTGATATATTATACTGTAATCCTACTTTGAATTCTATTATTATTGTTATTATTATTATTATTATTATTATTATTATTGTTATTATTATTGTTGTTATTATTATTACTCACTTCAAAACTAAACTACTCTAATTTGTTGGACATCTGAGTCCGAGGTAAAGATGATATGAGATTTCTGCCATAGACAGAAACTGCACGTCTGTCCCTATTGTCAGAAGTAGGCTGTTGGAGAGCGGCGCTGCATATTAAAGGAAGCTCTGGGTAATTGAAAGGGGGGAAATGGGAGAAGTGTCCGTGAAGTGGTCCCTCTGATGGCTGTTTAGCTCCTCTTCTTTCGTGTGTGAAGGAGTTCCCCTTTGCCCTTTCAAGACTATGGAGATGAATAAGGAGAACCTGTGTTCTTCCCTGAGAACTCGCGTGGGTTTGACACTTCTCCAAAGCTGACCTCTAGCAATTGTTCTACATCACCTTTCGCTGCAGGCTCGGAACAAACAGGTAGAGTAATGAGATGCAGAACTGGAGAGAAACGGGCATCGTCACGAAAACGCCGCTCAATGTTCCTATTCCTATGACAATCACCATGCAACTGATCACGGATAAACAGCCACGTCCCGTAGACCACAGGGATTAGGTGTACTTACATATTCAGTACAGCCTGGCTGATCCAGCTGGGGATAGCGAAAAGAGCAATCATTACTGCAACGGAATACTGTATCTACCGAGGGTACAATAACAAAGCCTCCCAGGGGAGCGACGTCTGAATCACACACAGCACAAACACACGCACACTCACTCACACCTGTATTTTACTACCACATCTGCCTACGTACACTCAGCTCTATTAGCGTATGCTAGCCGTGTTCCCGTTCCTGGCCTGGTCCCCTTATTCTTAACAAACAAGGAGGGGGCACACATATACACCTAGCCACACACACACACACACTCCTACACATACACACCTCCACACGCAGTGGCTCTCCCAGAGGAGAAGATTCACTAAAGCTTAACAATGTGAGGGCACGTTACACGGAAAGATGGGCTGAAGTGTAATAAGCGTGTCCCTTTAGAGAGGAGGGGGTGGGGGTGGGGAGAAGGCAAGTGTAACTACATCCCTCGGAAGGGGCTCAGGTGTGGGCTGCCTGCATGGCTACCGCATCCACACACACATACGGAGAGCCTTTGAAATCTGAGGCCCGGCCTCTTCGTGAGTCTCCTCTCGTAGCGCTGTGAGCACTTTTGCTGAAGTCAACTTAATGCAGGTCTGTGTGAACGTACCTTACTGCTAGCAAGATGTTATATAATTGATCTTATATAAGATGTTGTCTATGTGTCTATAAGTGTTATTGTTATATGTACAGTGCAGGTTTGTGTGCTTTTACTTTGGCCAGATTTCTTTCAGTTCCTATTAATGCAGAGATGCAGATGTTGATGCAGAACATCTGTAGAACCCCAATGCAATTTACCATGTAAGCCAAAATGCAATTACATAACTGAATCTTAAATATGCTGTATAGCAGAAACCGAATGAATAACTCATCTAAGGTATAATAAGAAATGACCTTCTCCCTAAAGATGAGACATATGATACCAGCTCCTATTGAAGCCACAGCAGGCCTCTAATCAACCCAGGTCACATGTAATGATGAACTTTATTGCCATCGCCCACATTTTTAAGAAACAGAACATTCACCATAAAAGAAAACACCCAAATCTGGAGCACAGAGACGCGCAAGCTAATAGCATGCTTCTCTTTCGCAGCCAGCCTCCCTGCTCTTCACGTGAACATAAGTGGCCAGGCGGCTCAACAATGGTGGCACACACCGTTAATACACCTTCACGCAGCCGTCCCGAAAGAACCGAGCTGCTCATCATGTGCTCTCCCCTTAGAGAAGCACAAAGAAACCCGCCAAAGTGGCAGGACAGGAATAAAGGAGGAGGGAGCCTGAAAAAGCGCTGTCCCCGTGATCCGCGCGGCCCCTCGCGCCGCTCTGAAGTTTCTGTTTGGCCGAAAACATATTGTTCCAACTGCTTGTTATTTAAAGACCCGCTACAAAAGGGGAGCGCCGCTTGTGTTTTGGCTCCGGCTCTCAAATCTGTCAGTGGAAATAAAGTTGTTGGTGGAATCTTTCTCTCTCTCTCTCTCTCTCTCTCTCTCTATTTCCATCTTCCAGTGAAAAACACAATGTCTAATGTAAAGGGTGAGAGAATGTTGATGAGATGATAAGAGGCCCGGTTAGGGGCCGAGCAGGTGGGCCTAAAATGGAGCTATAACACTAACTGCCCCCTTGGGAAAGGGCAGGGCTGGGGAGGGGTCACTACACGAGATGGGTAAGAGATCGAAACACCACCCAGCTGCAGTGGAAAGACTAGAGAGGAAAAATCATCATAGACAAGATTAGAAAGATTCCCAGAAATATCCTTGATTCCATGGTTCTAGGCCTGCATGGTTCTAGGCCTGCATGGTTCTAGGCGTTGGAAGCTTTCTACTGGGGAACTAAAAGTGGTTCTTCTAAATTCTTTGTCACCTTCAGTTTTAAGGGTGCAGGCTAATGCTAATCTAGCGGTCGCATAATAATCAGTCTGAAAAGAATGAAAACCTGAGATGAAGTCTTCAGGCTCCCTTCAGAGAACATCAGACACTCCTCTCCCACACAGCTGGTCACTACAGTGGACCATTCATCTAACACATACATACACACTACATAAACCGTATGATCAGTATGACAAAAGCCACCAGTGTTCAACAAATAAAAAGAGCCCATAATAATAATAACAACAATACTATTAATAATAGTAGTAATAATAGTAATAATAATAATAATAACAAAGCCAATAACAATATATTATTATTATTATTATTGTCATTGTTATTTATTATTAGTAGTAGTAGTAGTAATAATAATACTGATATGCCTTTTAGTCAGTCACACTCATCTCTAAGTATTTCTTCCTGTGTCAAGCTAAAGAGAAACAGTACCTCCCAAACCAATGCTGCGGTAAACCAGTGGGAGCACATTAGGCTAAACCGTTAAGCTAAGAAATGGTGGACGGCTGTTAGCCACTCTTCTTATCCTCTTTTTTTTATTTCATTCCTGAAGCTGAAAAGGATCAAACTTTCAGGATACTTTCCTAAAGACCCTTTTTAAAAAACTTTTGTTACATATTTATTTATTGCATATTAATTACACACGCACTGGAGCAAATAGTTTGGGTAATTCTTACAGCAACACTTTCTGTCCAGGGTCCAGGGCTTTTAATGGGATAAAAGAAACTCCATTACTGCTCCAAAACTTTATTTGTACAGACGCACTCCCTATTCCTAAACGCTCATGCTAAAGACGTTCCTAGACATTCGTGCTAAAGCCTACAGACACTGATAGATCAGTGTGATTAAACACAGTGTTAGCCAAACCAATAAATCAATTACATATTCATCTCAGCTGCGGACATGCTAAGCCCAGTGTTGGTGTTGGACTGTGTGCAGTTTAATGTATGTCATTAACAGAAAATCAGAGAATCACTTCATTAGCAAAGGTGTGTTACTAGGATAAGGTATACTGTGGGCTTGGGTCATGAGGAAAACATGAAGAGAATTTAGTAATTATTTCTGCATTCCTTTAAATAATCACATTTTTTACCAAAAGAACTACATGAGGAGTCAGAGAGGAACAGTCTGAATAATACACATATTAATGTACTCTAATGAACACAATACATTTATATACTGTAATGGAATTAATTACTGAACACATTTAGGACAGTGTGTTCAGTGTACACCCATCACTGTACATTAACCTTTTTAACCGGGCTTGGTTATTAGCTCTCTAACGAGTTAAACTGATCTAATAAGACTCCAATAAGACTGATCTAATAAGACTGTCCCTGAAGTGAATGAGTATTAATGCGCCCATAACGTTCGGTTTCTTTGTGTGGTTTCATGAGGATGTGCGGAAACACCTTAGCTTCACCTCATCTGAGGATGTGGGGTCGTTTTCATTCCTAGAACCTCCATATTAGACCTGAACCCTAGAATCCTAAATCAAGACTTAAAGACAGATACTACAGATACTGATACAAAAGCAGTAGGTCTCGAACGACCTGAGCAACGAGCTGAGTAACTAATAGAACTGCATCAGAGCCGCGTATTATATCCAGTGTCTATCAGCATGGGAGCGGAAATAAGGTTATGATTTACTCAGAGTAGAAGAATTAGGCTAGGCAGGAACTAATTAGTATTAAATTAGTATTAAGTGTTAATGACTAAAGATAAATATTGAGTACATGCAAATAGTATCAGCTCAGATGAGAATGAGAGACTTTATGATTTCTCTGGATTGGCTAATGTAAACATGGTCCAATGTGCTTGTACCTCGGTATCACTGAACTTGTAGTGCAGTAGATGCGTCCCAGGATGCACCGCAGGTCTGATGGCTAGAGGAGCAAATGGTACGTCCTCAGAATTCACAAAGTGCCTGCATGAGGATTATTAGTAAGCACTACAGACGTATGTAGTCGTGTGTGTTTACTGTATGTCACCATATATATCAGATTGTGGCACTTTATCGCTGTCTGTTTCACAAAACCACTCGACGTCATGACTTCAGTTACTTGCTCCACTAAGTTGGATTTGCCAGCTCCAGGCTTTCCAAAGCTCTTTGAAGAGACTTTCCTACATTTGGGATAAACGTGTTTACTCTCCCCCCTTGTCTTGCCAAATGCACCCCACTGCAGACAGCGATAATGGCCCTCCACTCTCTTGTTTAAATTTTTGATCAGAACGTAATCAGTGTGTGTGAATCAGCGCTCCAAACACTGGGAGATAATCAGACGTGTACACACAAACACACACACACGCACAGACAGAGTGTCAGGGACAAAGGCCACACACACGAACCACACACAGTGCTGCACAGGAGCCCCCTCACCGAGCTGTCAGGTTTGACAAACAGAAGAGGAGTTGAGCGGAGGTATAGAGTCATTACACAGCCGTGACCCAGTGGCCCACATTGCCAGACTTTTATTACTGAACTAGTTTTGGTGTTACTCCACAGAAGGCTCTTCATTAATTAGCTGGGAGCCGCTGCTGAATAGCTGATGACTCTGTTCCCGTGATTGTGTAAACTTGAATTTAACCGCTGTAAGAAAACAATGTCTGGTGGCTTTTTGCGGCAGGGAAATGGATTTGTTGGAACACTTCACTTTTCAATAGATTGGGTGAAAGGTGTTAATAACCCTCATTTGCAGTCAGGCTGTAATATTAGCGAGCTTTTTTAGCTGCCGCTTGTTTTGACAGATGGAAGCAGAATTAGCTCATGACCAATTTGACGTGACATGCCACCCCACCCTTTCCCTTACGCAGGTCGCGCGCATTTTATGAGGGTGGTATCCCTCACTCTCCGCAGGCCTACAAAACTCGGAGAGGTGAGGAGAGACGAGGAGAAGAGCGGAGAGGGGAAGAGCGGCACTTTGAATGGCCCGTAACTAGTGCGTAAACAGACACAGCACATGTCGCCCCCTCCTGGTAAATGACAGTCACTTCATTTAAGGGTACAAGAAAGACAATAAGGAGAACCAGCCAGTAACCTACTGATAACTGGACCTGCGTCCTCGCTGTGAGGAACTACAGAACTACAGCACCTCAGATGTGGGAGATTTATAGGGGTAGGACAGAGCAGTAACGTGATTTAGTGCAAGAATATTTTATTCCAAGAAGTTCGGGACTATTTCAACTTCCCGTAAGATAAAAGACAAGTCATTTTCTGAATGGTATAATTAATGACATCAATAACTAAATAATTACAGTCAGGAATAAAGGGGCCTCGGAGATTCTGATGTAACGAGACGTAGCTGTCGGTAATTCCTCATTCTCAGATACAAAAGAAATAAATAAATCACCTGACCTGGCAGGTACGAGACTGTTTAGGGCTGCACTTGTGCTGCTGATGCTGAATTCAAATCCAGAGATGACGAACTGTGTCTGTTTTCAGAAAGGTTTCAAAGGGTCAATCATTCTTCCAGTAAATCAGATACTACAAGGACCAGATCAAGCAGGAACTGTCCGTCAAAGCTTCACGCCGAACCTCAACTTCATTTCTGGACCTGACACTGATGAAGTGAGATTATCTTTATTATCTTTGAAATTGTACGTCCACTTCATGTCATTAAAAAAGGTGCTGAGCTTTTTGTGATGGAAAAGTTTCAGGCACGTGCTGATTAGAATAAACGGTTTGGGAAGTTCTTTCTTACTCGTCTGAATTAAATCTGTACATATCACTTCCCACACAGCACTGTGCTAAAGTCAGCCCTCATTCTTTTCCGGACACTTGCTGGCAGTTTTCCAGCTACATATGGCTGTCTGGGATATTCTTCCACAATCCTCCATTAAAGCATGTTTGCGTTTTCTGATTGTCAGAAGCCAAGTAATGGCAACCGTGTTCACAGATGCTGAGGTCTGGGCTCTGTCCAACGTCCCCGAGATCACCAACAGTCACTCCTTTGTTTCAGTTTCTTTCCCCCTCTCCTCTCAGGAAGGCTTTCCTTTCACATCCTTTCAGATCCATGGTTTTGAGTCTTCTTACAGTGAAAGGATGTAAACACTGATCTGAAGTAACAGCTGAGCTTGGTAAATGGTTTTCTTCTGTCTCTTTAAGTGCTGCTGATCCAGAGCAGGAGTGGGAATGCTTTTCTGACTGGGAGGTTACTCTACACACACACTCTACACCCTCTACACACTCTACACCCTCTACACCCTCACAGACACATATATAACACAAATTTGAATTTTAATAGCATACAAATTGGGTATGCCAACTTGGATATGACTTTCAAATGCATCAACCAGAAAACTGGATCCACATGTTGCACCCAACCAACACCTCAATACTCTCACTGTGAAGCACACATCTGCTCAGCACCAGTGTGTCTTATGTCCAGCGTAGAGGGAAACACGAGGCTGAATTCAGACAGAAGAACATAAAGAACTAAATCTTACACCTACATTTAGCATTAATCATCTAAAGCTATAGAACACTGGCACAGGAGGCGGAGCCAAACACAGCACAGCAAACAGAAACCTCGACCTAATCATTGCAGACAAAAGAATGTTGAAAAATATTAATAAATAAATATTTATTTATATATAAAGAAAAAAGCTACTTCTCCTCCGTTTCAGTCTTAGGTGTGCTGATTACCTTTCATTTACACAAAGCCCATTTCAGCTTTCAAAGTGCTTTTCAAGTTCCAATAAACTGAAACAATAACAAACATTTTGTTTGTTTTAAGTTTTTACATTATCAAAGAGACAGAATCTCCCTTTTCAACTCCTCGAGTTACATCTGTCAGCCAACACTCGAGGTCAAATTAGCACACTGATAATGAACCCCAGGCAACAGCTACCACGGTGTGGGTGGAGGAAACACCTGGTGGAGAGCATACGGATTTGATTGGCTGTAATACAATGACAGCGCTCACAGACAGCAAATCAAATGTCATTATTTTAATAAATATTAATAAATATTTGTTCAGGGTTTAACTGGGGAAGCCTGTGACTCATCTTTGGCTGCGCCCAGCATGAATGTTAGAAAGGTACTGAACTCTGAAGAGCACTGAACCAGATCGGACAGAGGGTTCCTGTGAATCTGATACGCTAATCTCTTACGGCTCATGGTCTAGCTCCATCTAATCTCCATCCACTGGACGTAACAATTACAGTTCGTCTGAGCGTTCCTGTGCTCGCATGCACGGCCCACAGTAACCAACCAGCCCTCTCCTAACTTCTCCTAAATCTCCCGATGACGCACTTCAGGATGATGTGATGATGACAGGTTCACTGGTCCACCAGCTCGTCTGTTAGCAGTCCCATTAACAGGCTGTGAGTCTTTCACCAATACTGTTTCACTCTCACTCTCTGTTATTATTATTAATATACCATATCACTGCATCACATCACTGTATATATATATCACTGTATATATTTGTTTTACATTTTTTAAACACCTATTTTATTTATTAAATATAATTTAGTTTAGTAACAGTTTAATTTACTGTGAATTTCATAGTTTCTACATATGTGTATATTCTGTATTTTGTGTATATTTAATATATCTCTGTTTATGTAGTATGTATATTAATGCTGCCCTGCTGTAGAGTAAAAACCTGAACCTCACCACCAGCGGTTAGTGCATGAATGACAAACTTGAAAGCTGAGGCCTGAAACTCAATATCTATTTTTAACTTCGGTGTGGAACCGCCTTTATTCAGCTTATACTGTATTTCATTGTGTTGAATGTTTTCATGTGGAACTCTTTTACCTAAAGCCCACTGGAAATTAAATAAATGAATGGCTCTCTGACATTTACACAGTATAGTATGTCAATATAAGTGACGCATCTCACATATACAGTAGCCTCCAAAAGTCAGACCCCATCCCTTATTCACTAAATGTGTATTCAAAGTGGCTGTTAAATAGGAGCTTCCTAAACTCACTTCCCTAAAAGATACCGGGAAAATGGGAATCTTAACAATGACGCAAAACCAGGTAGACCCCTGAAACCTAAAGCGTTCATCTTCAGGACCGCATTGTTGTTTCCAGTGTGGAGAAATCCACAGGTGTTTCTGTACAGCCTTCCTGTGAGAAGACAACTCAGCGCTATGGGTCAGAAAGGACGTGTAGCTGTCAAGAAGCCACTGGCATTCCCAGAACAATGAACCCGACCTCCACAGACCCCAGGCCTCAGCATCCCTGAAAGGGCTTAATGAAATTAATTGGACCAGAAAATACAACCAACTCCTAAGACTGACCTTCGGAGGTGTGGAAAACACCCCACAGATGTCCGTATTAAACTGGCAGCACCTCTCTCACTGCTATCTTTAGCTGTTGAGGCTTCTGTATACCCCGTATACAGCTCCTTACCCGGTCCACATCTTACGAGCTCCTCCCTTAGCACACCTTGGTTATCTGCACTCTGCGTCCCTTCTTTAATGGCCAGCGAATTCCATTTGTAGATGGAACTGAATATGACAGTGGACGGGCTGGGTGTCCCCGAGGAGCGTGCCCAAAGCCTCTGGGTTAAAGCACAAACTCCTGCTTTTCCTGCAGCCGGAATCAGTCCTGGAGCCGCACTCTCTCTAAGACATGTGATGGAAGATCTCACGCTAAGCATCAGTGATCTTAATGGAGTGGCTTGTAGCGGGGTCAATCTGGGGATGAATGCAGACTTAGGACGTCTACCTCAAAGCAGTGCAAATCACACCCTAATCCCATCCCTGGAGGCGCTAGGCCTAAACTCTCTTAATCATCTGGCTTTCTTCACAGATTGAGCTTAGCATACGCCTCGCAAAGCCATTAGGAGAGGTCTTTTAAGGGGCCGGGAAACCGGGAGCTGCTGCGCTTCTGTACCAGCTCCGTCAGGCTGCTGAGGAGTGCCACAGCTAACGGACAGCCTCACTGGTGCTGATCTGACACAGATTGCAGCTTTGGGTTTTTGACCCGCACGCTTCTGTGCCCTCAGACTCTGCCACACGTCTGAGACTCGTATTAGACGACTGCGCGGTTTGAGCCCGCTTTAGCGTGCTCCCATATTTCTACGTGTGCTTTCAATGTAACACAACAACACACGTCTGTCTGCCGCAGAAACCCTTCTAGCCTCCCGAAGACTCCTGTACGGTTTTCCCTTCTGCCAGAAGTTATTTTCATCACCACAACCAATCCCAGGAGTGCTTCTTTTAGGTGATTGGACAGCCCTTTGTCTTCGTGTCTCACTGTTAAGGTAGTTTTAAGGAAATTAGGAAAATGTCAGCTTGCTCTTTTACTAAGATTCTTCTCCAATTTACAGAGAGATTTGATCAAAGCTAGAGCCCGAGCCCAGGATTTCAAAACTCGGAGTGACAATATTCGATTGGCCAAATGATCTACAATCACTTCATTTCATTTAGATAAAGCAGTGGTGGCACACGGTTGTGCGCGGAATTCCAGAGAAAAGTGGCATTGACTTTTACCAAACAAGGAGACATACATCTTCATGTCTTTCATATTTCATAAAATTTCCATTTAGAAATGACTAAGGACTCTGCAGTCTATTATACAATCCAGACGTAATTATATTTACTCTTTCGTGCTATCAGTTCTTGTCAGTTTATGCAGCATGAAAAAAAAACAACCTTTATAAAGAGGTAAAACAGCTGGAGGGACTGCCGGGGAAAAAAGGCAGCGGAGAAAAGCGGAGAGCCTTTTCTGTGGGATGGAGGGAATTGGAGGAGTGAAGGGGTGGAGGAGTTGGAGCCTCAGGTGCGAGTCAGCAGCTCCCCGAGCAGGACAGCAAGCCCATCACGCCGTGTTAGCCCTGGGTAGGTGAACAGACTGTCGCGTCGCGTAAAGGAATGGACACCGTTTCCTGTGGTTCTAATGCCAGAACAAAGAGGGGTGTACCAGAGTGTCGGCGAGAGACACAAATGAGAGAGAGAGAGAGAGAGGGAGTGAGAGAGAGAGAGAGAGAGAGAGAGTTCAGCTCAAGCAGGCAGATGGAAATTGCCCTGGCGTAGAATCAGAGGGAAGCGGCAACAAAGACCTTTGTCTAGTTGCTTTACAATTCCATGTTTTCACAAACCCATAAGATGACGATCATGCATATTCATTTATTCATTTCCATGCAAACTTTCGGTTTCATCCAGGACTACAGTACATTTTCAAAAACCCCTTTCATGTTTTAGGAGACATACTACCTGAGGCAGTCTCGAGCATCTTTTCAATTAAACCTGCAACAAAGTCCTTTAGGGAAGGATTCCTCTTCCCAAAATCCTAGCTCGTCCGCAAATATGCATAGCAGCCATGAGACATAACAGGGCAGCCACGCTGGCCTCCATATGAATCCTGACACAGACGACACAGACGACTAAAACGCTCAGTACATATTTCACCGGGGTTCAGCCGCTGCGCTTACATGAAGTCCCATCAGAAGAACCGAGCCGGGCACCTTATCGTTACAGGGAGCCGGTGTGGCCCTAGGGTTTTACAGTGTGAAGGCAAGTTTGGTGAACACGCCCAAACACAACAAGCCATTGCACAATTAGTAGCTGTAACAAATGTGGCGTCAGGGCTGCAGCGGAATCGCCTCTGGGTTTGGGAGCTGTCGTCAGTTTAATGGCTTCTGAAATGCTCTCCGTTCCATCAGAACTGAGAGCAACATGATCACTGATACCTCTTTGTCCATAAAGACAGGGCGGTTTAATGTCTCGCAGACACTTGGACATCTGGTTACTAGGACATTTGAGAGTGGAGTTGGCTTAGGATAGCAGGCCACCTAGTCTTCTGTCCAAAGTCAAACGAGTACTTACAGTGAATTAATACAAAGCTCAAAACGGCCGAGTGCAGCTGATTCACACCCTACTGCCGGCGTCTCGACACAGTGAGCCGAAATAGGACTGGCACGGAGACAAAGACACGCCAAACTCGAGCACGGTGCGGCTGTCAGCATGCTTCCTGTTACAGTGTGTACAGGAGAGAATGATTTGATGGTCATTTAAAGATAGATTTATTTGTTATTGCGTATTAACTATTATACTCGGTTACTGTACAGGTGCGCGCTGTTCAGCACATCGCCGAGGTACACGGCTGTCAGCGTCTAGAATATGGAAAAGAATAATTGCCAAAACAAATTTACAGCATTATACTGTTTCCCCGTATCACTGTGAGCGTATATGAGAGGTACTGAACTGTTTTGACAAGGAGAACAGCAGGGCAGCTCTCTTTCCCTTGCATCTCATTTTCTGTACTACTGTTAAAAAAAGGGTGATCATAGGAAACATTGTCCATCCTAAACCACCAAACTGACAGGACAAATCCAAACAGTTTTTCTCTGCACACGGTTCCAGCAGAAGTGAACTGTAATTATTCCTTTGTAGCTAAAAACAGTATCATTAAGAATAATGGCATCATTAAGTACTAGAAGCTATTACTGCGGGCAAATTTGTCGCATTGATAATGAGGCTTCAGACAGGAAATGAAGATACTAATTATGGGATAAAACGCCTACTCAGTTAATTGGAAGCAAAGAGCGAAGTGAAAAGAAATGCATTTGCAGAGAAGGAAAAAAAACCTACACGCTAAGTTCTCGACCTTTCCTAGCAGAGCCACGGTACCCTGTAGATCACAGTATATGATTCAGCCCCATGCAGAGGCAGGCATTAGAGGGTGAGGACCTGATGCTACGCTTTTAGACCAGCTCGAAATACAGAGCTGTTCTCAGTAAGGCTAATCCATACGCCACATCATATTCATTCTGTCTTCTTTTCAGAGCCCGGGCTAGTCTGCCTACAGCATGTACATGTCATGTACAGATTTACTTCTTCTTTATGGATCCGAATGCCATTCGTTTAACCCCTTAACTATTAGAACTAGCACTATTCACTGCTGTCTTAAATTCCTGACTCTTCTTATTTCAGCCTGGTCTCATACAGTCTCCTCTCCTAATTCTCCTCCATGTCTCCTAATTCCGTAGTAAGACTCCATCTGTGTCCTAAGAGGAAGCTTAGCCTGCCCTGGATCCGTAGGCCTTTAAATGACACATTAGTTTCTGAAACAAGTAGATAATACTCCTGTCTGTTCCGGTCTTTGTCAACACCTGCAGAGATAGACCTGCGTTGACTGTGGTACTGTTCTAGTAGTTCCTATCTGGTCCTACAGGATGGTCCTCCTCATTTTCCATGAAAAGGATCAAAGCCGAAAGGGCTAATAGCATACAACCATTAATCAGAAAGTTATGATGGATCACAAATTACTAGAATATCATAGATTACCTCATAACAATGCCACACGTCAAGGTCTGGGATTTTCACTCATCACTGGGAAAAAAGGTTGCCCCCATAAGAATCAGACGACAGGAATGAAACTCGGTGGGCGGGTTTGACAGCATGAGACATGCACATGATTCAAGTTTCATTCTAAGCTGCGCATGTGACGTAAACAAGGACGGGATCGTGCTCTACTACAGCACGCTGTTAGCAGCAGTGGATAGAAGAAGTCATACTAGGATCTGGGAGACCTATACCAACCATGGAGAGGGAGAGTCGAGGAATTGTCCGACCCACAGGAATGACTCAACACCAGCAGTGGTGTCCTCCATGAGTCATCCTGTTAGTGCAGCACCATCGGCAGACGGCTGCACCACGCAGGACTACATGCACACAGACCGTTACCACGACTGTCCTTAACACCACGTCACCGTCACCAAAGACTGCAGTGGTGTCGTACCAGACTGTCATGGAGTGACTCAGAATGGCAGTCGGGGTCATTCTTCAGTGACGAGTCCCGGCTTTAGTCTTGGTGGAAGAGAACGCCCAACGAATCCGTGTGTGTGGAGGCACCGGGGTCAGCACCAAGATGAACGGTTTTGTCGTCACAACCTCCAGAAGGCCTGGTTGTCCCTCCACACTCTCCACCCCTACCGCACCATCTGCAGGAACTGTGGGAGGATGTTCAAGCTGCATGGGATGGATTATCACAGGACTCCATTAGGAACCTCTACAGCTCCATACCGAGACGTCTGGCGTGTTGGGTTAGCGAACACGGCGGCCCGACGCCATACTGAGAGACAGACTTCTGTATGTGTAGCTCAATAAATATTGATCATATCAGTCTAAATTTATCATCAGTTATTGATCCTGGTCACCTTTATCTTCCTTCCCCACACACCTGCACCCCCACACCTCCATTTGGGTGGAGCTGTTTCCTTGATGATGAGTCAAGCATTGTTAGGCAAACGGTCAGTTCTCATAATCAGCATGTTAGATGAGGTAGAAATAGGGAGAGTTTAGGAAGAGTCAGATCCAGACCGCTGTGGTGAGTAAGCAGTGGTAAGTACCTATTGAAAGAGATTTGAGGTGGGACAAATCATCAACCGACAACAGGGTGATGGGTGCACGAAGATCATGTCTGGTCCAAACCAAGAGAAGGGCTACCAGTCACAGCATTTCTAACGCTGGTCACAAATATCACCAGCCTCAGAGCTCATGCTAACCTTTGTACAGCCCCAACTGACCGTTTGTAAATCCCTGCAATGGGCATGCACGTCTCATATCTGAGCAATGGCAGAAGGTCACCTGGCCTGATCAGTCCCACTTTCTTCTGAGATACGAGAGAGCTGTTTACCCAGGGAAGTGATGGCACCAGGATGCACAGGGGGAGGAAGACAAGCCATTGAAGGGATCATTGCTGTGGAGGAGTTTTCCTTTGAAACCCTTAAAACAAAACGATAATCGATAAAAAATCATATAAAAAAATATTAAAAGAAGATGTAGGAAACGTATTAGCTGGAGTAATTAAAGATGAATCAGGAAGTAGCTGTTTCCTATTTTCCTGGTCTGATAAAAGTTCCACTTTAACCCTGAGCACTGGATAAATATTTAGAAGTGCTTTTGTTTCCATTCATATGCTGGTTTATTGTATCTGCACGGTGCCCACACACATTGCTGGCATAGACTCGTTTCTGGGACAGAACCCAAGTCTCTTCGTTCCATCTGTGTCTCTAGCCTCTTTCAGGTCTACAGTCCTTCAGGCTACTGTCACAGTTCAAAGCCCAAGACTCTCGTGTCTGTGCTTTCCTGGCACTCACGGTGTCTGTGCCACCAAAGTACGAGGTCCAGATGTGACATGCACTTAAAGGTGTTAGGGTTCTAATTACCCTGCTCACTTAAAAACTAATCTGCCAAAAAGAGTTTACCACCGGAGAACCACTTCTAGCACCCTAAAGAGCCATTCGGCTGATGGTTCTCTAAAGCAGTGGTTCTCAAAGTGTTCCTTAGGGACCCCAGATGGTCCATGGTTTGGGTCTGCCCTTATGCGATGTGCGTTGGGATCTTAGGCTGCCTGAGCACCAGTTTGGAAATGACTCCTGTGGAGAACCATGTTTGGTTCTGGTGTCTGGGCTGAACGGTGAGAGGAACACTTTAGAGGTTAAACTTATTAAGCTGTGTGGAGGATTCTGCCATGACTACATGGGAGCAACCCAAACTAGCTGTCCTCCTCGTTTAAGGGATTAACCTCCACCAAGGATCCAACCCAAATGTCCCAAACCACTTTAAACCCTTCATTACAGAACCATTAAAGAGCCCTTTATTTTTAAGCTTCCCTACCTTCAAACTGTACAGCGAAATACTGGCAATATCATCATTACTGTCCAAACAGAACCTTACGGGTCTCCGACGCTATGGGTAATAAATAAAAATAGAACTGAGTGTTCCATTTCGATATAAATCTCTTTGTTAAATATTTTTACTCAGATATTTGAAGCTGATCCCTCACCACTGACCATAGATTGCAGCGCATTAAACAAACACGTCCATCAACCTAAAATGTCCAGTATTACCCATAATAAATTTACACCACGGATCTCGCAGGGATATTTAAAGCTGAATTCAGAGCAGACATTATGAAATGCCTGCAACTGTTAGTTATGTTCCAAACTTGCCTCAAACTGCTGCAAAGCATGGCATGTGAAATGGAATGTGAAAGCAAAACGAGAGAAGGTCAGCCAGGAATTCAAATGGAAGACATTTGCAGTTCCAACAAGAATGGGGAGTGTGAGTGCACATCTGAACCTCGGTCCTTGCTGGAATAATTGCGAGAGCACATCTGGTGCACTTTGAAAATGAATTGGCTCAGCACTGCTATGATAATGACAGCACGGTAGTCTAATAATTTAGGGAATGCTGCATTCCAAATGTCATCCTGGGTTGGTCCAACACTTAGTTAGTTCATTTACTTGCACAGAGTTTGAATCCAGTTTTCCCCTCTCGGCAGCGCTGGCAGTCATTTCAGCACGGCGGTACAAACGCAGCGTGCGTCTGTTACTGCGGTATAGTGAGCGCGGCGTACGTACGTTTGTGTGGTTGTACCATTCAGCGATTAAACAAGCGGTTGCTGTATTAAAGCGGCATTCCGATCATATAACCGTAGGCTTATTTCTGAGGGCTTTTGTCTGGAGTTATGGCTAGGCATAACAAAAGTATGGTTCAACTGCTATTATTAATTTCTCACTAATGTTTAATTATGAAATCATCACAGTCTATAAAATCCAAATAATCACCTCTATTATCACAGTTTATGTCCTGTTTAGCCATTGAGAAAAGTCTATGCAGATGGTGAACCTGTTGAAGCCGAATGTAAATGAAATGTAAATGTAATTCGTTGCATGACTAAGTATGCAATTATACATGTAATTATGCAATTACATTTCAATCGTATATCAACAGGAAAGTAATAACTCTGGAGTTAATTAGCCACATACATCAGTGTATCTACAGCACGGCCGCGCTGGATCCTCTGAGAAAGCACCCGGCCCTGACGCCCGAGAGTCATGTCCACATTCCTTCAGCCATCCTCCTGAGTCAGCGTGCCAGCGAGAGGGAGCGACCGAGGGATCCGTTCTGGCTTGAGGCCTTCCAGAGGGCC
This sequence comes from Prochilodus magdalenae, assembly GCA_024036415.1. NCBI lineage: Eukaryota > Metazoa > Chordata > Actinopteri > Characiformes > Prochilodontidae > Prochilodus > Prochilodus magdalenae. The sequence continues at coordinate 12,742 of JAMWET010000681.1, read as the reverse complement.
CCTCTCTGGCTCTTAGTCTGCCATGGCCTAGTTATGCTGTGGAGACTGCCCCAAAGCCAGCTTCTGTAAGAAGCACCACTCCCCTGCGCCATGCCGCGCCAGCCTCACAGGCGTCTTCTCGCTCGGTCATTAGCCCGGGCACTGCTGCAGGTAATCTTGCAAGAAATCTTGTCAGGCACCTACCTGCCATCCAATTAGACAGCTGCACTCTGTGTGTGTGTGTCGGCAAGAAGTGTGTGTGTGTGTGTACTAATCACGACCCGCGGTGCCACCTGCTGTAGGGAGCTGCAGCCCTGTGTCACAACGCCTTCTTACTGCAACATCTGGTTGAGCCCAAGGCAAGGCAAGAGGAGTAATAGAGCGGAATAAGGAGAGAGCGAGGCAGAGACGGGACGAGAGAGGTAGGCCCCTAGCAGCAGCAGTGCAGCCTGTGCTGGAACCCCTTCTGTCAGACCGCACTGGCATTGATGTGCCATTCCCCCCTGTTGCCTCCTCGCTAGTCCATGCAGTAAATTAATACAATTAAGCACAGTTTTTCTCCGGGCCCACGTGGGTATTGTTCTGAATGTGTGCTCACCGAAACCTTAATCCCCCAAAGCTCATGTGTTTTACAAGGAGAGAGCACGATCGAGAGATAGAGGGGAGGAGGAGGGGGGGGTGGTGTAAGGTTATCCGAGGAGGCCAGCCGTTCTTTTTCAATGTGACACAGATGCGTTCATTTGCGAGATGAGCATTAAGAGCTCGCTAATCTATCTGCGTTCGTGTACATCTGGCAGACATCAAGCAAGGTAAATTAAACAGCAAAGTTGCACTTGCAAACTTAGCAAAACGCTCACGCTTCGCGTCGTACAGAGCAATCCACCGGTGAGCAGAACGAGCCGTTAATTACGGGGGAATTTTCATCTTGACCTTCTCGCACTATCTGCGGAATCGTTTATATGACATTCTTCCCAAAGTGTGGGCAAAACCGTGCGCTGGCAGGAGGTCATCAGAAGCTGTTCTTCTATCAGCATGTGAAATTGACCAGGGGAAATGTTTGTTCCACCTTTGCCGCTTGACGTGAGGAGCTTAAAGCAATCAATGAGGAATAATAGCACCTGGGCTTTTTTTTCCCCCGGCTCCGAGTCGATATCGTTGGCTGCCGCTCCCTGGGTCCTTAGCAGATGTAAACTATCCCACAGTCGAGCTCACACCAGCCTTAACCTTCATTTGCTCAGTGTGCATTTAAGTGTGTCTTTTTCCACCCTGCCAAGAACTATGGAAAGCAATAGTGGTCGACAAAAGACACAAACAGTGTGAGGCACTTAAAGCAAGCGCTCCTTTCCAGGCGTGCGCTACTTCCCCTTCGGCTAAAAGCTGCCAAGACCCTGGAAGTATCAGGAGAAAGTGATGTAAATAAAAGCCCCCCTCCTCAACCCCCCTCCAACCCTCCAGCCTTCAGCTCGGATCGCGCCACGCTGCTTCTCCAGGCCTATAATAGAGGTGTAATATCACCATCCCAGTGACCACGGGGTCATGGAAAGACCTGATGATGCATCATGAAGAGGCGATGAGAATGGAAAGAGGCAAAACAAAAGCAGGGCCAGATGAATTGGGCCGCACATTGTAATGCGGCGAGTGGTGAGGGGTCTTCTTAGACAATGTGCCGTTGCGGTGTGGACCGTGGACTGTGTTCGGGGGCTCTCGGTCGGGGAGGATGGTCTTTATGGTCTTTTCTGTCCCCTCCGCCCCTTCCCTGCAGCCTCCCCCTGCCCCTGACAGAGAACAAAAAGGTCAGTTGTACCCTCGGCTGCCTTTGGAGCCCGCTGCGCGCCGTGTTTATCAAGCACGCTAATCTATTCTTGTTACTCTCCACTTCAGAGGCAGGCGCTCATCTGTGCTCCCCCCCCACACCCCTCCACACAGACACCCCACCCATCCACACACACAACTCACACCCACACCCCCACCCTCGCCCGGTCCCCTGGGGGCGGCGCTGATGGCATCTGGCCGGCGTCCAGCCAGCGCGGGAAAGATGGCACGGAGCTGCCATTAAAATCAATTACATGGGTCAATGTTTTTATTAGAGGATTTCTACTCAAACTAACTCATCAGGATGGCGATGCGACGACAGTGCTCTACTCCCCCAACCTCTCTATGACCTTTATGCGCCCGCCGCTAAAGACTCGGAAACAGGCGAGGCCATGGAGGTTACAGATTTTTAGTTTCTGTTCTTTCTTTATGGTGTTCCTGAGGATGCTAGCATTACCACACGCACATCTGGAGGCGTGAGTAGTGTGTAGTCCTCCTCACCCACGATGAAGACATCTTTTGTTGTTTACTCTTCTTGGAATGTTGTTTAGGAGCATCCCAACTGCTCATTTAGTGCATCGTCCTAAAGTGCCGTGCCATAGATCACTACTATAAAACATCAGAGCACTCTTATTAAATACACCCAACATCAAAAGAGTAGCTGCACCCAGAAGCAGCCGACCCACAGGAATTAAACTCTGTGTGTAGGTTTGACATGGTGAGACGTGCCAGTGATTCAAGTTTCATGTTCAACCACACACGTGATGTAAGGACGGACCTTATCTCTGTACCTGACTGGCCCAACAGCCACCATTACAGACCTCCAGCGAGCAGTGGGGTCCTCCATCAGTCCTCCTGTTAGTGCAGCACCATCGGCAGACGGCTGCACCACGCAGGACTACATGCACACAGACCGTTACCACGACTGTCCTTAACACCACGTCACCGTCACCAAAGACTGCAGTGGTGTCGTACCAGACTGTCATGGAGTGACTCAGAATGGCAGCGGGTCATCTTCAGTGACGAGTCCCGCTTTAGTCTTGGGTGGAGACGCCCCACACGAATCGTGTGTGGGAGGCACCCGTGGTCAGCACAACCAGATGGCCGGTTTTGTCGTCACGGGTCCAGGAAGCCTGGGTGTCCCTCCACCTCCACCCCTACCGCACCCATCTGCAGGAACGTGTGTGAGGATGTTCAAGCTGCATGGGAATGGATTATCACAGACTCCATGTAGGAACCTCTACAGCTCCATACCGAGACGTCTGGCGTGTTGGGTTAGCAAACACGGCAGCCCGACGCCATACTGAGAGACAGACTTCTGTATGTGTAGCTCAATAAATATTGATCATATCAGTCTAAATTTATCATCAGTTATTGATCCTGATCACCTTTATCCTCCTTCCCAACACACCTGCACTCCCACACCTCCTTTTGGGTGCGGATATTACTCTGATGAAGAGTGTATATGCTGGAGTGTATCTCAGGAATGTTCTTATCATTTCCTGATTTTGGACTACTCATTGGAGCACTCGTCAATGCACAGATTAGCTAGTGTTTTCTAAAAAGAGATTTGGTAATGATGACATACCGAACACGAGGAAAGGGTACTGATTATGCTGTATCTTGATGTGAAGCAAACAATGGGACCCTCTGTATAAATCTACTACGACCATTCCATCAACAACTGCCGCCTTTTTTAATTCCTTTCAAATCTGGAGAGGCAATTATTACCAGGAGAGTTCGGAGAGGCTTTACTGCCACTTTGGTATTGTGCTGCATGCACACAAGCACACCTGTGAGGTGTGAAACTAAAGAGAGGGGCTCTGTGACCATCAGAACACTCGTCGGCCAATTTGTGTTCAGTTCCTCATTAGAGCGTACTCCTGCTTCTGCAGCAGTGTGGACAGGTAACGGCGAAACCACGAGTTGAGACCACACACTCACACTGGCATCCTGAACACAGAGAAGGATCTGCAGCTGGTTACAACAAGAGACACGTGTATCAAGTGAACGCTTGGTCTCCATGTTCCCCTATTGCCCCTTGGTCAGATATTCTCTGACATTGTTTGATTGACTATGTGTGGATGAGTCAGGGTGAGAGATTGGATTATGCCAGAAATACAGATTATAAAAGCATTCTGATATTATTATTATTATTATTATTATTATTATTATTATTATTATTATTTTTTACATTTTATTATTTGATCATATTATTATTATTATATTTATTTATTGTTAATATGTATTTTTTATATTATTATTATATTTATTATATTATATTTATTTATTATTTGTGTTTGTACTAATAAAATTTATGGTTTTATATTCAATTATTTATTATCTCTCAATACCATTACAAGCATTCAATGTTTATTATTGTTTTTGGTTCTTTAATTTAAACATCATAGTAAATTGTAAGTTTATATTTCTTTATGAAGTGCCCACAAAATGCCATAATAATAATAATAGACTTTTTTAAGTTTTAAAATATCATCACAAATTGTAATAAAATCTTATACTTCTGAAACTCTCACTTGATGGTGGAAGGAAAATGATTTAGACTGTTTCTACTAACACATGGATTAGGGAATCCTCACCCAATATAAAAAGCAGCCCGTGTATCTAAAAGTGTAATAAATCATAACTAAAATTTTAATTCTATATAAGGTGCTTCACTGCCCTGACAGAGAGCGCTGCAGACACACAGGTTCCAAACTTTGAGACTATTTAAGTACATTAAAAACATTAAACCCTGCAGCTCTGCCATCCCTCCTCCTCACCCCACACCAAGGACAGCAGGTTGGGGTCAAGGAGCTAAGCAAATGACCCAGCTCGGGCCTTGTGGGGGCCGTCAGGGCCAATAGCCGGGGGAGCAGGAGTGCTCCCTCACCCTGCAGAGCTCACCCCACCCGCGTGGCACGGAAGAGCACGCTTCAAACAGACCCACTCAGAGCCCTGACCTTTCAGAGAGAGTGCGCAAGAGAGAGAAGCAGAGCGAGAGGGAGGGAGAAGGGCGAGAGAGCCCCAACTGAAAGAGAGCGGAGAGCTTTGCTCCCTGTGAGCTCGCTCAGCGGTGACAGAAATCCCGTCAATAGCTCAACATGAGAAGTGCCGATAATGGCAGCTTTATGCCTAAACCAAAAGCTTCTCCCAAGAGACATCGAGGCATGCGTGCCTCACGTCTGTTTATTCCTCTCACGCTGGCCTCAGAACGTGTGGAGAAGGGGAAGTTCACAAAACCAGTCTAAACATGGTCTCCCAACACCTCAGACCTAATCCTGAGGGCACACCAACGACGGTCCTTCCTCAGGAAGCTGAAACAGGCTTGGCCCCCTCAACTGTCCTGGTGCACCATGAGAGTACTCTCGCCCACTACAGTATATGACCGTGTGGTATTCCAGCTGCACAGGCTCACAGAGGAAGGATCTGTATCGCGTGGTCAGGGCGCACCGCCTGTCTGACCTGTTACCGTCTGGCAAGAGGTCCAGGGCCAGCCGTACAAACACACACAGACTGAGAAACAACTTCGTCCCAAGAGCTGTGGCCTCCTCAACGCCTCGCTGACCGGCTGGTTACTACCGCTGGACTAATCTCGTTCACTGTGGACATTATACACGTGTATGTACAGTCACCTTTCGTCATACGTATTATCCACAGTGTATTTCTACCTCCATATACTGTCATCTGTACATTCTGCACACCCATGTACAGTCACTTTACACATCCATAACTTATTTATTTATATTTATTTATATTTATATTGGAACTGTTACTGTAGTTTATTCAGTTCTCACTCTGAGTGCTCTGCCCATATGTAAATATCGTAACGCTCTGTATTCTATATTACTGCTCTCTATTTATTCGTTCTTTTTGAAGAGTGTCACGGTAAATGTCATATGCATGTACAATGACAATAAGATTCTATTAGCTTATGTCATATCTGTCCTTAAACTTCTCTCCGTCGTGAGTGTGTACGCGCACTTTTGTTCTCAATGATAAAGGTATCCTAGCACCAGTAAACGGTGGCTCATCCTCTCTTCCACTCCAAGTAAACGGGATCCAACCTCAGTGTTGCCTAGGTGAGCATGAAGCTTCGCTCACCTCTGTGTTGTAAGTTATGAGGAACATCAGCGAGAGCTCCTCCTGCTCCTGTGTGCTAAAAACAGCAGCCTGTGGTACTACACACGCCAGTCAATCGGCCCCTTCCGGTCAAAGTAGGCGAGTCTTAGCCATGCTGAACAACAACAGGCCCCATATTCCCACCGGAAAGTCTTGGTCTTGTGGGATCGCTCCCAGACTTTGTTTGGTGTCACTGTCACTCAACTGGCCCCCAAACAGCTCGCAGCATATGTGACTTTCACTGCTCTCCACACCTGGCCCCTGACCTGCTCCGTCTCTTTCTCCTCGCCCCTCTGAAACAGGTGTTGGCTAAATGATTATAAATTGGCGGCTGAGTAAACATTCATCGTGGATCCATGCAGGGTCGGCGCTAATATAATTAGAACCCAAACATCAGGACAGTGAGGCCTCCCCATCTGTCCGTTTTGTTCATCGCCATGCAACTTTAAGGAAGCAACCCACGAAAAGACGGGGAGGGAGGGAGACAAGTGCCAGTCTCCAGGTGCCCTCCACCGCGACCAGCGTGCCCGATGCGGAAGAGGGGGCAGCTGGCCTATACCTTGAAGCATCTTGAGGAGGGACACTAATTGTCTGCAAGTATGTGAGTATGTGTGTAAGTGTGTGTGTGCTGCCACGGTACAGAGGACGAGCAGGGAAATAGCGAGGCCCTGAGGGAAGAGGAGGAGATCCATCTCAAGGACAGACCATGCTCATCCCCCCCAACCTCCTCCCCCCCCAATGCCTCACTCCTCATTTCTCCTCCTCCATGCTTCACCTTGCCTGCGTTCAATTACACTTTGTCAAAAACTTATTTTGGGCCCAGTCTCCCAAAAGTGCTCAGCTTTCGTGAGTGACTTTCACAGCGTGAGGGAATCTAATTCCAAATCATCAGGTCAATTTCAGAGATAAAATCGCTTACCTTTTTTAGACAAGGACAATAAAAAAAATCTCAAAAGTATATTTAATCAACAAGGGGGAAGATTAGTGAATAGTGGCAAAGAGGTTTTATCTACAGATGGCCATAGATGCACTGAGGGCATTTCAGTGTCTGCTTCAATTCGCCTCTCCTGCCAAGCCACCAGTCTTGCTCCCTGCTCCCCCTCCTCCTCCCTTTCTCTCATGCAGCAGAAGAAGGTCTTCTGCACTGCTGAGTCTTCATCTAAAACACTCAGGCAGAAAAAAGTTCGGAAATGAACACCAGCCTGACCAGCGGAGGCCTGAAGGTCCACCATCTGCCACGATGCCCGAGTCGCCGCGGCCGCCACCTTCAGAACATATGCATCAAAACCCTGGGTGAGGGGGACCGAAGGAGTCGTACAGAAGGGCCAGCAGAAGGCTGGCCCCGGGGCCGAGGGCTGAGACCAAGCAGTCCGGCAGAAGAGGAGCTGGTGGCTATCTCTCTCTCTCTATCTCTCTCTCTCTCTCTTCCTCTCTTGTTCTCCAACTAAGCCCACCAAGGTCGGAGAGGACAGCATGCCGGTAAGGGCCCAGCAGCAGAGAGCTTGGCCTGGCAATGACGGAGACACACTCAATCGCAAAGCTCTCTCTTTCTCTCTCTCTCTCTCTCTCCCTCTCTCGCTTCCCCCTCCCTCTGTCAGCTAGGGCCTCAGGCACTCTCCTTAACACAGCACTCACAGAGGGGGAAAAAATACAGGAGCTCTTTTATCCCCCAGCTCTGGCTCGCTCCCTCCCTCTCTCCCGCTCTCTATCCTAACTAGCAGAATGTTGAAGGAGGCGCTGGGCAGGCCATGACAGCAGTAGGCCCATTTGTTTGAATTACAAAGGAATTACGCGTATGTGCTGTCAACATGATGAACAAATAATCATCCCTCTTTCCTTTCCTGTACGGCTGAATATTCAGCCCTTTGGCTCCGTAAGGCTACAGAATCACGATGACTTTGGGCGAGAAGTTTGTTTGTGAACATTCCAAAACAAACTCTGCAAGAACAACGTGAAGCTAAAGTAACCGTTTCACATCGTCTCTCTTTCCATGCCCCTCTCTTCCTGGAGCATGTGTGACGGCGGTACTGTTGGAGCGTCTCCTGCGAGACAGATGGGGGTGTGTGGGTGGCAGGGCCGCGGGCAGTCTCTCCTGACTGAAGGGTTAATAGTCCGTCCAGAGGGCGGATCCACCTGCTTGTAATTCTTAATGTTTTTAAGTTTATTAATGTTTAAGCTTGTCAAGTCGCCTTCGCGCCCGACCGTCTCCCCGTGTCCGGGCGCGGTCCACTCATGTGCTGTCAGGGGTTTCTCTCTCCAGCTCGTCTGCACTAGTTCGTTTGTTCTGTGTTATGTTTGAGCTTCTGTGCCTCTAAAAGGTTAATGCTGGAGCCCAAACCGCACCACACGTCATGTCTGAGGGTCTGTGGTACACGTGCACTATGTTAGACACACCATATGTTCTGGGCTCAGTATATTCAAACACTATATGCCAGGCTACGTCCTGATAGAGCACCAACATTTATTTTGGAATGTCTACAGCAGGGGATCAATGTAAACTAACTATAAATCACATCCATATTACTGAACATATTTAGATCAGTGGGCTACAGAGGAGTGGAGTCAATAGAGAGGATAGCCTCACAATGTACCGTCACTGGACATCCGGTTAGGTCTAGAATCCATACCTTTTAGATTTTTTTGAAAATGTGAATTTAAAGTGAATTTAAAACATATTTATATTTAGTTTCACTGTGCAATTTAAATTTGAAATATATATATATATATATATATATTTAAAGAGAGAGAAAGAGGGTGTTTGGAATCTCATATAATGATTATTTTAAATATTAATTTAATTTAAATTAATTTAAGTTTTCTACATAGTTTTTATTTTCATGCTGCATGGCATATTTTCTATGAGACAGCTCCGTCAGTGATAAATATTATTATGCTATTATATGCAAGTAAAACAAACATATTTCAGTTACATTAGATTAACATGTAATCATTAATCAACACCCTGCACTCTAATATACACTGAACTGTAGAGTATAGAAATGTAAAGGCATCAGGTTGTGTATACGGCAGCTGTTCCACTGACCTATGGTACAGTAAAATTATTTTTTGTCCTCTCCTGTAAAGCTGCAGTTTTGGAGATATTTGTTTTTCTTTGGACAGTGACGATACATATATACCTATATATACAGGACCATGCTGCGTCCTCTCTCTCTGCTCATTTATCTCTCTAGTCCTCTCTGTAAGCAGAGAGAGTATGCTGGCTGGTGTCTTTGTTGAAACCGCTTGCCCTCTCTGTTGCACCCTAACTGTATTCAGGGACAAGTTGCGCTTGCACCATTTGACAACTCACACAATATCCTACTCACAGAGTACTATTTATCTGTGTCAAACAATGGAAAAAAGTTACAGAAAGAAAGGATCAGAGTTAAAGGCTCCTTTCTGTCTGGACTCAGTCCATACCACCCACACCTCCACGCTCCCGCCCCGAAAGCCCCCCTCCCGACCTCTGCTGACTTCCCTCCCCAGTACGCGGATGAAGTTCAAATCGTCCGCCGCCTTTTTTTTGTTTCATATCCTTAAAAGATCTCTTGCTTGTCAAAAAGCCTTTCGCGGGCGGCCCACGGCGGCCACCACTGAACACCCCAAGTGGCCACTCAAGACTCACCTCGATCAGCGCCGCCGGGACCCCGAAGACCTTCAGCTCCTCGGTGGGGGCACCACCCTCTGCTAGCTACAGGAGGCCCCCTAAGCACCGTGGCCCCCAGGAGCCCGGTAAAGGATATCAAAGACCAAACATCAATGGGAGCCACTTGAAGGATGCGCAACAGAGGTGGAGGAAAGGCCACACCAAAAACTATGACGTCTGAGCGAGCATCAGGAAGCCTGCCGTGAGGTGAGAGGGTGAGATCAGGGCTTTTAAAAAGAGAGATGAATGATTAGCGACGAGTTAAGGTTACGGCTTCCTGTAAACCTACAGTAATATATATATACATGCAAATTCAGAATACACACCCTAAATATATACATAACAGAAGTGTAATTTACTGCCAGGCCTTCTCACCACTGTGTGAGTGAGGTAACCGTACTACTGAGTGAGGTAACCATACTACTGAGTTAGGTAACCGTACTACTGAGTTAGGTAACCGTACTACTGAGTTAGGTAACTACTGAGTTAGGTAACCGTACTACTGAGTTAGGTAACCGTACTACTGAGTGAGGTAACCCTACAATGCTAGTGTTAGTTTCTTGACTATGTAGTCACACTCACCATACAGCACACTACACTCGCCACACAGCAAACTACACTCACCATACAGCACACTACACCTATCACCCATCACAGCTCACACTACCACTCACAGGTTTAAAAGAAAAATAAAAAAAAAACATCCATATCAGCACTACACTCACCATATACAGCACACTACACTCACCATACAGACACACTAACCCTACAAGCTCACCACCTACATCCACTAGACGGCACATACTTTCACCATACAGCACACTACACTCACCATACAGCACACTACACTCACCATACAGCACTACACTCACCATACAGCACACTACACTCACCATACAGCACACTACACTCACCATACAGCACACTACACTCACCATACAGCACACTACACTCACCATACAGCACACTACACTCACCATACAGCACTACACTCACCATACAGCACACTACACTCACCATACAGCACACTACACTCACCATACAGCACTACACTCACCATACAGCACTACACTCACCATACAGCACACAACACTCACCATACAGCAAACTACACTCACCATACAGCACTACACTCACCATAAACAGCAAACTACACTCGACCATACAAGCACAGCTAAAGCTCACCATACAGCAAACTATGCACTCACCATACAGCAAACTACAACTCCACCATACAGCACACTACACATCACCTATACAGCACACTACACTCACCATACAGCACACTACACTCACCATACAGCACACTACACTCACCATACAGCACTACACTCACCATACAGCACTACACTCACCATACAGCACACTACACTCACCATACAGCACACTACACTCACCATACAGCACACTACACTCACCATACAGCACTACACTCACCATACAGCACACTACACTCACCATACAGCAAACAACACTCACCATACAGTCTGGATACAGTCTGGATACTGTCTGGATGGCTGAAAACAGCCATCTTCTTAATTTGCTTAGCAAACGGTATACCATTACCTCCATCTATACTTTACACTTTACACAGACACTAAGGACTCTATTTTTATACCTTCATACTTTATATAGTATTGTCTCTATTTGTACAAACCTATGCACAGAGGGAGGGCTCTTGCGTTTTTCTTTGGTACCTTCTGTAATAGTTTGGTATCACCTCTACTGGATGCCTTGAATATTCCCTCTGGGATCAAATAAAGCGGAGCTATCTATCTATCTATCTATCTATCTATCATACGCACACACTACAACTCACCATACAGCAACACACACTCTCACCATACAATACAGCAAACTACACTCACCATACAGCACACTACACTCACCATACAGAACACTACACTCACCATACAGCACACTACACTCACCATACAGCACACTACACTCACCATACAGCACACTACACTCACCATACAGCAAACAACACTCACCATACAGCACACTACACTCACCATACAGAACACTACACTCACCATACAGAACACTACACTCACCATACAGCACACTACACTCACCATACAGCACACTACACTCACAGATACACAAACAAACAGCTCACCATAATCACGCAAACTAAAGCCTCACCATACACACACTAGGCGGCCGGGCCTACACTCACACATATAACACAGCTACAACTCACCATACAGCACACCTGATCACTCACCAATACAAAACCCTATAGCACTCACATTTCACACACTACACTCACCATAGACACCAAACTACACTTCACCATACGAAGGGTAAGGACACACACTACACTCACCTTATCAAGCAGCGACTACCATATCACCACATACAGCACACTACCACGCTTAACTACCTATATTGCACTGCACACAAAAGTCAGTGAGTCAGAAGAAGAATGTAGACTGATTATGACAGGGTTGTGGTCCTCAGGGGGACGCGTGGGATGCCCACCTCTGGAGGAAGTCGTGAGGTTTATGCTTATGACGAGGTGTGAACCGTCCAGCCGTGCTCACCTGCAGGAACGTAAATGCTAACCAGATTGTGAACAGGCATTATGCAGGGCCAGACAAGATAGGTAGCTTCTCTTTCCAATAGTTTGCATATCATGAAATCATATCTGGCCTCTAATCTGAGCTGCTGTTTAGCCTAGATGCCATGATTGATCAAACAATTATAACAGGCAGGAAAATAGAAACTGTTAATGACCTAGGTACAATACTACTGAAGTGAGGTACCGTATCTTACTGATGGAGGTAACCGTGATCTACTAGTTAGGTTAACTACTAGTCTTTTAATAGGTAACCGTACTCACTCGCTACCAGATTTCGGTAAACCGTACTACTGAGTGAGGTAACCCTACAATGCTAGTGTTAGTTTCTTGACTATGTAGCGCTACATATGCTAGCTGTTGTTAGCTCACTATGACACTTTAAGATTTAAGATGATCTACAGTGGATTATATCACGCAGCATGGCTGCTACTTACAAGATGCTGTTTATTTACACTGTGGTGCAGCTTTGCTGAGAAAATCTTTGAGGTGTCTAAACTGTCTGGACTGAAATGTGCCAGTTAAACAAACAACTCTCACTGAAAGTTCTCCAGGATCTGGAGAGAAGGGTAAGGTAGCGCGGGTGGCTCGTGATATTG
>JAMWET010000680.1:0-164728 GCA_024036415.1 Prochilodus magdalenae | reverse complement strand
TCTTCATCGAATGAAAAACATTAAAATACATTGTTTGCATATATATATGCTAATATCATATAGATGGCAGTCTCTGTGTACCATATACCATCTTGTCGCTATTTTTTAATCTACATTACATTATTGCCACAGTTAGTAATGAAGCAAGTATGATGTAAGACTCTTGTACACTCATTTACATTTAATTACAATTACTTACAAAGTAGTTAACTTTCCTCACAGAGATCGTTATTACTTATACTCGTAAACACTATATATATTATCATATTCGCTGTATACCGGATGTGTGACTGGTAAGGATATCATGGCTCATTCTTTAATATTCTTTTTATGCTTCCCTTTTATAAGATCATTTTGAACTCCTATTGATGCATAAATAACCTAAGCCCAGTGATTCTACACATCGTGACGTAGCGGATGCTATCAAAATAACGGCTTTACGTACTCCATAAAACAATATATGTTCGCAACACACATATGAAGAAATACATTATGGATGTCTATTACATTAAATAAAATATATTAATAATCTCTATAATCATAGGCGTTATGTGTCACCCTTCTTATATATTAAACCGATAGTATCGCCTTGTCGAATATATTTATACCACGCCTATTACTATGACGGTACACTACTTACCGCAAAGATATATGACACTTCTCATCAAGGTATTACGAGCCATCGGTAGCTGTTATGTGTCCATTGCTATATTATGTATGATTTAATCATATTGCACTATATTTTCCAATACTGCCATATATTTGCTATTCATTTAGTTGATTCATTAATAGTGGGTCTCTTTGTATTATTATAATGTCTTTAAATCCGTAAGTTTGATTATGCAGAGCAAATGTACATAATATTAATAATACATCTGGCATGATTCATTTGTTATCTATTGGGATTCAGTGGCAAACTTTTGCTTCTTGCTGAGGGCTATTATTTTTATTGTCTTGCACGCTCTACAGATACATCAAAACTTTTTCGACAGGGACTGTACTGGAGTGAAACCTGATCTCGTTATCGTGGTGTTCCTTGTTTTAGCACTGTGTCAGCGGTTTTAACACTGGTGACAAGTATGCTGATAAATTATAAAAGCTCGAAAGCAGCGACGGTACCTGTATATTGGATGTAAAGTGTGTGGGCTACTAGCTGTAATTCTCTGTTATCATACATTGCACTACAGATCCATTCCTGTACTTATTACATGGCAAATATTTAGATTTCACATTTTTAGCTTATTATAAGATGGACGCTCGCCTGTTTGATGCAACTCACAGCTGTGTGTGACTAATCATCCAATGAACACGATCACTTGATGTGAATTTTACATCGTACGTTTATTCCTGATTCATCATGCAAACGATCAGTGAAATGACTATCTCATTCCAGGTGGATATTATATAGGCAATGATCTAGATCATGGTATCTGTAGTTGGTCTTCTTAGAGCCGGACGTCTGAATGTTGGCTTCATTCTAATTCATCAGTCATATAAATCATTTAAGTGCATATATGGATTTCACTTCCGCTCGTCGGTCACGTATTCTTTTATTATGGATTGCTTACAAGTGTATAGTGCTTTTCCTAGGGAGTATCTAGTTGTGTCACCAGTAGCGGTGTAGGATATAAAGACAATTCGGGAAGGACTTCAGCGCCTCACACAAGATAGGCTTCTTCAGACAGCTTCTTTCCAGTACTCAGATGTGTCAGGTTAGGCTCCTGAATGTTTCACGCATTAAGCGTCAGAGCCCAGCTTTAATGCTCATAACAGAGTCCGCTTAAAGTGTATAACTTACTATTAAAGGGCTGCTTCGTCTCTACAAGAGGGTGGGTAAAAGAAAGTCTCAGTATAATTTCTCTCCTTAGCCGATCCTGCAACTCTTTTAGAGGCTGGCTATTCAGTTATACTGCTAGCAGTTGATTTCACTGACTCATGGTTTGGGCTCGGTTAAAGTGATAATGTTAAACCAAGTTGTTGATCGTTTGGATGGGCCTAAACTCGTAGGTTCTTGGATCTTACTAATTTGTGCTATATGAGTGGTCAAGTCAAAAGTTCAGTGTTCGTATACTTTATTCCGGTGTCCCTGCATTTTCTTCAAGTACTCACGAGCCCATCAAAAGATTCATGAACCATAAAGGAAAAACAACTCATATGAGCCTAGAATTAAATCCTAAGGTTGTAAATCGGTTTCTACAAGTAAACCCCACATCCCCACCTCGTTCACTCATGACTGTCTAGGCACTCCAGTTTATTATTGTAATAAGTATTGGCGATCAGCCTACAGAAAGGATAAACCAGATGCGATGTAGAGTGGAAACGTTGTGGTGAGGTAGCACTGTAGCCTTAGACAGTTGGGAAATGATGGCATCATGCAAAGTTTCATTGTAACAATGATAACAGTGGGTATTCCTCCATTCAGCGCCCGCTGGCACAGGTGTACGTCCGAACTGAATGACTAGGAGTCAAGGTATGGAGGGATCATTGTGGTAGCCCTATTGACGCTCTTAAAAAGAGTGGTACACAGATAACATTGCAGTCAGCTGTATCAAGAAAAAAACAAACGGCAGTTGATACTTTTGCGCCTTCGTTCTAACATGCAGGATGCCCACTCGGCTGCAAATGTGACGTGAGGCAAGGGTGTGTGATCTTTGACGTTCTCTGTCATTGTATGCGTTGTTTATCCTGACGTGAACATCGCCATCCATTTTACTGAGATCAAGATTGCGGAGTGGCGTGAATCAGTTGCCTTATTTAGGGCAGAGATGCAGGACTTCAACTATGATGCTCTGTACAATTGAATGGCTTGGAGTCTTCGCTCTGTTAGTACTGGATCCAATTCGCTTCTTCTTCCTTTTTTGGACAGAGCCTTATTTGAAAGTGATTTAAATTTACTCCTCCGCTAGGCCTATGA
Source organism: Prochilodus magdalenae (assembly GCA_024036415.1). Classification (NCBI taxonomy): domain Eukaryota; kingdom Metazoa; phylum Chordata; class Actinopteri; order Characiformes; family Prochilodontidae; genus Prochilodus; species Prochilodus magdalenae. The sequence continues at coordinate 161,814 of JAMWET010000680.1, read as the reverse complement.
TCCAGGACGTACAGCTATCATCGTTATATGCCTGTTTCATGACCACCGATTTGATGCATTGGATGAGGGTGTAATGAGTCTGTCCATCGAGACCTGCTTGTCGGAGAAGCAGTCGCCTCATTATCATGGAGTCTACTCGTGGTATCCCGCCTCAATCATACCCTCCTAGATAAAGACTAAGAAGTAAGATAGTGACTTGATTCCGGAGTTGTTCATAGCTGATGTGGTCGTATATATTCCTAGCTATTTAATATTTAGTAACACCCAAAGAAATATTTGCATGTTTAATTAATTCTTTGAGCATCTGTGACAACCCGACACGGAAACAGCACAGCATGGTTGTTCGTATTTTCGCTAGATGTTGGGTGATTTAGTCATTAAGTTATTCATGCACCTGACTGGACGTGCAGCCAGGTACGGAGTCTATTTCATTCTGTGTTGAATAATCCACTGAGGTTCCTCGAATGCCCCTAACACATAGTGGTTACATTCAATCGCATGCAAAGATTGCGGCATTCAGCCATCAGTGATAGCACTCCATGAGTCATCCTGTTAGTGGCCCGCACTATAGCTTGACATCGTAATATTTAATGCTACATAGAATTTTCAATTCTCCATCAATTTCAAAAACTATTTCACCATTTAAGAAGAACCATTGCTTTTCTAAGAACCACCTTTTTAAAGTGGGCCATCATTTTGATGGAGAATGTCTTGTACTGTGTACGGTTTCAATATGGCACAGAAAAAAAAGTTCTTCAATGGTTACAAGTTTAAACTCATTATGATAACTCGTGTTCAATTCTCCATCAATCTGAATAACCATTTTACCAATTAAGTGTGAGAAATAGAAAACTGATGGAGACTGACTGAGAATGTGTTGTATATAGCATCCAAAAAGGTTATTAAAGTGGTTTCAAACCTGATAGCGTAATAATAGCGGCACTAAATAGAACCCTATTCACATCATCTAGTCAATCTGAAGAAGCATTACACCATGCAAATTGCAAAACATCATTAGTAGATATGCAAAGTTGAGGAAAACATAGCATAAAATTTAGAGCCCTATAATATGACACCGCAATCCGCGTACTCACAACCACTGTCCCTTTTAAAGAACCGCTCACAGCAGGAAGCACTCAACATCGCCAGCTGCATGGTGTCCGTGCCACGAATTGTCATTTGTATTAGATTCCATGTCTTCAGTGAGTAGCTCACCCAGCATAGAACATGGAATTGTGTCTCCTTGGTTGGAGAAATGACCAATGAGATCGTTGAGCTGTAAGAGGCACCATTTGGTGTTCAGTCGCCTAACGAGATGGACAAGCTTTGAGTTAGTAGCATGCATAGTTCACTGACTGGTCTCAGAACGCCTTTAGTGTACTCTGCAGCCTACATCCTAGTGTCTCAGTGACAGCGATCAGCCAGCTAGCGGCTGACTGCTGCAATGGCAAGCGTTCTTGTCATGATGCTCACGTTGCTTGCATGTCCAGTCTCATATATTACAGGATGCCCATGGTGATGTGGAGTCTTATGGATTGCTTACCAGTGCAACCTTTCACCATGATAGGTCAGAACTATCTAGCAGCAACTCCGTTGAGCGTGAGTGGAAGTACTTATTTATGTTATTTTGGGCATGTTGTGCAGCTCTCAATCGTCGGCTTCATCTGGTGTTCCCTGAGCATCATGTATCATCATTGACTTGGTTCCTTTGGCCACAATCCGCTAGCGCGAACAAGACAAGATACGGCTAGCCACACTGCGTCTCGTATCTGGGTGCAGGATCTTGTCTTCTTTTTGAGGAGTGAGATAGGTAATTTAGTTCTGGCTAAAGGGAGCGAGGCACAAACCTTTTGGCCGTTCTTATAAATGAAACACCTGAATGGCGTGTGCGCGTAGTCTGAGTGTCTCTTATTGGGTCTTATTAGGGAGGCTGAATCTGGTGAGTCTATGGTGCTCTGAGGTAGCCTCTAGCAAACTCGCAGATAAACTGATAGCTATCAAGTAAACCATAGCAATTATCGATGGTTTTACCTATGATGGGCAGAGGGGGCTGAACTCGCTTCCTGGCGGTGTGGAAGGAGACACTATAGCCTTACAACTGAATACACCTTAGCACTTCCTTTAAAAGCCGCTGGTGATCTGCCTATCAACTACACTAACATTCCGCGACAGTTGAAAGCTGCATGGTGTGTGGTCCCGAGCACACAATTCAGCCTTGTGTGTGTGCTTCAAAATGTGGAACCTTTGCTCCTCATTCTCTGTAAATATTAAGATCGATCTTGGATTGACCAATCAGGTAAGAAGCGATGACTAATCCACGCGGGTATGGCACCACAGGTAGTCGTGGCTGGAGAAATCAGCCACAGATTCAAACTCATCTCTTGGTAATTGTGCGTGTGAACATTCGTTATACAGATGCAGATCAGTTTGTTTGTTTTGTGTTCATCTTATCTCAATTGAACATGCTGCTCCACAATTGTGTGCAACCAGTTCACACACGATTATACCACGTAAAATATCCCAGCTATGATATTACTCGGGATCTTGTGTGCATTTTTGACTGTAGCGTCAAGGAACTTCTGAACAGATTGGAATGTACTACACTATTTATTATAAATCTATACATATTTTCTTATACAGCACTGGAGAAGAGCCTGACTGTGTATCATTATCCTGTAACAACCCTGTATTGGTAATAATGTCAATAATAGTTTAGATAGGGTGGGTATTGACCTCTGATACATTGTCATGGCAGGACAAAGGGTCGGAATTCCGCTGCGACCCGATAATACAGTCTCTCGCAGCTACTATTCATGACAACACACGACAAACGGGGTTAATGTGAAGTGGACTTCCGGAAAGAGCAGCAGAGATAATGGGGCCCCCAGAACCACAAGTGACCTCCTTGATGAAGCTTTCAGAGGTCATACACGACCACTTCTTGATCTATCCAGGGTGCGTAAACTTATTGACCTATGTGATAAACTATTAGTTTACCGTACATAACAGAGGTTGAATAGCGATTAAAACATATAAGGTATGTTTGTTTATATATTTCGCATTCAGTTGCAATGCGCTAATATCTTCGGTTATTCGCGTCCTTTACTCTGCCGGTTAGTTTTTGTTGTTTATCTCTATTTTATGTCTGCGTTGTTTAGCAAAGTACTTTACCTGATAAAATGTAGTTGTTATAACCTGATCTTGTATCGTATAGCGTGAGCATTTATATATTTTACTATATAACACATAGCGTGTCATTTTAATACTTTAAAATTATTAATGAGTTTCCATATTGGCTGCGCATTTCTAGTATAATATTTATTTATTAAAGATTACCAATTTTTTCAATTTACTTTGATTTATTACAATATAGTTTCAGTCTTATTTGCTCCAGATTAATTGTTGCATTGCTGCCTTTATTGATTATATTTCGTTGTTTGTGTTAGATCCCGATGTTGAATATCAGTCTCGTAGCTGATCTGTTTTTACTACTTTATAGATTGTTATTATTTAAGCCATACAACGTTGCTTTTGTGTTAAGTATCTGGTTGCCTAACTGGTTATTGACTTGGATCGTCCAATTTCTCTGTATTGTGTTTCATTCATTCAGAGTTTTATTTCATATATTTACTCACCGTCATGTATTTATGCATTCATTGATTTATTTGTTGGCTGAAGCGTTCAAAGTCAATACACTCGCGGCTATTGAAAAGTGGAACACAACACAAACTTTGCACATCAACATAATCGCATGTTAACTCGGACGAATCAAACACACACTTGAGTTTTGTGTGCCATATGTTACAACTGTCTACTTGACTGATCTTTCCCATACGTGGTGGACATATATTCGATCATTTCGAAACTAATGCATGCTATCATCGATCTATACCGAATGTTCACTGATATATTCTAATAGCTCGTGATTTCAATATGTCTCATCCAGAATACAAAATGAGATACAGGTCTGCGGAAGAATCACTAGATACACTTTTCTCGAGGTTCTATACGACCAGTTCCAATTTTAAAACCGAAAATACTTCCTAATAACTCAAAGAGCAATTAGGTCATGGCCAATTAGAAGTGTGCTAACGGATCTCTACCGGGAAGCGACACTGTAAGTAGAGAATGGTTTGAAGAGTCTTTACTACTATTGAGTTCCTGGTCAACAGCAGGTGCTTTTAAAGTTCAGAAGATTTTTTTATTATTATATTACTTATTTTAATTTCATCTACCTTCAGCTCATAGTTTCTCTTATGCTTATCGTTTCCATGTAGCCATGCTGATATCTACTCATTTCTAATTCTGTGCATGTTTTCCATTATTTTCTAATTGCGTATTATATAGAGCCTTGTATCAGTACTTCAGATGGCTATGTGGTATTTCTGCTCTCACATCTGCGAGTTCATGCCCACCTCTGCATCATAGGTTACATACCCGCTAATTGCTTTTTGTTTCCCCATTTGTATCCCTCTTCATTTTATCCAGTATGATCCATGTTAGATAATACAGGCTGAGGTTCCACTGCAGCTCTATAGAACTCCTTTACTGAAGCATTAACATTAAATGTCACTTTGTTTGTTTTTTTTTTCGCCGCCAAGATAGATATGATTTAGAGCAACTTGCAATCAATAACAGTATACGCAGAACGCAAAGGTTTTGTCATATCATAAGCTTCCAGTCAAAGTTCATCAGATGTTAGTCTTCTTTCTATGACTGTCACGATCTCCCACGGTCCCGTCAACCCGCATAGCTAAAGTTGGGCATAAGAGTAGACAGATAAATGGCACACCGATCCGATTCATATGGCAGTGTGGGATATACAGACAGCAGATCAGTACTATTTCCGGTGTAAGATCTGAACAACTAAATGATGATAGCGACATTTTAGACAAGACAGTGAGATACTGTGTATACTACAGTGAGGCATGGAGTCTATCAGCCAGTTACACAAGTCCACTCAACCACTAAACAGCGTCTGCGGATTATATAACTGAACTCCGGAGCTACAACCGGAGTTGTAGCAGTTCAGCAAGTCAGAAGTTCGGTAGTCCTTTATCAACAATCCATAATTCCACGTCCTCTGCCAAACAACTTAAAAAACTAGAGACGGTACAGGGCTTAAATCTGCACATCCTTAAACTGAGTATTCCCTAAGAATTGCAGCACACTTTCCTTACAGTGGATGATTTGATCTAGTCGCAAATGCACTTCTACTTGTGGAGGGCTGCAGCGGTGGTATTCTGTGTATGTAGGTGTAAATGTTACATAAGCGTCGTTCTGGAAGTGTCGGTATGACGATGTGACTAACACCTATAGACGTTATCTATCTGGTCAATGCCCTGTATTACGTAAGGATACATAAGCCTATATTTGGCTGCTATAGCACAGTGTATGCCTCATTTCATCTAACAACTTGCATAATATTCCATACTGTATACTGCGACCTAGATCATTGTGGTCTTTCTACATCACGCATTTATATATATATAACATTCATATCATAAATACATAATATTCCGCGCGACCAAGCGCAGACCAAAGCGGTACGGACCTCCTCATATCCTCTGAGATCGCATACCCTCACACATCTACATAAACTATAACCTTACTATATGATCTCGCACTTAATCTCCATTAAGTAGCACACGGAGAAAGCCAGCCATTATTACGCAGACCTGCTGCATTTGGGCGATGTTGATGTGGTTGCAAGGACAGCTTTGGTTAGTAACGTATATTGGGTGACGCTGACTATAATACCAAAAGGTCTGGAATATGAATTTGCTTTTTTTACCTGAGTTTAGTTATTGCAGTGGCATCTCGACTTTAATACAAGACTAATGGTCAGCTTTCTAGAGGCACTAACAGGATGACTCATGGAGTGCAGATCTCACTTGCACCAGTACCTGTATTTAGCCAACTCGACTCCCCGCGGCTTCGTGAAGACTGTCCCCTGGAATCTGGGTTATTTAAAATAGGTATTTACGCTCAGTATCGTCTACGTCTAAGGGGATCATTCAAAGGCCCTCTGTGCAGGTACAGTTAATTGGTACATTGGGGTAAGGAGTCACGCCCATATCACTAAAATGACCATCACTTCGATTGAGCCGCTGTCGCTTCGCGTCGCACAAGTGCGCAGCGCGTTTACGGACGAGCTTTAAAAGCGCTGTCCCAACTGGAGCACCTCGTTTGCATATACATCTCACCAAGGTCTCTCTAAGTTGTAGCCCAGCACGCACAGCACATCCAAGTCTCACAACCCTAACACCACATCGTTCCCTAGTCGGTTGCATGCAAAGAATTATTTAACATGCAAATATTTCTTTGGGTGTTACTAATATTAAATACTACATACTATACAAGAACCCGTGAAACAGCGCATCTTCCCGCCACTTCTAGGAGGGAACATACTCTGCCAAGGATCAAGGGAGCTGCTGGCTCAGCATCATGATAATGGCTGCTTCTCCGCACCAGGTCCTGTCAGGCAGATCTCATCCTTCTGCTCGGTACAATAAGGTCTCAGGTTCTCATCAAAGGAAACAGATCCCTGGTAGCTGCCTGAACTCGTTCCTGATAAGAGGGGCTCCCCTGGACATACCAGGTGAGAATCTCACATATTCATCTCTCATCTCGAACATGTCCTCAAAAAGAGGGAAGGAGATGGACATTTCAGCAAACCCTCTTTTACACCGCGCCGTCATACGCCAGGAGCTGTAGCAGAGGTTTAGGTGGCAAGCGTTCCTTTCCTTTTATACGCCCTACTGAAGAATAAATAAAATTATTGAAATTGAGCCAAATAAATGACAAAAAATACGACAAAAGAATAAATAAAATTATTGAATAAATAAATGAAAAAAAAAAAAAAAAAAAAAAAAAATGAAACTAGGCCCGGAGCAAAGAGTAAGAAAATGTAATAGGAAAAAAAAAAAAAAAAAAAAAAATAAAAAAAAAAACGAAAATAAATAAATAATATTGTTGGTGAGGAGTCTATATTGGTGTACTACAATGACACTGACACGAACCATATCTACGTAAAGTACGTACTCAAAAGTAGTGATAAAGTTACTGTAATTTAAGAATAGAAATCCACCTCAATGTTGACTCATATTTATTAATAAGTATAGTTGCTGTAATTATTAGTCAGTAAAGTAATTGTATTTATTAGTAAATAAATGAGGTAAATCAGTATATTTGGAAATTGGAAAAAGTCCTACAGACTAAAATGTCTCCTATTTAAAATACTTACCAGAATTCCTAGCAGTTTTATGGGTTTATGTTAATTAACCCTTATGTTTCTAAACCACTCATTATTGGACTGTTTATATTACCACCCTGTAGAATTTTAATTTAGATTTAAATTTTACTTTTTAAAAATTTTTAAAAAACTTTATTAAAAATGAATACAGTAGAGCATGTGGACAGGCCCTGGTGACGAATTATTTGTAGTCCACTGCTTGTTGTGATTCTAGATGACTTGATCATCATCACTTCATGCTGCTTTGATCTGTGTTAATGCCTAGTACAATCATGGTGTGCTCTGATTTATCATGATGAAGTTGCCTCTACCAGAACATCAGTTACTTTATGTAAAGAAAAAAATCCCGGGGATAAATCGTTGCGTAAATATACTTTTCTCAATGATATCTTTTAATGATTCTTGTGTCTTTCTTATACCTTCATGTTTAGTTCTCATTCTGATAAGACTTACTGAGGATGCTGGGTTTGTTTGTAATCATCTGGTTGATATACGCGTTGCTATTATAATCAAACCATGAATAATTATTCAACATAAACCTTGTCTCGTGCTTTGGCACAATTGACCTGTAATTTGATTCATATAGTCCATATTTTGGTTTTCATTTCTAAAATTAAAAGCCCAAATAAGTTTAGTTTCCCATGCATCTGCACGTTATCCCTAGCCACCAATGAGCCATGTTTATAAGTGCAGTCATTTCCAAAGAGGAAGCCAGTTATTCACTGTGGCCAGTCATCAGTCTATACCTGGTTTAGCTTATAAACCTTCAGTAAGTTAAATGAGGTGTGCTGCGGATGGGACTGAATCAGTTTATGTAATAGCTTGAGGGAGAAGTGGATACCTACCATTTTAATGACAGCAAGAAGTTATTTTAATTATGGTCTAGGTATGTGATCATCCTCATTATATCTCACGGATATTATCCTATCTACCTAGTGTTAGTTTTGCAAAATAGGATTTAAACTCATGGTGGCATATTAAAAAATGAAATGTCATAATAACTGTAACGATTCAAATTTGCTGTGGTTTTTTTTAAGCATGTAAGCTCTAGGGGTTTACTTGTCCCATGTCCCTCCAACTGAGCTAAAGTTGGGCATGTGGTCAGTTTAAATTGGGCCAGTGAAACCAAAGCAACAAATATTCTTCAATGTATCTTAGACAGAGGAGACTGTGGAATATGGAGGTGAGGTTCTCGATGGTGCTTATGACTAGAAAAAAGAAAAAACAACTGCTAAATCTAACCTCGTGTCCTGCGGTATTAGTATAACTGAACGTCGTGGATCGCATTGTGTTGATTGTCATCTCTTCTGTTCGATGTCACCATTGAAACAGCCTGTTCAAAGTTTCCCATATGTTGTGTGGGCACTTAGTGTGAACGCACTATAGGCCTTCTATAACCCCCATAATTACACACAGGGTGCCATTTTCACCCTGTTAACCTTTGGGTTTAAGTCTTGCTTTAAACATGTTTGTGAAACATCCCCAGTGAAAAAAGTCTGAAATACAATTTTCCCAAATTTAGCTCCGGCTGTTTCTTTCCTCAAATCCGGCATCAAAGAAACCACAGTGCGTGTGGACATCAGCCATGCTGCATTATATTATCCACAGCAGAGTAATCCATTCATTTCAACTCAGAGCGAAGCAAAGTTATTAATTGCCGAATAACAAATTTGAGCCAATGAACGGGCTGAAGATCGGTTGTCACGTGGGACGGCATCACCCCTCACTTCCAACAAAATAAACGCAACGTCTCTATATTGCAGCGTATATCATGATATAGCTGTACCCTCCACACTGAAAACACATGCAGTGGTTCTAGAATACAATGATGTAATTCTAGTAATCATACTTTAGATACAACCAGCAATACATCCATATGGGCTACTCGATTTGACATCGTTCAACTGCTACACTTACACCATTGCATTTTGGCTTATGCTTGCCTTCCATGTCAATAAGGGTTTGCGAGATCTAAGGTGGGATTGCAGATTCTTTCTCCATCACTGTGATGAAGCCTGCTAGTCTCATTTAAATATTTGTCTCATCTATTTTTGCAGATGTGACGTTTACAATACAACTCAGGTCTCCTAAGATTCGAGAACAAGTCGAACCATTTTACTTCGCGAAGGGGTTTCGTACGGCACAAGTGACTGAATATGAGCGAATCTTTGGAAGAATCGCCGACTGGTCTAATGGTCATTGGCAGAGTGTCTTTTAAGGACAGACAGGATGTCACTCGTCGAATTTCCTATTCACATAAGTACAGAATCTCAAGATGGTCAAATATTAAATTGTTGAGGTTTCACTTGGTAGATATCTTTTCTGTGTGGCTTTACCTTTCGGCGTTCCATCTAGAATCCCATCTGAAGTATAGGTTCGCGTGTACAGAATTAAGTTAGAACCACTTTGATATTAATAAGACACGAACTCAAAGATCTGATTAACGTGTAAGTGTTAAAGTATGTATTAGTACCACTTCAGCCTTATACAACTCTGTGATATAAGTACTATATAAACTAGACAGCATTCTGACATTCCCTCCAAAGAAAAACATGTATCTCCAAAATGGCTACTTTACAGGAGAGGCCAAAAACTTTAATTATATTATATAATATTTCATTAGAATGGAAGTCAATGGAACCTGGAAAGGGTACATTTCTGACAAGTGTCGATTACCCAGCAGTTTGGGCAGGCACATCAATCGTTGTGTATGGTCTGTTCTCTTACCAGTGATGTGCTCATGAATGTAAAGTGTCACAACACAGGTAAATGCACTTCTGTGTGATTCAAATGACAGGCATAAAGGAGCGTCAAAAAACCATTACTTCTACTATGGGAGATACATGTTTTTCTTTGGACAGTGAAGATATTTTGATTTATCAACTCTACTCAAAATCAGTGTGAACTCTTAAATATCATACTGCCAATTTAATAAGTTACAGTAGAATATAGTCGTGTGACAATTACGTGCTTAGGTTCTTTCGGAGTAGGAGGGAACATGATGTGACAGATCGCACAATCTAGCCACTAGATTTTTCTCCATCTTTTTATGACGAAAGATATATCGTGCTTAGGCTGTATGTTATTTAGGTACATATAGGTAGATTCATACTTTTGTGCTAATTAACCCTACTACGGACCAAACACAATAAACCTGTGTTTCAAAAGCAGAAACACGTTACAGCGGCGAAGCGTAGCTAGAGATGATCGAAAGTCATAAAAGTGACGTCAAACTAACTTCTAGCAGGTGGAGGAGCTTGTTGTAACCCTTGCTAAAAAAGACAACAATCTGCCAAAATAATGCAACACTGCACAATTAATGCTTGATATACTACATTTTGTATGGCTGTGTTCAGAGGCAGATATCCATTATGCTACCCTCAAACACCGCAAGAAGATTTACTCACATAGTATTGCTAGACTGCATCTTAGAACATGAGATCAAATGATTGGTGGGAATAACCGTTATAGCCGTGTACTGACATTATGATTGTTTGACATGCACTTGAAGCTCTACTTCCTAGTCATTTAAGCTATCATGCTTAGTGTATACAGACTCTTAGTATAGGACCCTTGTACTCTGATTACTGTACTAGCCCAGAGTGTTTACTTTTAATACTGTGTCCTCCATCGAATACCACGATAATGGGATAGATCATTGCATATATTGCAATACATGCGTTTGTCTCTGATAGTCCTCAATTAGTTTTTTGATAATTGAAGTTAATATTAATAGATAGAATTTTGCTTGCAAAAAACTGGCACTATATAGCTTATAGAATTATACAGCATTAACACAAGAAGTAATGAATCATACATATGACGGATCAATCAGAGATTAACTTAGGTTATTGCATAGTCCTAGTTTGGCATATAGATAATTTATCTAGGTAGTGATACATATATTTACCCAACATATTACTTGTATCAAATTCACTTTTATAGAGGTCATGTTTCATGAGAGATATTAAGAAACCTTGCTTCGAACGATAACCATAGTTTATATATTACCATGTTAAGGATGTTTCCTTATAATCTACCTCTTGACTGTACTGTTTAATCTACTTTCCATTATTCTATATGTAATTAGACATCATAGTAAGTGAGTTTAATGAGCGGTAGTGTATCGCCTGTTGCTCATGACTCTGGATAGTTGCACCTATATATATTGGACTAGAGTCACTTTTCTACCTACTAGATATAGGCACCATAAATACACAGGTCTCATTGAAAGGGTATCCTGAACAAGAGGCGTGATTGGCGTGACGAGATAGCTCCAGAGCTGTACAGTAAAGAGCCAACATCTAACGCTACCCTAATTATCAACCAAATCAGGTAAGCTGATTTGCTAATCTAATGCGTTATCGAGCAGTCTATAACGCAGCTAGCAACAACCTCTATCAGATACAAAACCAAAGTGCTATGATTTCCAATAAATGAAGATCGTTCCCATTCACTTATGGGAAGTTATGTTAATGTAGTCATGTAATTGTAAAGCTCTTGAAGAGTAGGGTCCAGTCTTATATATGTTGTACGACATCGGCATTGATTGGCTTATACACCATGGCTAGATCTACTGGCCTGTGGGCAAATAGGAATGCCTTCATATTCCACGCACAGCTCAACATCTCTCACTGTTATTACTCATGCAAGGTCTCTGCTTTCCGTCCAGGATCACAACTCTACCTAGTAAACATTGTCTGCGGCGTTGCTTATCATTCATTATTGGATATATTCATCCTTAATGGCACATAATTGCAAAGACACCTACATATGGACTTTATTACTCATCTTTGAATTTCGCTCGTCCTATTCCCAGATTCACTGTAGCTGTATCCAACATGGCGTCCATATAACCATAACAGTGTGGATCAGCAAAAAACTCAACGTTTTTCAAAGCAGAAAATCTGGTCCTAAGTAAAATGGCTCCTAAGTATCCGTTAGCCTACAACGGACCAAAGGCGTTGTGGGGGCCGCACTAAAAAACAATCTACATACAACTATACATGAGGAATGCGATCATCTGCTAAACGTGGGAATTTCCATAATCGGGTACCGTATGTAACAATAATTGTAATATATTTATGCACTATATAATTATGCAAAATATATGCACGTGTTTCCCATATATGACATTGGTGATGTATTTAATATATTGCAACTATATTTTTTCCAAACATTGCCCAATAGCTATTCTATCGATTCGCTTAACTACATAATGCAATTGTCCTGTTCATTTACGGTTTAGCCCCAAGCGAAGAACGTCCTCTATCCAGACATGTAATCTACATGCCTCCCATAAAAAAGCGAGCTCTGAGGGATTGCTTTCTATTGAGCTTCAAGATAACCATTCAAATACTTCAAACGGGACTTTAAGCCTTCATGATATTCCGCAATCCCGTCTTTCCATCTTCACTAAGGCTAGTCCTATAATTAGCATACAATAGCCCTGAGTTATCACCACACCATGCTGCACATTCCCCTACTGCAAGAGGGCAAGGGAACATGTTGAAAGGGTATCTGTTTCAATTCTACTAAAAATAAGACGCTACAAAAAAGCCTCACGGGAACCTCTGAGGGCAAACAGACACCGACGTTCGCAAAGAAGGCTGCAGAGTAGATTGTGGTAGAAATACAACCTCTAGTAGCCATCTATTATCCCACATCCAGTTGAATGTCATTCTACAGGCCAACGCCGCTTTTAAGTTCCTACAGAGCACGTACATTATAGTCTGTAGGCAAAGCAGATTCTGTTCTTAGGTTAGGAAGTGGAACTTCTATCCCGCTAAATAGCCAGGTTCCCCAGCTTCCGATGACTCCAAAAGAAAGAGCAGAGGAAGCATGGAAGGGAAAAAAAGAGGAGAACGCTTTATTGGAGTCTTTTGTTGTCACAGTTTCGATCCGGAGAATGAAAACATGATCGCTGTGCATCTTTCACCCACGAGACTATTAACCAGAAAATGGCTCAGAGCCTAATACGAGCGAGCGAGTGGTGCCTATTGATAGCGGATGTGGTTAGTTACCATTCAAACTGTTCAGAGATCCAGCAGTGAAAGACTGCAGGCAAGTGTGTCGATGCATGGCTAATGGCTCAAGGAAAGGAAATCCCTTGTCTGTTCTTACAGCACTAAGGAATATCCAGTGGTTCCTCGAAGCACGGTGCGTCAGAGAGTGGGCACGAGTCAGAGTCCGTTCAGCGGGGACGTCCAGGGCATGCCTACTCCCAGGGCCATGAGCTCGCAGTACTCCTGTGAGAATGGGGTTACCAGCACTTCCCAAGATCTGCTGCCCCAGTCCAGCTCCTACCCGCTATCCCATGAGCACAGTCAAGACTATCACTGCATCAAGAGAAAAGGTAAGAAGGTCTATGGTCTATACAATATGTATATGTATATATAATTTGGCATGCATATTTAAGACCAATAGCTAGTTCACAGCTTTATACTGAAGGTCCAGCAAAACCTTACTAAAATAAAAGCACAGTAATTCAATAGTTCCAGTCTAGTTTTGTTAGGTGGGGAACCTTCAGGGACTCATAGGCTAGTGGAAATGCAATAATTGAGTTCGGATTCATTTAATGCAATCATAATCCGTGTTTTATTTAAAACTTGGCAACCATTGCAGCAATTTCACAGATGGTTAAATTCTTGAACCACAAAAAACAAAAAACTGTCAAATCAAAGTTTTAGTTTTTTCCATGGTATCTAGACTAGCTGTCGTATTGGTTAGGACTCCATGACCTAAACTGAGGGCCAACTGAGACAATTAGGTTGTTCTGATCTACCAAATTTAGTGAAATAATATGAACTTAACAAGCAAAACCTATAAGCATCCTAATAAATGTCATGGCCCACGTATAATGGCAAAACTAACCCATAGATTCCAGACAGCTGTTAGGGCAACACTGTACAATTAGAGTACTATCAACAGTATGCAAGATAGTCATAAATAAGTAATTACCAGTTAAGTAATGTAGGAGTTAATTATTAACTAATGATGAATACGGCACTAACATAATTCCAATTTGCATTAAGTAGTTTATAATAATTAATGATTAGTTTACTGATAGTTGGAAGATAAGGTACTTATTTAAAGCATTAATAAAGACTTTGTAATAAAGATTTTTTCATTAGTCCCTACTTTATACTGTTACAGCCACACAATTATCATTATTATAGTTATTTAATTATGAACTGAGACAGTATAGAAGATTATTAAGTACTTAATAAAACCTACAAATTGTTGAGCCTTATTTCTATCATTACATAATGATTAATTCATACATTACATAACTATTTAGTAATGCTTATTAATGACTTATGTACTGTTGATAGATAGATAGATAGATAGATAGATAGATAGATAGATAGATAGATAGATAGACAGATCTTATGTGTCATGCCATTATCTACAATACCTAATAGAGTCCTTTACATGCTTTTCTCTTTGGCCTTAGTTGAGGACGACTGCCACACAGGAGATCACTCCTACAAGAAGGCCTACATGGAAAGCTCTTCCAGTGAAGATGACCATTACTACCGTCCTGTCAGCTACTCCCAGACCCTGGGTCTCACAGGTGCCCCCTATCGGACCGAGTCAGCACAGCGGCAGGCATGCATGTATGCCAGCACTTCGCAAGCCCCCGAGCCAAGCCTGGAAGACATCAGCTGTAACACCTGGGCTGGCGTCTCGCCTTACAGCAGTTGCTCTGTGACCACCATGCAACCGATGGAACGGTTGCCCTACCAGCACTTCTCTGCCCACTTCACCTCTGGACCACTAGTGTCCAGGCTGAGTGGAGTGGCAGGCCATGCCTCACCGCAGCTGGGCGACGCCCATGCGATGTACCAGGGCTCAATGCCACACCAGACTCTTGGCCGTCAGTGCAGCCCCGGAGCTGGGATCCAGTCGCCGAGCGCCAGCCTGCAAGGGAACGAGTACTTGTACACCCACGGCATACCCCGCACCCTGTCGCCACACCAGTACCATACTGTACACAGTGTAAGCATTATGCCTGAATGGAATGAGGGCAGCTAATTGGATTCTCCATGCAAGTGTGAAGGATTGTTGCCACGCAAAGGCGCCATTGTATATTTATATTTCAAAGCTCTCCACAGCTCTGTGCAATCATGTGCCATCGTCGACTTGGACAAGACATGTTGTAAGCATCAGCTCAGACGGAAGACAAACTGGCTCGAACAGCAATGAATGTCTCAACCGTGCAGCATGTTGGCTGTACCAGAAGGCAGGAAAGAAAATGGTTTCGTTTCCTCATAGGACGGGCAGTAACGAAGGGAAGTTAATACTGTATTCTGTAAATCAGGGCTGAAGACAAACGAAACATATGCTACTCTTTTTTAAACAGAAGGACACACATCCACCTGCCCTTAACTTTTATTGACAAGAAACAGTTTTCTTAAAAAAAAAAGAAAAGTCCAGTTTTATAGATTTGTTTTGTTTCCATCTTGATGTTTTGTGTTATGCTCTGTTTTGTACTCTGAAATACTGGAGGAAATTATGTAGAAGACTTTAAAACGTAGTGTTTATGAGAGAACCTTTTGAGTTGACTTTCCACCAGTTCTACTATTCATACTACATTGCAGCTCTAATCTGCACCAAAATGAATATTTTTAGATCAATCAGTGCTTTCACAGCAAATTCAAAATCTCTGTTTTGATGTATAACCTTTAATCAGCGCAGATGAACGCACTTAAGTAGTTTTCACAGTTTCGGGGATATGGTACATAAGATGGCTGAACAAAAACATGAGTCACCTGGCATGTTTAAGGTGGTAGTACCCTGAGGCTGCTGCGGATGATGTTTCATAGATTGGGAAGAGATGCTACAGTGCAGGGAATGTCTCGTTCCATGTGTGGAAAATGGTTCAGAGCAGATGTTAATGATTGGCTAAAAGGAGTGACTGCATTTGGCCGTGCCAAAGACCATAGTGTGAAGGAAGTAGCTAAATCTGCAGGTGCATGGAAGCGTACGGTCATACGGTCTACCAGCATTGGCTCAAATCCCAGTCTACAGGAAATTCTTCTCAGAATTGTGCCAGGGAAGGCATCCACCAAATCTGGCCCAACCGATAAATTCTTTTATGCAAGAGTGTCTGAACATTGATGTGGCCTACATCCAGAAACTTGTCCTGTACATGCCAAATCCATTCACCGCTGTTACTGGTGCTCTTGGAGGTATTACACGCTATTAGGTACAGTTCAGTCACAGGGGACTCATTTTTTGCCTGGTCAGCTAATTTGCGTAGGTCACCCAATTGAACGCATCATCAGTTTTTCATTAAATCTATTACTAGGCTAATGTGACTGTTACAGAAATCTAGGGCATGTGTGCTCGGCATAAAAATATGATTTGTGCCACCAGTGATACCCCGCAATCTCCATTTAATGGAGTAAGTCAGTACTTTTTAATAGCACTATGCTTATTGTTAATGCTAGCGGTCAAGGACCAGTTAGCCCATTGTAAGTCATTGAAGTTTGCAGAACTACATGGAGCAATATGCACCCAACCCTTAACGCCTAAAATTTCAGAACCATCTGAAATCAACTACACACAAGAACAGTTTCAGTAGAATCTTCACTGTTCATCAGAAACATGGCTGGATATAGGTGATTTGGAAAATGCTCATTATAACCACATCTCTCCCTGTTAATAGTATTTATTTTCCCTGTATTATAAAACCTCTGGCTGTTTTATCTGACTTCTTTGTTAGTTTGTCTTTTCTTTTATTACATGATTTCGTTTTGCTTTCGGTACCTGTTCTTTTCTTCAGGAAAACAAAACAAGCTGATTGAAGAAATCGGAATGCTTTGGATGAACTGAATACAGAAATGAAATACAAAACAATACAGTATAACATGAACTACTTGGATGTAAATAAAATGCAATTGTACATAGAAAACAGAACAAATAAATCTAAAAGATCTTCCTTGAAATTGACTTTATTGAAGTTTATTTTGCACTGTTTATGCAAAATACATTTATGGGACATTTTTTATATTACGCGTTGAGTAAACATATCAGTTAGCATGAAGACTTTAACAATGGTTAATTACTGTTGACATTTGTCAACCGTTCATAATGAATTACTACGTTAACTAATGTATTACCTCAGGTTAGTGGGTCAACACAAGTCATACAGCTTTAAATAATGAATCAATAATCAACAGTCCATCATTCTTTATGTATATGTTAATATATATCTTTAAACATAATTACCATAAGTTATTTGTAATGTTTATTGTTGAGCTTCAGTCTTCCTACAGTGCAGACTTACTTAAACCTAGTTTGCACAGCCAAACAAAAATACACGTCTGGGGACAACTACAGACTACTGCCTCTGAAGCCTGAAGCCAAGCCCTCCACCAAAAATCCTCAATCCCATGCTCTTTTAACTTATGGAATATAATGGAGAACACAAGCAAAGCTAGTGAAACGGGTTCTTTACAACATAAATCTGCATGTTAATGTAAATATTTCTAGTGGAACTTTTCAGCCATGATAACACATTACATCCCCAGGCTAACAACAGGCTTGTTGCTCATCAGCCGTGTTGATAAGCCCACTATCACTCGGCTGCCTTTAAAAGGCACTGGATTGCTTTAAATCTACGTTCCCACAAATGTTTAACCTAATGGCCGTCAACATTCTTGCTATCAGACTATCTGGCCCTGGAGGACTACTACAAACGTATGGTGAGCTGCAAATACGGAAAAGGTATTCACTGAAGGAGTGCAAGGACCGGAATCTCCTCAAATCACAAGGTTCTAAATACCTAGCTCTGATCATCATTCATTACTTCAGATGGACACAGGAGGGAGGTTTGTTATTGGATCCTACTGTATAACACTGTCCGTCTATCCTATGAATAACTCTTTTTGCGGTTGAATGGAAAATCCTCTGGATTACAGGGGTGCTTGTCTGAACTCTACTGCAACACTGCTACGCTTGAGGAAAACTCTCTTTCAGCCCCAATGACTCAAACCACTCTCCTTCCAAACAGAGTGAACTCTTTCTATACACACAGACACTGTTCTCCCGGGTAATACTCGTAATACTCGGGTAATATACATAATATATGTTTAAATGTGTTTTAATATCACCAAATACATTTAAAACACTTTATGTATAGGTTTCATATGCTAAATATAAGGGGGGAAAAACGCTGATTTATACTCACTATGTTACACTCAAGATTACAGTGTTATTTTCATATACTAATATCCATGTAATATGCTAAATATGATGATCAGTGCTAATAGAATATATAAAAATAGAACTAACTGTACTTACCACATATATAATTAACTAATGTAGTACTTCAGTGTACTCGATATTAGCATACTATTTTACACTACCAGGCACAAATGAAGTCTGAAGTCTGTAGAAATGGTATCACCAAGTACATTTAAAAACATTAGGTGTGCTTAATATAAGTGCAATATACCCAGGAGGCTTCTAAATATATTTACTATACTACGTAGAGTTCAACTAAGTAACTTCAGTGTACCCATTACCCTGAGTTATGGCCCGGAGGATCAGTCTACATAATATATTCCTCTGGCCTGTAAATCAGATTATTCAAAAGTGCCATGTATTCTTGACTCGTCTTGTTTAGGGCGCTGGCCAATCATCATTCATGCACCATTACCAGCACCATTGCCAGAGAGTTGCACAATACAGGACTACTGTACATGCAGTAGTAATAATAGATGGTATGTAAATATCAATAGGGTGTCACAGTACTCACAGCATGGCTAACTACTATTGTTATCTAATAATAATCACCATCATCATTATCGTTCTATTTATCAGCAAATACATTTTATCCATTCACTCACCCACCCACACACCCATCTTCCCAACCAACCCATTGACCTCTATGAATTTTGGGGGAACTGAATATTAGGGCAGGTTTTGAGTATATATAAGAGATGGACTGCATGTTGCTGCATGATGGACTTGTTGACAGACGCAAAGCCTAAGGGATTATTATTGCATGTTCACTCCTGGTATTCCTGGGGAATAAGAAAATGTTAAACTACATACATTAAAGTATTAAAAGTACACAGCAAAAGATATATTAAATTTGAACCTTCCCATACTCTCAGAAAAACACATATACACTGTAAAAAGTGCCACCTAAAATACTTTCTAAATGACTTTTCAAAGATTGACTTTGATTAAAAGATCATTATATATAAATATATGGTTAGGCAGTCTGTAATGTTCTGGAGGTCAGTCTGTACAGTTATGCAGCCTGCATTATTCTGGTGGTCAGTGTGTGCAGTTAAGCAGTCTGTAATGTTCTGGTGGTCAGTGTGTGCAGTTAAGCAGTCTGTAATGTTCTGGAGGTCAGTCTGTACAGTTAAGCAGTCTGTAATGTTCTGGTGGTCAGTCTGTGCAGTTAAACAGTCTGTAATGTTCGGGTGGTCAGTCTGTACAGTTAAGCAGTCTGTAATGTTCTTGTGGTCAGCCTGTACAGTTAAGCAGTCTGTAATGTTCTTGTGGTCAGTCTGTGCAGTTAGGCAGTCTGTAATGTTCTGTTGGTCAGTCTGTGCAGTTAGGCAGTCTGTAATGTTCTGGTGGTCAGTCTGTGCAGTTAAGCAGTCTGTAATGTTCTGGTGGTCAGTCTGTGTGGTTAGGCAGTCTAATGTTCTGGTGGTCATTCTGTGCAGTTAAGCAGTCTGTAATGTTCTGGTGGTCAGTCTGTGCAGTTAAGCAGTCTGTAATGTACTGGTGGTCAGTCGGTGCAGTTAGGCAGTCTAATATTCTGGTGGTCCGTCTGTAATGTTCTGGTGGTCAGTCTGTGTAGTAAAGCAGTCTAATATTCTGGTGGTCAGTCTGTAATGTTCTAGTGGTCAGTCTGTGCAGTAAAGCAGTCTAATATTCTGGTGGTTAGTCTGTAATGTTCTGGTGGTCAGTCTGTGTGGTTAAGCAGTCTAATGTTCTGGTGGTCAGTCTGTGTGGTTAAGCAGTCTAATGTTCTGGTGGTCAGTCTGTAATGTTCTAGTACTCATCTCATAGGAGAAAGGACAGAGCATTTATTATTTTGAGTCATTATTTTAGACTGGACCAACGAAACACTTCACAGTGTACCAGTAGAATGTAGGATTAATCCAAGATGCAAGATCAAGCTGTCCTCCAGAATATTCCAGGTAGCCTGTCTGGACGTAGGCACTCTGAACTTTCCACTACACTTAAAGAAAGTGCAGAATGACAGCCAGCAGTGAAAGCCGAACCGCAGCAAGACAGTTTCTTAGTTCCATCCCCCCTACTTGCCTTTGTCTCCCGTCCTATCTTCCCTCCCCTTTTCCCTTTCTCTGGGCAGGTCTTCGGCCAAACATGGTGACCTTCTCTGCAGACGCCTTTGATCTGATAGATGGGGCCTCTCTGGACTACCTGCTCCTACGCGGCCAGTCTTATCCACCGCTGAAATCCTCAGCGTCCCCCCACCACAGGCCAGAGAAATTCATTAACCCCGTAGCCCCAAGCCCCAGTCCTACTGCTTAACGTCTGATTTATCGCCGTGCCCACCCCACGCATCCTTCGATCAGACAAACATGTACGCGTAAGCCAAGACAGATTACATGGATCCATGGATTCTTTCTTTTTGGGAGATGTCTTAAGCCAGGGTCAGCTTTCAAAGCAATTCCTCTACAAACATGAGTTCAACCGACTGTCACGGTTTGTGTGGTCAGAGAGAGCTTTATTAATAATGAATGGCCTCTACAGTAGTCATTAATAGGTCTGGTTTAAAGACAACAAGGTTGTCAGCCCATTGAAACAATACACATAAATTAGGGTGGTGTGGAACAGTGTGGAAATCAGGAAAACTGGCACACTGGAAATCTCAGATGCTACTAAAGGGAATTCCACTGAAGTTGTCTCTTGGCACGTATGTTTTTGCGGTAACAATTCCGCTCATATTTTACAGCAATGATTTCTCATTAATACAAATAATGAAGCGTGTGGAATTTTTAACTTTGGCCGAGCTTTAAGCTTCTTCTTCCGTAGGGTTCGCCCAGCCAGCAAACAGGAGACTTTCAAAAGAGATACAGAGTCAGGTTGGAGTAATGATAAGCCGTGGCCCTTCTCAACCCAGAATCTGAAACGAAAACAAATCATCACTGGGGTGCCTTGAATGAGCAAGGAGAAAGAGAAAGAACAAGAGCATTCCAAAGTCGAGAGGGAAAAAAAGGGGGGGAAAAAAACGAGAAAGGGGGGATTACTTTATTAAGATGTACTGAAACGCAGCCAGCCAGTGATGGATGACTAGTTCAAAAAGGAAGAGTCCAGGAGACAAATCTATCTGCCGCGGGAGTCGCACAGCTGCTTTGAAAAGTTTGTTCAAGCCGAACTGTAGCAGTCAAACCCCGATCATTAGAAATGCTGAATGTCTCGCTCCCAGACGGCTGGCTTGAGGTACGAGTAGGCTAGCGGCACGGAGACAAAGCTTGCTTACTTGGCATGCTGTTTTGCTTACCGGCTACCATGGTTGCACGCTAACTCATAAATCACTAAAACGAGTAAAAGTTAAGAAAATGTAAGCGGTATTCGTCAAGTTGAACTTTTTTACCAACCACATTGTGGAACCTGGCTGGCCTTCATTTCTGCAGTATGGAATCGTGGGGGAAAGTCTCACCACCATTCACTCAAGTCCACGCAAGTGAGCGATTAAGGAGTGCAGCATTAGGCCAAGTCTCCATCAAACACAACGTTTTCTGGTTCATGTAAAGACGTCCAGCGTATCAACAGGGACATGCATCACGCGGCTGACGTGCAGCATCTGCACACAGCGCTAACTCTGCGACCTGGCCTTGCTGAGATGGGAACCCCAGGCCCTCCGCCTATCCCCACATTGAGTCTTTCAGCACCCAGGCCAGGACTGAGGCTGGAAGAACAGGGGTGTTGAGAGGGTGAGAAACAGAGAGAGAGCTGCTAAGCTCAGGAGGCATTCAGGAGCCATCAAAGTTCGAGGGAACTGATCTGAGAGGCATTTCTTTGCTCATGATAAACAAATAAAGCAATTAACAAACACGGTTAGGGCAAATGTTTGCTAGGCCTAATCTCAAACGAATGTTCCAAGTGAATTAATATAAAAATATGTATGAGGCATCTTTAAGACCAAAAATAATCAGTTTAGCATGAGCTAACTCATTTGGGTAAGGATGCTATATAGTATTTTAACCAGTGAATGAACTATAAATACAAAAACATGCAATATGTATTGGGCAATGTAATGATGTTTAACACCACTGTGATATTACATAAAGAACAGCAGGTTTATAATTGGCCCTGTTCACAAAAAGTCCAGTTCACTTCCATATAGCTACTGTAGAAATGCCATCACAATGTTATTATAGTGCACTATAGTGCTCAAACACTGAGCTACAACAACCTTATATTAGTTTTCCAGCACTGTCATGACAAACATTAAGAATAAGAAGTAGATGCGCATGTATGTATGAAGCTACGCTCAAGCTCTCTTGTGTCTAATGCAAGGCTAGGAGATATCTAGAACAGCATTAGCAGTATTAGCTACAAATTAGTCTCAAAACAGATCTGCCACACAGTATCATCATTCAGAGTCATTAAAAGAAAAATGTAGTATGGTATGGCTAGAAGCTATTGCTAACAGTAGCTATATTGCCAAACAAGGTGGGTCTCATTAGCTGTTAGCACCAGCTGGCTAACCTGGAGCATTCTCTGTGATATATATGTCAGCATACCAGTGATATCTGTAACATTACAACATGTGGTTGGCGTAGCTCAGCGGGTAACACCACTACCCGCCAAGTAGCCACCACCACACATGGGAGACTGGGGTTTGAACCCCGGTCTGGGTGATGCTGTGCTACACCAATAAGAGTTCTTGGGCAAGACTCCTAACACTACATTGGCCTACCTGTAATGTGATTAACCTTGTAAGATGCTCTGGATAAGAGCTAAAAGCTAGAAATGTAAAATTACAAAAGGAGGGCAAACCTATTTATATATAAAGTCCATTCGACACACATTAAAGTACGCTTTCCTATTTGTAGCTAATGCGAGTTTAGCATGTGCTAGTTGCTAGTTAGAATGACTTCAGCAGTATTAGCTACAAATAAGTAGCAAGCATTAGCTAGCTGGGTAATTAACAGCATCATTCTTTGAAATTCATTACAGATTTTGAAACATTATGTCAAACGTCCATATTTTTCTGCTTACTGGAAAACACAACTTCTAGGTTGTATCTACCCTGCTATCACATGAACTATAAGTAAACCCAATGTTTGTGGAAGGGTTTATTAGGTCTCTTTAACTGGATTAAGCAGAGCGCTATGTGAAATGGTAGATCTCATTAATGCTCATGAATTATTTTTATGTGAATTTTTATTTTGCGATCCAACCTTATAAAATTGTGCATCAGTAAGGCACCATAAATCTTCAAGTATCGTGGTGTATTTTTACAAAATCGCCCACCACTAATCCCTAACTAATTACGATAAGACACAGCCCATAAGGTCGAAGATGAATCCAGGTTAATATGCTGTTCTTCTGCTTTCATCATCACCTCAGAAACCCACAGTGCATCAGCACTCACCGCTAATCACAAATTCATTTCATCATTATATTCCGCGGAGTGTGATTCATGAGAATGGGATCATGTGATTGATGGCAGGGTAAAAATCAAAAGGCCAAGAGATAACGAAGGGTGAAATAATGGCACTGATGTAAAAATGCAGTCATATCAGATTTTGAATGCATGTCAAAGCGCATCCATTTGTCCTTGTCACAGAACGGCTGGATGGGCCAGTGAAGGTTTCAGGGCTTAATCTAGCCTGGATGGGTCTGGAAAATGGCTTCCAGCTGTCTAATCATTAGGGCTGATAAGGCACCCCATTCCCTCCACCTATAGGCTGTCTGTGGGAAAAGGTAAGAGGCCCATGGGGTGTTCTGCTACACCCAGCTAGTTCTTTCACCTGCATTTGTCTTCCCATATGGAAGACATTGAGGCTCCTTCCTTACTCAGAGAGTGGGTGGACATTACGTAGAGGGTCTGCGTCATTTCAGACTGTCTTTCTCATTAGTTGTTGACAGCATCACTCTCACTCGCTATTCTCTTGTCACGCATTCTCATAAAAGGTACAGCTGGGACATTTTTTTGGTGGGGGGACGGGGGGCTAAATTACATCTGAATTGACCACTGCAGGCCTGCTGGTCTGTTTTGCTCAGGACCATTAAAAAAAGACAGAGATTAAAATGTACTTACATTCTACAAACTGTTCACAGCACAGATAATTAAGTCTGTCCAAATACACTGGTGACCGTGTCAGGTACCTGATAGAACATGCATGTGGTTGCTCCGATTTATCATGTTTTGGTTGGACACAACAAACTGGAGCAGAATGAATAGGGGCAGCGTCGTTCACAATCGGTGGTCATTAGTGACATGAGGCGGTAGTAATGTGGTCATATTAGAGGTGTGGTTGAACCAGGGTTGAGGCAGATTGAGTCCTTCCCATCCAAGAGGCTGTCTAGCGTATATGGACAATGAGATGTCCCGTGAAGAGGCATGGAGCTATTGGAGAAGAACGTCTACAGGTAACCCGTGTAGGCAATCCATAGAATTGATATACTACCTGGTGACTGACTCCCCTGCAGTGTCCCCTAAGGACACGATTGGCCAATACACCAGGTCAATGAGTCTCGCCACACCACCATGAGGCCCCAGTTTTTAACAAACAAGTAGGAATTTCTACTGGTGTTGACTCATAAATCATTTATATGTGATTACTTTTCAGTTTCTTTCAATCTCTTTGAATGACTTCTTTAACATCCTCACCAAGACAATTTGTTTGCAGAAAATGTGTTTGTTTGTATTCATTTAGGCAATAATAATAAAGCATGCAGGCAATTTAAATTACATTAGCTTAGCATAGACACTATTAGCATGAATGAACAATAAGACCATTTGGTAACAGCATGTCTCTCTGGAAGTATTTTACACTAATTCTTTTTAGTAACTTTTGCTAAAAAGTTACTGTATGCTAAAAAGAATATGCTAACCTTCAGAAATTCTACCAATTGCAACAATTTACTTGTTGCTTGCTACCTTTATGGATCAGTACAGTAAAAGCATATCTATTGAATGCTTAACGTGCCTCTGCCGATTGGTAGAGATGGCACAATCAGGATGAGTTAAGTTCAACACCTTCTATTAGGATATAGTGGCTCAAAATGTACTCTACCAAATAGTTGAGAGGAACATTAAAGGGTTAAGGAGACTGTTACTGTGCCTATAAGATGCTAGATAAGATATTATACTGTGCAATCCATAGAATCAACATACTACCTGGTGACTGACTCCCCTGTAGTGTCCCCTAAGGGCATGATTGGCTAACAGTTAACAACCGGTAAATGAGTCTGGCCACGTTGTTATAAGGCCTCACTTTTCAATGAACAAGTAGGGAATTCTATTGTTGTTGGTGTCTAATTGTTGCTGTTTTTACTGTATTACTTTATACGTCTTTAATGTATTACTTTCTTAACTGAGTTTTGAACTACTGTATTGGAATTCATTCAACTTTTCCCATTTGGCTGGCCTACAATTAGAATTAGAATTAGAACTGTTACAGTTTAAACATTTTTTTACAGCAAATGTGTGGCTCTATTGAAAGCCTCCAGTAAATACCGAAAAACTCACAAGTTAAAAAATCCCAGAAACACCCATGTAGTATCATCTGATACAGTGTCGGACAGCCAGTATTATTGATGCATCTGACACCTCTTGACCACAAATGAGAATCGCAGTCAATTAACTCACAGTTGGTCATTCCCACTGACTTAATGAACACATCGTTACTGTAGGCTTTATTTCCATTGAGTGTTTGGCCTGTAACGCTGAACCACCGCCACTTATACACAGAATCATATAGGTTCTTTCTTTAGACAGTTAGCATTATGCCTAACCACCACTATTAGCAAATGCTTTTGTAAATTCGCAAATCCACACTGTATCATTTGTTCCCACCAATTGGTAAACATATACAGTACTGTCCCAAGAAAAAGACCATGCTCCATAACTCTTATCTGCTTGCTCTATTAACACCAGTCAGGAGGTCGATATGAGCCTGTCCCTCGACATTGCTCAAGCTGTTATTTGAGGGATATTGATCTCTTTAAATGCAGGGGTCTGGAAGCCTCGCTCTCTTGTGGGAACAACAGCCTCTGGACTGTCTGAGCGCGAGCGCACCTGCCTCTGCACACCAAGGAGCCTCCGAAGAGACCAATGTGTGATTTGATGTTATCAATAAAATTCCATCCTGTTACAGACTGGAGTCACGACCCACTGCTGTCAGACGGAGCGTCGCTCGTGACTCACCTCAACCGAAAGCAGCACTGTAGGATGCCAACACTCAATATCGCTCAGGTCTGTCTGGCTGTCTCAATCCATACGACTTAACATCTCCAGGGTTTTTTTCTTTGTGCATGTGTCCTGTGGGCTGGAGAAGTGTATGCTGGCACTTGTGCAGAAAGGTATGGTCACACAAGGTGCGTGCAGGTCTAAAGAAGGGTCATCTTTGAATGGAACAGACATTCGAGGCTGTTGGTTCACAGGGAGTTGTTGCACGCTACAGAAAGTTCTAGTTTTAGAAAGGCACTGTGTAGACAAGAGGATTCGTATTGTGTACCAGATACACTCATAATTCATTAATATGTGACTATAAATATATTTTCCAACTTCTTTTAATCTCTTTGAAATAATTGTTTAACATTCTTACCAAGACCAAAAAAGCTAAATACCAAAATATTTTTTTGATTTATGAGATTTGAATTTCAATAGTCAATTTAAATGGCATTAGCTTAGCATAGGCAACTACACCATTTGGTAACGCATGTTTCTCTGAAATTATTTTACCCATATTGGACTTCTTTGTGTTGTAAACATACACATACCTCGGAAACTATAATATGCTGAAGAGAATATGCTCCCCCTCACAAATTCCAACAATTTCCCTGCTGCTTGCTTCCTTTATGGATGAGAACAGTCCTATCTATTGAAAATTCTCTAGTGGATTCAGCCTAATGATATAGTGGCTTAAAACATGTCCTACCAAACAAATGAGAAGAACATTAAAGGGTTAAGGAGGCTATTACTGTGTCTGTAAGACTGATATGTAAATGATTTGTGCTCTGATTGGCTGCCCTTTGTTGCATCTCACACAAAAACAAGTTCAGGCCAAAACAGTCCTTACACTGTTATGCTAATCTTTGTTAAAGGTTAAATCTAGTACATATTTTACTGTCAGAAAAAAGCAGGAAATGTATACTTAGCAAAACGGTACACAGAACTATGAAATATGCATATGCAACTATAAAACTTTATCTCCAAAGTGGCACAAGCCTTTAATAAGTCTGGACAATTCATCCTTTACTTAGTTCATGGAACCTCAAATGACCTATAATAAACATCCTGTATTCAGTCCCATGACCATTTGTGACCATGTGACCTCATTTACAAGATGGTAGTGTGTTTGGCTAGCGCAAAAGCCCAAACCAACTCATTTTAAAAGCATGTGTTTTGTATCTATAAGTTCTAAGACTATTAAACAGTTCTAATTATTTGTTCTATAACATGTTCTATATGGTCTCATATCTAGAACACAAAATGTTACAAAATGGTTTTTTTTGTCCTGCAGTAGTTACAGGAGATGCCATGTGACCTCTCTGCCAAAATAAGACTGATCTTTTGTGATGTTATAACTGACCTCTCATAATTTACATGGAAATGGGTCTGGGCTCTTATGGGTGAAGTACTGTTTATCTGATAGGAGGCAGTTTTGATGGTCTTGCACAGATGTTTGGAGTCTCATTTTTGCTTTTATATGTTTTGAAGTCCAAATTGGGGTTTCCTGGCTTATTAAGCCAAAGGATATTCTGTAGACTGGGATTTTAGACAGGTACTTATAGCCACATCATCTTCCTGCAGCGCCATCTGCAGGAACCTGACATTTCTTCCACCTTAAACACACAAGGTGACTACGTTTTGGGCGGGTAAGCTTAGTATTTGTTAGTAGTATATTAGTACTAACAAAGATTAGACTATTTTATTAGACTACGTTACAGCTGTTGGCAATTTTAGGACAATATATACTATACTGTCTGGGAGTATACCATCGTAAATCACCCAGTTTAGTGATGAACTTATATTCATTTACTTTGTTAGTATGTACAGTAGAACTTGGAAAGTGAAACCATGCATTTCTACCCTATTGTTATTTAATACAAATATAAACTACTAACAAATGTGGGTAGTTTGTATCAAGGTTTAAAAGATATAGACAAACAACATTGAGTTAAACTGTGGATGAGAATTATAACAAGCTGCTTGGCATCCCCTAAAATGTCAAATGAACCCACAATGCATTAACCCAAAAGCCAGCAGGGTAAAATAAAGCCTTCGTGATGCCTGGCATGAACTAGCCACTCCTCTGCAGTAGTGTGTGCTTTGCATGCTCTCATTGTCCATCACTATGACTGATTGTGTCTGCTGTTCACAATGTGTGCATCAGAGGAGAGAGACAAATACTCTGTCAGCAGGACATGCACGAGGGCCTCTCCACCAACCCATCTGCTGCACTTAATTGGAAACACAAACAGAAAACACGAATCCGTCAAACAAGGGAGAGGTTGACAAGATGAGTGAGAGATTCTGCACTCGCCTCGCAGGGTCTTTTGATAGTCCGAGCATATTTGTTTAACACTGTGCCGAGGACCAGAGCGATGAAGGGTCCAGTTTGTTTGTAAGGCAAATGTGGTGCTGGACCACCAGCATGTAGAGAATAACAGTGCACCCCCCTCTCCCCCACCAAACCCCTAAACATACACACCACATATGCAGACCCAGAGCTCTGAGGTGAGCGTGTGCTCTTGGAGGGTGAGGGCCGGGTCGGGTCGGGCCGTTACCAAAGCCAAACAATCTGTCACTGGTGAGGGAAGACAAGCGGGTGACAGACCAGTGTTTGGGTATCAAAGCTGTGATGTTAATGCGGGATCTTAATGATGGGTGCAGCAGAACACATTCGGTCATGTGTGCACAGAAGGCCAGTAGGAAAGATGCCCAGATGTGGTTCTACATGTCGATTTCCACCGTATGATTTAGTCCTAGAATGAATTTTCCCTTTGTTTGGTGAGCTCTCATGAATATTCAGATAAGCTCTGCTTCGATTGGCTGGTTTAAAGCGAGACGCCGCCCACGATGATCACACAGAAGCACTATGTGGAAATAGACTAATTAAAATGAGCCTCTGTGTAAATAAGCTCCGCCCTCATACTATTTAGTTAGCTATGCCACTTACTAGCTAATGCTAGTCGCTAACGTTACCTATACTAGCTACTGGCTTTCCATCTGGACATCAACACACAGCAGATTAAAGTTGTTCCTCACTATGGAACTCTCAGTTTAAGATGATCTGCTTCAACCAGCAAACACAAATACAATCACACAGCATGACGGCTGCTTACAGGCTGTTGTTGGGGTTGGGATGCTAATAAAGGTGGAGCTGCTTCTCTCTTCAGTCTCTTCAGAGTCAAACACAGAGGGGAGCTGCTCCATATTGTCCAAGAATTTGCGAAACAGTCCGGAGTGAAATGTACCGACTGCAGGATTAAAGTTGTCCGGGATTCTGTTACAGATGTGGGAGCTAAAGTTTTGGGAATTTTCCGCTACACCTTAAATGGTAATGCAGTCACATACTGGTGCCAGTAAAGGCTGCAGCATTTAAGCTGGAATGGAACATTGGAGTAAAAAGCTGGTGAATAGGAAGCAACTTGGTTAGATGGCCTGCTGACTCTTTGGTTCCTTAGAAACAGTACGAATAGTGCAGACTTCCCAACCTGGAACACTAGTGAGCCATGTTCATTGCTGTTGCTCCGAGCCTGAGTATGAATGAGTCAAGACTGTTGTATATTAGCTTAGGATTAGAATTGTTGTACCCCTTTGTGGTCACCATTCCTTGCAGCTGTGAACTCACCAAGCCAGTCATAACTTTCATACACCTTTAATTAAGTTTCCTCAGCAGCTGCTACAGCGAGTGTCAGGTTAGGGTTACCTCAAGAGAGATCTGTCATGTCTGCCTGACATTAACAAGACTGCCATGTGACGAAACAAACAGGGAAGAGGACTCACCGTCTCAGCTATCCATACCAGACACCCTATCATGATGAATGGGCATTGGAGGCCAGTCACATGCTGATTGTATGACACCGCTGAAGGTCCACAGGACTACACTGAGACATGCATGCCTAAGTCCTTCTGTCAATCAGGTCCTCACAATCTGCAGGCTGGAGAACATGATTGGTTCATAAGAGTGCTGTTACAGTTCAGATGATAAGACTCAATCAACAGTTCGGACAAATCCAAATGAATTCAGATACTCATTCAGTTCATTTACAGTCAAATTACACACACGTTACCCCATTCATCCATTTATCCTTCAGGGCCACGGGATTGCTGAAGCCCTTCTCAGCACTCTTTGGACAGAAGGCAGGAAACACACTGGACAGCTCTGCTCTGATTGGCTGGTTTACAGCGAGGCCCCACCCATGATGATCACACAGAAGCAACATGTGAAAATAGATTATAGAAGTAATGATAGATAATAGAAGTCTCTGTGTAAATAAGCTCCGCCCTCATGCTATTTATTTAGCTATGCTAGTTACTTGGAGCTAATGCTAGTTGCTAATGTTACCTATACTACCTACTGGCTTTCCATCTGGAATCAACACAAAGTAGATTAAAGATGTTCCTCAGTATGGGACTCTCAGGGCCACGGGACTATTGGAGCTTATCCCAGCTCACTTTGGACAGAAGGCAGGAAACACCCTGGACAGACTACCATAAACATGAAATGCTATTCCTAACAGCTCTGTAGATCCTGTAAAATGCCAGCCACTCTCTTCCTTCCAGTCAATTCCATAGCCTGTTGGAGCCCCTTGGCAAAACTTAAACTCCAACCATATTATGTTATGAATAACAAAAAAAAAAGCAAAATGTCCAAAAATTCTCATTAGTACTATTTTAAAAACGTGATTATAAACCACATTAAAAAATTGATAAAGATACAGTCAGGGGGCCGCCCGCTGGCTAGGAGCCCCAAGCAGTTGCCCATCTTGCCTGGTAGCAGCAAGCGACTGTGTGTAAAGACAATGCTACAAGCCAAACGGTACAACAGATTAGAGCATCTAAACACAACATGTGTGTCAGAAATGGACTGACTAGTGTCAGTAAATCCTGAAGAGTTCTAATAATTATATACAAATAAATATATTTATTTTCAGTGTATACAGTCAATTTATATTATATGAATTTATGAATAAAACTGGATGTACGATACTGTGTGTGCATATATACATATATATATACATATATATATATATATATATATATATATATATATATATATATATATATATATATATATACATATATATATATATATATATATATATATATATATATATATATATACACATACATACATACATACATACATACATACATACATACATATTAAAACACACCTGAGAAAAACATTTGTGTTTAAGGTGGTAGTAACTTCAGGCTCCTGCAGATGGCACTGTACGAGGATGACGAGGCTATAAATACCTGCGGGGTGTGAATGACAGGATCCATAGATTGGGAAGAGGTGCTACAGTGCAGTGAATGTCTCGTTCCATGTGTGGAAAATGGCTCCAAAGCAGATGTTAATGAGAGTGAATGCCTTTGGGTGTACCAAAGACCACAGTGTGAAGGAAGTAGCTGAATCTGCAGGTGTATGGAAGCATATGGTCATACGGGTCTACCAGCAGTGAAGTCTACAGTGAATTCTCCTCAGAATTGTGCCAGGGAAGGCATCCACCAAATCTGGCCCAAGTGACCAGTTCTTTAATGTATGAGTGTTTGAACACTGATGTGGCCTACATCCAGAAACTTGTCCCGCTGTTACTGGCGCTCATGGAGGTATTACAGGGTTTTACACATACTTTTGTTTACTTCTGCTTTTCATTAAGTGAAATGATGGTCTCTGACTGATGATGCGATAAAGAGTTAATACGGAGAGAGTGCTCTGGCCTGAGGAATCTCCAGGGGGACCAAGGAAAGGTTTTCCACAGATAAACCAATGCCAAATTTTTGGGAACTGCAAAGCTGAATGTTACCATCTCAAGAACTCGGCTAAAAGACCTGGATCCGGACACTTATGTGATGCGGAGGAGAAGCTCAGTACTGGTCTGCGGACTGGAAAGCATATTTAACCCTAAAAATAGTTCCAGTAGTTAGATATATAACGTTTCAAGAGTGTGTACGCAAACAGGTCTGTTGGCCTCAAAGTGCTATGCTGTAGAAAGGGAACTTGGCTTGGGCTACAGTGAAGATGGATGAGAGTGTGACAGCTTTCTCTTCTCTCTCCCATCTCTATGGGAGGCTCATGTTGGGCCTTCCTTGTGTGTGTGAGAGGGAGAGAGAGAGAGAGAAGGAGAGGGGGGAGAAAAGAGAGAGAGAGAGAGAGAGAGAGAGAGAGAGAGAGAGAGGGAAAGACGGCAGGACTGTGTGTCTGCGCTCGCACTGTGTAAACTCGCAGCGAGAGATCCCAGGCTTGGAGAAGATAAAGACTTCTCGCTAGAATGTAAACACTCTGTGAAGTGGCGAGGGGGGCAGCTGCAGTCACACACAGACACTTTGAAAAGAGCCCGACGTGGGTCAAGGTTAAGCGGCACACACTTTAAGGACTGCTTTCCCTCTTAACCCTCTCCCAGAGGCGGAGCGGCCATGTAACGATGAGAAAGAAAAAGATAACATCTTACGAAGCCTGTGTTTATATCCACTGTCTTCAAACTGCAAGCAATAGAGAGAGGAAAACATCCGAAAAATATGTTAAAAATTTAATTTTTAAAATCAGTTTTTGCCGCAGAGCTGCTTTTATTTACCATCAGCTTCATAATTAAAATTATGGTAAAATGTTTAGCATTTCAAAAATCCAGTTTTAGGAGCTTTTATCAGTAAAACAGCTGTTTGACTTATCATCTCTATTTTCATGTTTCAAATGATGGTTTGGTTGATCATCAAGGTAAAAGTGAGCTGACACATCTAAACACATTTCTGCACACTTTTAATGCTCAGTTACTGTTAGTTGCTGAATTTGACAAAATACATTGTTTTCAATCGGTTATAGTTTTTAGCCAAGTTTTATAATTTCCATTATTCAATATTATCCAATATTACATTTAGCAAAAAAAAACAGTGTTCCAAAAATGCCATGTTTATGCTCGTTCCCTGTACAGGATGTGTCATTTCCATAAATAAATAAATAAATAAACTATAGGTTTAGAACAATATCAGTACATTTGTCTTTGTTATTATTATTATTATTATTAATAATAATAATAATAATAATAATACGATTAATAATAATAATAATAATATGATTAATAATAATAATAATAATAATAATTTAAAAAAATATTGTATCACTGTGTGAAGTACATGGCTGTTAGTGTGTTTGCATCAGAATAAATGCAACAGACACAAATGAGATGTCAAAGCAAGAACCAACTGTTGTTATTTGGAGTTCAGCATTAAAGGGTTACAGCTTTAAATAACCACCACATGATGTTCAGTTTATATTCCAATCGATGGTTTTTAACTACAACCAAAAAAGAAAACATTTGAGGATCATGGTGGTGTTTAACTATGCTTATTATATAGTTCACCTTCAACACCTCCATAATGGAGCTTTACAGAAGGATGAACCAGCTTTCTTACCCTGCCATGGAGGCTGACAGAGCAAGGATTATCTCTAAGCAGGTTTGGAGCAATTCTATTGGTCTGTCCATCATGAATATTCACTAAACTGAAAGGAGAGCTAGAACTTTTACACTGTGCAGAAAAAGAGATCAAAGTTTTACACCACTAAATATATATTAGAGGTGGAGATATGGAGAAATATCATACTGTGCTACATCAAGAGTATATGTGGTATATCAGGAAATGTACTGTTTCAGACTCTCATCAGTTGGAGCTGTGTAAGACTGTAAAGTCTTTAAGATCACCAACTACATCAATTTGAGTGGTAGTGTATCTCAATTGCACATCGCACTCAGGCAGCTAAATCCAGAAGCTTTCAGTAGTCCAGCAAGAACAAATCTCACTCAGTCGGCATCAGAGGAAGAGTTCTCACTTCAGTACAGATTGAATCAGTCCCCATTCCAGTGATTGAGAAAGATGGGCTAACCTAAGTGTGGGCGAGGAGCACAGGGTGGCTCCAGCGTTGCACTTGATGGATGGAATTATGGGCAATGGCAGTCCAGTTGCAGTCCAGTCCTCTGACTCAGCCTCAGGCCTGGAATGCAGATGAATGACAAGTCAAAACACTATCAGGGGAAGACGAATAGAAGCGATTACATTAGCAAGGAAAAGTGTGGAGAGGAATCGCATACGAGGGCCAGGTCGAGGCACTCGATATCAGAAGAGAAGCCTTTTGTTCCACTTTGTAATTTCTACAAAGGCTTAAGCCTTATCTCGGAGCGTGTATACAGTTTCATGCTTATCTCTTTTTCATTTGACTCGGGGAGAGATTGATGAAAGCGCAGGTGGTTGGTCAGCACTTATGTTTGAAAAATCCTCCGTGTTCGTTTAGTCTGCTCTTGAGGATCAACGGCCTGAGCATGTTTAGAGGGAAATTCTTTATGTTGAAAGGCCGCAATCATGATGACGGATACGGAAAAATGATGCTAACTGCTTCGTAAAACTTAAGCATGTAAGGCCAAGTCTAGATATATTAATAAGAGTATGTTGCTTATTATGATATGAACAATAATACACTCATCATCACAAGAATAGTGACACTTCACGCGTCCAGAAGGCCTGGTGTCACTCCACCTCCACCCTTTCCACACAATATGCAGGAACTGTGTGAGAAGCTGCATGGGATGGATTATCACAGGACACCATTAGGAACATCTACAGCTCCATGCCGAGACGTCTGGAATGTTGGGTTAGCAAACATGGCTGCCCAATGCCATACAGAGAGACACTACTTCTGTATGTGTAGCTCAATAAATATTGATCATATCAGTCTAAATGTATCATCATTTATTGTTCCTGGTAACCTTTATCTCCCTTCCCAACAGCATTGCAGTCCCACACTTCCTTCTGGGTGCAGCTGTTTTTTGGTGATGTGTGTATGGGGGAGTGGGAGGAAAATAAATTAATACAAATTGACACAGTGTTATAATATTTTGCTAGTTTGATATTTGCTTGTTGCTGCACGGCTGCTACGGTGTTGCAAAATATTCATAGAAGTCTATGGCAGGAACGATGAAAAAATAACACATTGAGGAGTGCAGGTCAGTATGTCTGTGGATTAGAGTTTGGGGATCTGTCCTGAGTGAGTACATGCAGTTTGATGCCTGTAGGTTAAAGACAATAGGGTTTGAATGCTGGTGAAAATGAATGGGCATCGATGGGACACAAAATAGACAGGTGCAGGTTAGACCAACACTGAATTCATGTTCATTCTTTATGGGAAAAAATCTAATTGAAAAACTGTTGGATTATAAAACTGTACACAAGCACACCATTCCTGATTACACCAAACGCTCTGGAGTTGGAACAGTGTCTCTCAATAGCTGCAGGAATAGTTAGTGGACAAAAATCTCTCAACAAAGAAGAACTACAAAATAAAGAAGATGCTGAAGCCAATAAAAAAGATGATAATATAAGATTAAAAAAAGACAAAGTAGACAACAACAACAACAACAACGACTACGAAAAAGAAGCAGAAGAAAACAATTATAAGACACTCAAAAAGACGATGACCAAGGCAACAAAAAAGACATATAACCAAAGAAGGAGAGGGGCGGAAGAAGGTGACAAAGAAGATGAAGAAAAAGACAAAGAAGATGATGATAAAGAATGAAACAAAGATGAAAAAGAAGATGACAAAAATGAAGATCAAGGACAAGGCAATGAACATGTCAAAGAGGAGGACATAGAAGATGACAAAGGAGACAATGATTAAGAGTAGAGAAAGAAGAAAAGGACACAGAAGATCATGAAGAAAAAGGGGACAAAGAAAAAGAAGAAGACAAAAGAGAAGAAGATGAGGAAGAGAAGAAGAGGACAAAGAAGAAGATAAAGAAAAAGAAGATGACAACAACAGAGAAGATGAAGAAGATGACAAAGATGATGACAAACAAACTAAGAAGAAGACATAGGAGAAGGAGAAGAAGAAGAAGAAGATGACAAAGGAGATGATGAAGGAGAAGAAGAAGGAGAGTAATTGAAATGGGATAATAACAGCGCTGTGATTCCTCTGTGTCACTAATTAGCAGAATGTCCGTTCTCCATCGTGAACAGCTTTACACAGCAGCAGCAGCATCATTCCAAGACACATTCTTACACCCCATATAGGTTAGTGATCCCTCTGTTCAGATACCAGCACATCCCAAATATCATACTTAGCATATCACAGACCTTTAAATACCATGACTCAAGTTTCATAACACTGCATTGTGTTCTTCCCACCTCTAACCGGTTCCCTACAGTCATAAACATCTGTGTCGTATACTTCATATCCAGATATTGAAAACATTCAAACAAAGTGCAAGCGCTTGGATGTCTACTCTTCTCAAACAGCGGTAATGAAAATATTTTCTTTAAGTCAATAAACACTTTTATTCTTCATGTTTCATGCGTCGCAGGGCCTCCGCTAATGTCTCTCATTTCAGAACGCTGACTGGTAAAAGGAGGACCGATACAGCTGCGGACATGTTAATAATAACTTTGCTTGTCACTGTAATATACACAAGACCTCTTCTGCGGAGGACAGTTAATGTACACTGATCAAAGTGCCTGAAGTGGTGCATAATGTTATCCACTCTCCTCCCAGAGAGAGAGAGAGAGAGAGGGAGAGATCAGTCACCAGGGCAATGTTTGTGTGCATCCTACATAATAATAACACTCTTAACAAGTACTTAACAAAGCAGCTTCTGCTCTGCGGAATGCAGGCTGGAATATGGCTGGAGTGGAATAGGGGTTGGCACAGGCCCCTAAGCTAATCAACCTCTCTTAGGACATCTTCATTATCTGTTTCAATGGACAGTAAGTAGATGCCTGGGTATAAATAACTACCTCTGCACTCTGTCAATCTTATCAACTGGTTTAGCGTTTTGTTAGGGGGGGCTGTCCGAATCTAGTCAAGCCTATATTGGCAAGCTTCTCTTAAATGTACACCTCCCAAAACAAGCAAGGCCTCAGAGTTATAGTAGTAAAGCCTTGGTGAGTCCACTCATCATCAAACAATAGCTGCACCCCAAAGGAATCAACCCACAGGAATGAAACTTGGTTGGTAGGTTTGACATTGTGAGACATGATAATGATTCAAGCATGGACGGGTCTTATTACTGTACCTGACTTACCCAACAGCTACGGTTGCAGAGGCAGTGTGGTCAGCGCCAAGATGAACGGTTCAGAACCTCTACAACTCCATGTCAAGAAGTCTGGCATGTTGCATTAGTAAACATGGCGGCTCAACGCCATAACGAGAGACACTACTTCTGTATGTGTAGCTCAATAAATATTGATCATATCAGTCTAAATTAATCACAAGTTATTGTTCCTGGTAACCTTTATCTTCCTTCCCAATCCCACCGCAATCCCACACTTCCTTCTGGATGCAGCTGTTCTTTTGATGATGAGTGTAGATCAGACACTAAATGCCTCTTATCGATGGAGTTCATCTTGACACAACAGGCCCATCCTCTTGTGTGCAACAGATATCAATCCAGCGCACAGAGACATGGGAAAACATTAGCTGGGTTTCAGTCCGACAAGGTGAAAAATGGAAGCTCACAGCCGATAACGGTTCCACTCTAGTAAACTATTGATTGTGTCACTGGGCGACTAGAAAACAGAGGATGCACAAGGGATCTGATGGCACTCTTCCTAGTCCATAGGGGCATTCAAAAATGCCTGTCCCTCTCCAACAAGTCCTCCAAAGTGTGGGGGCTGGACATAAGAACTATCGGTGGAGCTGATGAGATGTACCTAAACTGTGATAATGGTCTGGGGTGGCTGAGCAGGACATCCCAGGACAACTCTCACTTGCGTAAGTAAGACACAAGCAGGGACTCTGAGTGAAAGCTTTGAGTACTGGTTGACTTGATTCACTCCCTAGGCCTCAAGTAAAGATTAGCAAAATGCACCAAGAGGTGGTGAAGACAGGTGCAGTCAAGCAGAAGAGCCACCAACATATCAGAAATCAATCCACAAGGTAGCTTTGCTTAACAAAGCCAGGTGTGACCATGTTCCCATCAAGGGGCCAGCCAACCATATGGTGAGGGGTTATTCTTATGTTTCTTAAACTTTGGGGTCCCATCACCATGCAAAATCGTCATGCCACACAGGACCTAGCACAGTGGTTCTTCAACCTTTTCCGGCGCAATGCCCAACTGTTTATTCCTAAAAAGCCCAAAAAACTTTTTTTTGTAACTTCTGCCACTTTTTCAGTACAGCTAAGTTTGGGTGCCTACACTGCAATATATGACATGAATCACTGCACATAAAGTAAACAGAGTAGGATTGGGTAAACCTAGTTATACCAGTAATCAAGTGGAATGGTGGCAAATTAAGGAGAATCTCAGGGAATATTTGGTTTCTAGAACCAAAGAACTGACAATACTTACTTGATGTGTTGACTTGTTGTAAAACGGAGGTTGGGGCAGGTTGCAAGATGTCCAAAAATCATAATCATAACCCACATGGGTCAAAATACAGGCAGGGATCATCAGAGACAAATCCATAACCATAAAAACCAAGGAACACAAACACAGGAAAGGAAGAACCACGGCTTAGAACACTGGTTAGTAACACAGAGACTTTACAACCAGACAGAGCAAGCAATGGGCTACAGATGGCAGTCCTAATAAATCCTGGATCAGCTGCAGGTGTGAGAGTGGGAGGAGCCAGGAAGAGTATAGGCAGTACCACACGCTTGTATTGGCAATAACATTTAACAGTTTGAAAACAATGTTAATTGCCTTTTCCGTGTTAAATCAATTACTTTCTCAAACTTTTTTTTAGACAAGGTACCCACTACGGACCACCAGCCCCGCCTTTGGCTTGAGGAACACTAAAAAGTACTTTCTGGCCCACTTGTGGTCCCAGGCCCAGCGGCTGAGGAACCCTGGCTCAGAGGCTGAGACTGTGATCTTAAGTTAAAGAACTTTGGATAAACTTGTTGTCAATTGTTGACAGTTGAAGATTGGCTGGGTTTGGGAAGAGCCAAGGCGAAATAGGGCCAGTGAGTATATACACATGTGCTTTGCTTTCAGTATATCAAATGACAATGCTTGTAGACAAAGGGTTTTTATTATTTTGTCAAAGATAATAATCAATCATATCCCAATAATTTTACATTTAATTCACTGATGACAATTAACAATAGCACAAATTATTCTGCTTCATTTAAATCGTCTAATTACAGAAACTAATCACTGGCAGAAAGCTAAACCACAGAGCAATAGTGCTATTTTAGCATTAGCACCTCTATGGAATCTTAAATATTATGTTTGCACAGAAGTCACCATATCAGAATCACTTCACCATACTTGCTACCTCATTCATTGCTATTTACAGTAAGGTCAGTTTAGACATGGACACCCCTGAGGTTTGTAATAGCCATTCAAGTAACATTGCTTACTTTGTATGTCAATTTTGTACTGAATCAAGTAGAACAACTGATTTTGAAGTCTGTTTCGGAATATTATTGGAGGAACCTGTTTGCCCAGTCTGCTAGGGGTTGACCAATATTCAGAATTGCTTTCAACTTGATATTGACTCTATTTCAATCAGAAAACAACGATCACCTCTGGACCATTCTCCTGCCCACAGTGTTACTGGATTGGTGGAAATATGGAAAATGTAAACTATTGGTGGACGAAAAAACTAAAAGCAACTGATTAAGTGTGTCGAATTAAACGTTCTTATCATACACACATAGTAAGCCAAATTTTCTCATAATGTTGGCATATAATTTTGCTTATTTTAAGAAACATGAAACAGGACAAATGATTTGCAAATGAAGTACGAACATTTTTTAAAACAAGTAAACAGGCAAAGCATTCCTGGAAGTAAGTTAAAATAACCTTAAAATGAGCTTGCAACAATCTATGAGAATCCAAAGATACATCAACTACAAGTTAAATAAAGGGAGCTAGTATAGGTCTGTTACCTTCAATAGAGAAAAAGAAATAGAGAAAAAAATGTTTTTTGGAAAAAATAGAATTATTAATGCTTTTGTATAGTCACATATTGATACTAATATTGATATTAATACTGCAATGCTGTATTTACACATCTTAGTCGTGAAGCTATGGCACGGTTGCAGTTTACATTTACATTTATGGCATTTAGCTGACGCTCTTATCCAGAGCAACTTACAAGGTTAATCATATTACAGGCAGACCAATGTAGTCTTGCCCAATGACTTTTATTAGTGTAGCTGATGCAGAATACAGAGGCATAGAGGCTTACTGGGACAAAAACAAAACAAAAAAAAACAATATTACACCAGTATTCCCTTTACTGCATTGACTGCCTGTAACCTGAAGGGTACATTTGGGAATTTCTGGCGTTAATATATCAGGCTGTGCATGGAGATGGACCAACAAATCTGATTTATTGGTGCCGTATTCAAATACCCTTGGACGTTAGTCTTGCTGGGTCTAAGAAACTTTTTAAAAATAAAAATAAACTGGAACACTGGATCATGTTGGATTACTGAAAGGCTGGAACTGACAAATACGCCCAATTGATTAAAACCAAAATCATCTGACAATAAACACTGTGGCATGCAAAGCAGTCTGTACACAATGAAAGCAACTTTTTGGAACAACAAGTAACCAAAAAACTGACTTTCCAGTGGTTTCTAGGTCAGCTGGGTGTCGTCATCATGTTAGTGATTCATGCACAACAGGGCTAACAAAAGTAGGGTCACTTCCAGATGTGGTATTAAATATGCAGTTTGTTGATGTTGTCTCTTAGCAGTAGGAATACGAAAGTGTCAGTGCCAGTGAAGATGACCATCATCAGACTGAAAGCACAGCCAAAGCATTTGGTGCACTAAGGAACACACAGCTGAGTTTGTCAATAGCAAACAACTTGGCTGAAGGCTTCAGTACTGGAACGCCAGAGAGTAGTTTTAATTGGGAATACAACCTGTAGAACAGATCAACAACGTCATCCTGGACATAGCCGCAGGTCCAGAGATCACAGCTTGTTAAAAGTGCATATAAAAGACTTCACAGCACCGCAACAAGTCTTATAACTAAATCAGATGAAGATCAACCTGCACCAATGGAATAACATGGACTAAGGAACATGTGGATCCAATGCATCTCAACTCAGCTGTAAACACTGTGTTATAGGCAGGGGAGGATGAAGTACCAGAACCATGAAGTAGATAGTGCCAAGGTTAAATACTCCTCCAGTGTCAGTAGAAGGTCCTCCCTTTAGAACTCCACTGGAGTAACAGTACTAAAGCATTTACCTTCAGATGTACTTAAGTATGGAGAGTAACAGTAGCACGAGCACTACTTACAGTACACTAACACATTACACTTACTGAGTTACTGTACACCAACACGCTACTTACAGTACACTAACACATTACACTTACTGAGTTACTGTACACCAACACACTACTTACAGTACACTAACACATAACACTTACTGAGTTACTGTACACCAACACGCTACTTACAGCACACTAACACATAACACTTACTGAGTTACTGTACACCAACACACTACTTACAGTACACTAACACATAACACTTACTGAGTTACTGTACACCAACACATCTGGCAGAGTCCAGCAGGTGTGCCAGGTCAGTACTGATTAGCGATGAGAACTCTGAGAGCCCGGGATGCTAACTAGCATATCTCTCCACTACAGGCAGTGCACGCTGACCCCTTGCAGTCAATATCTTTGAGTTATGAAATATGACATGTCATATCAACCACGGAGACAAGTATCACTGGATGTGCTTGGGATTTTCGAGACTGTGGAGAGGCAGAATGTGTAAGGAACCTCTAGGAACAAATTTCTGTGATGTAGGTTTCCTGAACGGAAACATGCCAGAGTCCATCAGTTTCATCTTTCGGCCACTATTCCAGTAAGGGTTTCTTATAGACTGGGATTTTAGCCACTGCTGGTAGATACGTATGACCATACACTTCCATACACCTGCAGATTCAGCTACTTCCTTCACACTACGGTCTTTGGCACACCCAAATGCAGTCACTCCTTTTAGCCAATCATAACATCTGCTTTGGAGCCATTTTCCACACATGGAACGTCTCACTGCACTGTAGCACCTCACTGCACTGTAGAACCCCTTCTCAATCTATGGATCCCATCACTCACACCCTGGAGGTATTTACAGCCCCATCATCCTAGTGCAGCGTCATCTGCAGGAGCCTGAGCTTACCACCACATTAAACACATTAGGTGACTCATGTTTTATCAGGGGGGCTTATAAATGAGCTAAATATTCCTATATGCATTACCCATAGGTGGCATTCTACACTTTTCAACCCATTCAGCCCATCATTACACCTGTCTGAGAGCTACCTGCAGAGCAGAATCTCTTTTCCCAGGAATTAAAGGGAGTAACATGAATGCATCCTAATGAAGAGCCCCTGAGAACTCACTGTGATCCCTAGCCAAGCAGTGTTGCAGCATGTGCGCTTCATAAACATGCTCCTCAGTAGAGTTCTCTTGCAGCAGATGCGGAGACCTTTTAGCCCAGCCTTATTATGATCTCTACCTTTATGCTGGCAAGGACCAACCGGATAGTCATATTTCCCTTTGCAATGAAAAGGCTCAGTAGGTAATCCCACCACAATAGCAGCCATTTGGCAGGTCACGGAAAGGGGGGTGGGGGTTGAGTCAAAGGTCAAACTAACATCA
Organism: Prochilodus magdalenae; assembly: GCA_024036415.1. Classification (NCBI taxonomy): domain Eukaryota; kingdom Metazoa; phylum Chordata; class Actinopteri; order Characiformes; family Prochilodontidae; genus Prochilodus; species Prochilodus magdalenae. The sequence continues at coordinate 118,524 of JAMWET010000680.1, read as the reverse complement.
AGATACATAGTGACACTGCAGGTCATATGGTGGGCCACAAGGAGACAGCCGCCCCAGAGACAGGGCGATTAGTATGCCTCATTATCAGAGCTTTGGGCACACAGAGAAGTGGAGGCTGCCGGGGATCTATGAAGAAGGTCAGCATGGCATTGCCGAAAGGCAAAGTGCAAGCTGCACAGATAAGACCCACCTTGCCCGGAATTCCTTTTCTGCTGTTTCCATTGTGTACACATTAGGAATGTGCATTCCAACTCATTTACGGATGTGTGGTTAGAGGGCAAGAAATAAAATCTAAATGAAAAAAATAAATAAAATAAAATAGAAATGAATGTAGAGCCTCTCCATGTGGCAACACTGCATTTTCTCTATTATTCAGTAATAAGAACAAACTAATAAACAAGCTGATACACTAAAACTACAGCCTGTCCCAAGCTGGATGCTATTCGAGACGCACTGTTATCTACTACAGGTGGGCAAAAAAATGGATACTGCATAGTATCACAATATTTTGCCTGGCAATATCGTATCAATACATGACAGCCAAGCGGAAGCCAAGTAGCAATATTTTATTATATGAATATGAAGTAAAATGAAAAATTTTGCTTTGTATGGCAGCGTTAATCTGTTTGTCTGCTTACCAATACAATTTTACTGCAATAAAAATAACCTGTTTCTGCTGTTTCTATTAGTGCACATCAGATATGTGCATTCCAACTTCCATAAGGGTTTAAAGTAAGGGTTTTATTTACTCATAATTCTTTTCCAGTTTTTTCCAGTGTATAATCTATATACACTAGCAGTCAAAATGGTTGTAGTTGGTGATCTTAAAGACTCTACAGTCTTACACTTAACAGCTCCAACTGATGAGAGTATGAAACAGCACATATCCGGATATACCACATATACTCTTAATGTAGCACAGTATTATATTTCTCCACATTTAATATACACTCCTCATTTAAAGAACAGCTGCACCCACAGGGAATCAGTCGACAGGAATGAAACTTGGTGGGTAGGTTTGACACTGTGAAACATGCTAACGATTCAAGTTCCTTGTCGCCAACACATGTGAAGTAAGCAAGGACGGACCGTATCTCTGACTGACCCAACAGCCACAATTGCAGACATTCAGAGAGCAGTGATGCCCTCCATGTGTCATCCAGATGGCTGCCCCACGCAGGACTACATGCACACAGACTGTTACGACAACTGTCCTTAACACCACGTCAGCGTCACCAAAAACTGCGATGGTGTCATGCCAGACTGCCATGGAGTGACACAGAATGGTAGTAGGTCATCTTTAGTGATGATTCCCGGTTTTTGCCTTGGTGAAAACGACCAACGAATACATGCGTGGAGGCATCGTGGTCAGCGCCAAGATAAATGGCTTGTTGTTTCACGTCCAGAAGTCCTGGTGTCACTCCACCTCCACCCCTACCACACCATCTGCAGGAACTATGTGAGAATATTCAAGCTGCATGGGATGGATTATCACAGGACACCATTAGGAACCTCTACAACTCCAATAGCATTGCTCCAAAATTGCTTAGGAATAAACCTTGCTCTGGTGGATAAGAAAGCTGGTTCATCCTCCGGTAAAGTTCCATTTTGGAGATGTTTAAGGTGGACTGTATAATTCCATCTTATACTCTACAGTAAAGCTTTAAGATAAACATGAGGAGAACCTGCTATGAACGGGATGAAATGCACTGAACACGCAAACAGTGATTACAGTATCCCGAATGCTGCCACTTGGACTAGAATTCTTCGGTGGCTGATTTTGTCGCTCGCTATTGATCTACACTGGCGAAGAAGTTCCTGGCTCAGATTTTGAGGACTGCAGATGAACAGAAAAGCACCCAGAAGAATATGAACCAACTAAAACTGAACACAGAAGCCAGCAAGATACCAATTAACTGCATAACAGTCACAAACCCGTACGGTGGAGACAACGACTCCGCCTTTCAAACAGAAGTCATTGGACATAAAACTAAGCTGTATCTCTCTTCAAGTCCCGTCTTAGCCAAAGCTATTAATCTCCACCCTATTCCCACACACACACCCACAGCAGACAGTCTGCATGGCACCAGACAGCAGCGAACAGTCGAGCGGGATGTGTGAGAGCCCCCTGCTGCCTAGAGGCGGGCGAAAGGAGGAAACAAACCCTTGCTAATGGAGACATGACATGCTCACCAGGGCGGAAACTCAAACAAACGATTAATGGGCCATGGACCCTTCAGCACAGCATCCCTCCCTCCCCCCACCTCCTCCTCCTTCCAATTCTCCTCGCCTGCCTTTCCCTCTCATCTTCCACACACTGTTTGTTGGCTGATGCTGGCATCTCTGGACTCTGGCCACCACAGAGACCACGGCAGAGACCATGGCTTCCCCTCCCCCCACTTACCACTAGCATGTCCCCTCCCTAAGCTCCACATGCCTGGAGGACCCCAAGGCAAAGTCAGCCAAATGCAGGCTCGAAGGATGACAGCCAAAGAGGCGTCGGTCCACTAGGGAATGATCTTAAATACCTGTTGCCATGTATCCACGTGGCTCATTACATGCTATTTGTAATAATAGGAAAACAGAAATGGAATAACCATGCCCAATGAGACGTTCCAGATATCTGAGAACAGGGAAGACCTAAGATGACCCTGCATAAAATCGGTTCAGATGGCTATTCAGTGTGGACCAATCAGAGAACAGCACTGTCATCTGTCCTCTCTGTGCACAGGAAAGAAGGACGGAGAGAGAGAGAGTACATGAAGGGTACACAGCTGAGGTGACGTCAGGCCGGCACATAAAAGCAAGCACCCCTCTGCATCGAAGACCAAGCTCTTCCAGAATCTCTTCTGAGCTCCAGAAGCTCAAAGTCGCTTCATTACGCTCGGGTAGAGTCTGTGACCTAATGAAGCAGCAGTGGCGCAGCCCAAATGGGATTAGAGTGGGGTTATCGGGCCACAGTTTAGCCCATCCCACACCCCACCCCGCCCCCTCCCTTGCCCCCCAAAACCAAGATGGAGGTCCTGCTATAAGAGAGCCGTCCCTCCAAAGCTGCTCTCCAATCAGTTCTGTTCTTAAAGTCGTGACGGCTGAGGCTTGGACATGCTGAGGGAGAGGCTGATCTGAAAGCAGCGCTCCGGGGCAAGTTCAGCTGGAGTGCACAGCGCAAATTACAGCCGAGTGCATCCTCTGGCTCTGTTGGCGACTACTGTATATAGCATCACAGAGTCACGTTTGAAGACTGACCGTAATTTGACCTTCTCTGTGTGATGTCACTGCCTAAGCCGAAGTCATTGAGGTTTCATTCTAATTCCCATGATGCATGTTTCCCTCTTGGTTTCCGTAATCCATAAACTCTTTTCATAAATCCCCTTTCGAATACGGTGTGGGGCGGCTTCGGTGCTAGCTTGCAGTTTTCCTCGAAAGATGAGGACTAAATGTGTGTTCACCCAATTCCTAGTTTATGCCTACACTGGGAAAATAGAATCATACTCCGGCACAGGAATTCTTGCAGAAGCTAGTTTGGTTCTACAAAGGTTTCAGTCTAATGCTGTGTAAGATCGAGAGCCGACAGAGCTGGGCTGCCCAGTTTTCAGAGGGTGGAGCATCTCTGAACCAGTAGCAGCCGCAGCCGCCGCTGCCACCATCACTGCCGTCAAAGCCCAGTGAAAAGGAGGAAGCCCTGGAGCTCATGTGTTTTGATTAGCAGGTAATGATCTTTGATCTAATGCGCTGACTGGGAAAGTGCGGCTCCGATTGAATTCCGGTGGATGCTTGGCCGACCTGGAGCCAGTGTCACTTCTCATTAGGGCTGCCAGCTCCGTGACCCCCCATCCGCCCAGCTGGGGTCCCTCCTCTCAGCTGGAGAGCCCTGCGTAATGATATCAATAGCAGCAGGGGTGCAATGAATACAAATCCGCGTGCAGAATGTTTGGACAAGAATCTGCTCCCGGAGCCCCCTACTATCCAGTGCTCTCTGGTTCTCCCCAACCCCCATCTCCTCCCCCCATCCCCCCACACCCAATCTCAGAGGGTGGATGGACAAACAGCAGCAGTGATTATCAAACTCCCCCCAGTGGTAGTGTGGTCAAAAAACAAGTGTGGTGTTACAACCTCTGGATGACCCCTCTCTTAAAGGAGGACTCTGCTTATTTTTGGGGCATGGATGGAAACAGGCTGGAAAGCTCATACGTTGCACAATGAGTCACCAACTAAGCGTCTGCCTTCGTGATTCTCGGCTTGTCGAAATCAAGCCAGAATCTTAGACAGGTCATCGTTCAGGGTCAAACCCTTTCCTGGCAGTATGGGATTACGCCTTATTAAAAAGTCCAGCTAAACCCGGAATACGCTGTCTACACTCGGCCTCGCCAAACACACCATCTACTGTGAGAGCCCACACAGCGGGAATTCGATTTCCGTCTCTGGTATTGACACAGCCGTTTGGAATCCCGGCCAAAGATGCCAGCAACTAAAACATGTTCACAGGTCGGCCGAACTCAACCCCCAATTAAAAAGTGACGGTAAAGGGCATTCCTGCATCCATATTAACCAAACTGGAATTCCATAAAATGGCTAGCAAAGTGAGTAAAGCCATCACAAGAGTATATCAAAGCCATGTTCCACAAACGCTAATGGAACCAGATTCCAGATAACTTCAATGTAATTTCTATACATATACCTATTAGTGTGGCACAATCTATTAAACTGGGAATTCCATTGACTTTTTGGTTCCAAATTCATATTAAATTCAATTGTTGAAAAAATGTATTAGGAAAAGTTCTTAACTGCTGACTTGGAATTTCATTCCTGGCCAACAAAGTATACAAGGGTTGGACAATGAAACTGAAACACCTGGTTTTAGACCACAATCATTTATTAGTATGGTGTAGGGCCTCCTTTTGCGGCCAATACAGTGTCAGTTCGTCTTGGGAATGACATATACAAGTCCTGCACAGTGGTCAGAGGGATTTTAAGCCATTCTTCTTGCAGGATAGTGGCCAGGTCACTACGTGATGCTGGTGGAGGTTCGTCCTTCTTGGTGGTATGCTGACATTACCCTGGATACCGTGGCTCTTGATACATCACAAAGACTTGCTGTCTTGGTCACAGATGCGCCAGCAAGACGTGCACCAACAATTTGTCCTCTTTTGAACTCTGGTATGTCTCCCATAATGCTGTGTGCATTGCAGTATTTTGAGCAGAACTGTGCTCTTACCTGCTAATTGAACCTTCACACTCTGCTCTTACTGGTGCAATGTGCAGTTAATGAAGATTGGACACCAGGCTGGTTCAATTTAGCCATGAGACCTCCCACACTAAAATGACAAGTGTTTCAGTTTCATTGTCCAACCCCTGTATCTTGGCATGTAAAATTATCTTATATCTAGTTGATATATCTTATATTTCTCAATGTTTAAATAGTTTTAAGGTAATTGTAAGATAATGTAACTTATTTCTAGTCATTTTAAGTGATTTTAGTAGGCAAATTTCACTACGTTCGTGAATAATTTCACTTATGTTAAAAATGTGTTTGAAACAAGAAAGATTATCTGCCAATATATATAGAACATTTGGCTTGCTAAACCCACCTAAAACAAATTTAAAACAGCTGGAAATAAGTACAATAAACATAATAAAATGATATTTTGTATAATAAAATCATATTTGATATTATGTGGTGGTTATAGGAGAGCGTGGACTGGTGATGTCAATAAGGCAAACATTAGCCATTTTATTTACTGTCCAAAGGAACCTGCGATACACCTCTCTCGGGTTTTATATTTTATCTTTGGCCACTATTTTGCCTTATAGTACTTCCACGTACTTGTTTATGAATGTGCTTCACCACCACTGTGAACAATTCTGATTTAAGAAGAGCATTTCACACCAAACCACTCTGAATGATTTTGTTTACATCGTCACTGTTGAAGTATGTGGAAATGTTCATATAAAACTGATGGAATTCCACTTTATATGCCGTATTTTTGCACACAAACACACAATGGCTCCAAAGCAGATGTTCATGATTGGCTAATAGTGGTGACTGCATAGAACATAGACCATAGTGTGAAGGAAGTAGTTGAATCTGCAGGTGTATAGAGGTGTATGGTCATAGGGGGAGGCATACACCAAATCTGGCCCAACTGCACAATTCTTTGATGCAAGAATTTATATAATAAGAGCTATATATATATATAATTTTAAGATTATTGGTGTTATTTCCAGAGTTGATTTTAGTAAGACTTTTTTTTTCCTTTCTCCAGTCTAATGATGGTCATTATGGTCAAACAGTTTAATTGTAGTTACATCAGATCTCAGGACATGTCACCAAAAAGTAAGGTCTTTGTCCCCGTGTGCATTTGTAATCGGCAAACTGGCTTTTTTATGTAACTTTTGGAGTACTGGCTTGTTCCTCGCTGAGTTGCCTTTCAGCCCATGTCGGTACAGGACTTGTTTCACTATGGATAATGACACTCCCTTACTAGCTTCAGCCAGCATCTTCACAAGATCTGTTGTTTTTGTTCTGTGGGTTGATACGCCCCAAAACACATTCATCTCTGGAACAGAGAACCCGTCTCCTTCCTGAGCGGCATGATGGCTGGACATTTCCATGGGTTTTATACTTGGAGGCGGATATAAATGTTTGAACAGATGAACGTGGCACCTGCAGGCATCTGCAAATTGTACTCAAGGATGAACCAGACGTATAGAGGTCTACAGTTCTCTTTCTGATATCTTGGCTGATTCTTTTGATTTTCCCAGTGTGTTCCACAGGTGTGCTTGTGTTGTCAATTAACCTATCAAAAGCTTCCAAAGACATGACATCATCATTTGGGTTTTCCCGAACTGTTTAAAGACATAGTAATTTTAGTGTATGTAAAGTTGTGCCCTCATAGAAAAACAATTAAAATTCTCTTTAAAAAATTATTTAGCATTATTCTGGTATATAGCAAATAGAAATAATTAAGTTTAGACTGTAAGAAAAAAGGATTAAATGTCTTTTAATATAGTGTATGTGAACGTCTGGTTTCAAATGTATAAGATCATTTTACTTGCCATTTTTGCAGTTGACTTTTTGTTCCGGTGGGCTTATCTAGTCAATCTATCTTAAAATTCTCATATAGAAATTGAGACTGTAGGCTCTTTTTATTCTGTTTTATTTAATTTTAAGCAATTTCAGTACGACAAATTTTCCTCACCCTATTGGCAGATCATTTTGCTATTTAAAAGAGGCCAACTTATCTGCCAATTTAGTGAGAAATGTTGGTTTACATAACATTTGGAAATAAATATAATAATCTAAATAATAATAATACCAATAATAATTATTATTAATATTATTATTATAATAATAATATAATGTCTTCCATTGAAATGTGGAAACGAAGTTGCACTTTCTAACAGGAAAAGGTCAAAAATATTAACTCAACAATCAAAGTCTGCATAACTGGAAGGCAAAATTCATTAACAAAGCAGGACAAAACAGAACTCTCCTACGAGTCCCCTGAATCTTAAGCTGACAAGAGCTCAACAGTGCAGATGAACAAGAACGCTTTAACTCAGACAGTCCATTATAGCATCTAATTAAGCAGCCCAGCCTCCCAAAATGATGCAGTCTGGATGTTCTCTCGCAGACAACTGCCAAAGAAGACAGAGAACTTGGCTTTCAGAACTTGCTCACCACACGTCTACCAAGCTGCTTCTGGCTTGTGGCCTGTCATCAGTACTCAGAGTGAAGTCGAGACGCTAACTGTAAATAAGCAAACCATCTAGCTACAAGCTCCTCCATGCCACTCGTGCAGTCACTCAGCATATGTGGAATGGTGCGAAATTCTCACCACTCAGGCATATGAATGAGGTGAAACGGCAACCTCATTACAAGCTGCACAAACTTCCAGTCATAACTCAGCATCACACACTGTGTAACACAATGTGACTTGTGGTAAGTAAATAAGGGGCTTAAAAAACATCAGTAACATCAGTGTCAATGCTGACACTAATAATTCAGTCTGTGCACTCATATTCCTACACAAGTATGGGTGCACTGATATAAAATAACATAATATAAAGTGCTAGAAAAATTCTATATCAGATATACTTTTCATATCTGCCAAGGCAAAGCATTAGCATAGCGTCAATCTCCACTCTACATAATGGCTACTTTACAGGAGACGGCAAAAACCTCATTCAATTCTAACGTAAGTCAATGGAACCAGACTTCTTTCCAAGCAGTTTTGGGTCATTTCTGTTGGTCCATTCATCATGAGAAAAGTCAAAATCAACAAAAAGCAGAGATACAACGATTTATAAAATGTTAAAATCAGAACTACATGTAAACAAATGTAAATCTAATCTAAAACAATTAATTATAGAGAACCATATGACCTCTTGATATGACCTTTTACAGAAGTGCTGAGGGGAATTAGAGGTCTTTATGTTTACAGCATACACCTTCATATGTCTTCTAAATACTATATACATATATATGTATGTATGTGTGTGTGTGTGTGTGTGTGTGTGTTGATAATAGTATTATATAAGATATAGGATATATCTACTTGACAAGTAGTTGATATATTTTAAAAATATTAAGATTAAAAGCTAATTTTTATCTTATTTCCAATTTTTTTATTTCTTTTGAGCAATTTTAATAAGCTAAATTTTTACATTATGTTAAATGATTTTTGTTTGTTTTAAGAAATTTGTGTGACACTGGCCCAATTATCTGCCAATGTAGTGAAAAAATTTGTCTTACAGAATCATATATCATAATAAATCATGCTACTCTTACTCTCCATCCTTAAGTACATCTGAAGGTAAGTACTTTAGTACTGTTACTCCAGTGGAGGTTTAAAGGGAGGAACTTCTACTGACACTGGTGGAGTTTATTACCTTGGGGATCCCTACTTTAACTCAGGTACATGGTTTGGGAGCTACTTTGTTTGCGGCCTAAAGACAAGGCTAACAGCTAAATGGAGCTCCAGTTCTAAAGGTCATGACCAGACTACTAAAGTCCACAATTCAGTGTATATTTGCTTCTAAATGGTATAGGTATTCATTATCATTTCAAATAGCCATTACCTAAAAAAATACAATCTCTGTATTTAAACTCTTTAGCTATTTTTAAGATTCATTTTTAGGTTTTACTTGTTCAAAGTAATATTAGGAAGCCACGTTTCTTCTCCACATTGGTTCATAATTTAGCTTATTACAAAAAACAATAATCTGCCAATATAATGAGAAATCTGGAAATGAGTTAAACAATCTTAAAATTATCTCAACATGAAATTTCTAAGAAATTAACTTAATATAAGGTGAATTTTGCTATATTTGCAATATATAATTTTTTAAATGGCTCACACTGAAACAACATATAAGTCCCGCACATCTGGTGTGCGTTTTAGGGGGAGGGGTGGGGTTGGCATCATGGTGCCATTTAGCATCTGTCGCATGATTCTGATGTAATTATCTGTGCTGTAATATTTGGATCTGGGCTATTTGGATTATTTGGGGAAATGACACAGATTCTTTATCATATAGCCTAAAGATTAGTCAGTCGTTTCAGACTACAAAATGACATTACCAGCTAGAACAGGCCTTTAAACTATTATGCTAACTACAAATAGCTCACTAACTAGGCATTGCAGTGTAATAGTTATGGGTATTGAGTCCACGTGACTGAAACGTACCTCATAGCATGTAATACCTACACAAGCACTAATAACAGCTGTGACTGTATTTGGCATGCACTGGACAAGTTTCTGGACGTAGGTCACATCAATGTTCAGACACTCCTACATTAAAGAACTGGTTAGTTGTGTGGATGCCTTCCCTGGCACAATTCCAAGGAGAATGCCCTGTAGACTGAGATTTTAGCCACTGCTGGTAGACCCGTATGACCATACGCTTCCATACACCTGCAGATTCAGCTACTTCCTTCACACTATGGTCTTTGGCCACGCCCAAATGCAGTCACTCCTTTTAGCCAATCATTAACATCTGCTTTGGAGCCATTTTCCACACATGGATCAAGACATTCCCTGCACCGTACCACCTCTTCCCAATCTATGGATCCCGTCACTCGCACCCCGCAATGATTTACAGCCCCATCATCCTCATGCAGCGCCATCTGCAGGAGCCTGAATGTACTACCACCTTAAACACGCAAGAGAGATTTTTTAGAGTTGTTTATTGTCAGACTAACTGTTGTATCTGCTGCCACTGTGAGAGAAACTCTCTTAACAACAATCCTTTAAAGACCCTAAAACACATACACACCAGGTTTTAGAAAAGGTAGAGGAACACGGCTGTGTTATATTTTCACCCACTATTTGCATGATCTTCCTCCTAAATGCACAGTGGCGAGAAGCACATTTCATGTTGTACCATGCACGTGGCCTATGATCTGCGAGTCTAGGCCTGTGCACCAGTTTCAAACTTGATACGCTGGAGGAATGCATCCAGTTTTCAGGAGCGGAGCATGATATTTTAAAGCTCCAGGGATTATCCCAAATCTCCAGGACCATGCTCACCTCAGCAAATTTATTTCTCCATTTACAACTGCTACACAAACTTCCTCCAAGCAATGCAACATCTAAACCATTCTATACATCCTTAGTGAAAAACATGATAGCTGGAGTAGAACTGCACTAGTAATCCTGAAGCCTACTTTGGTTATACTTCGGTTGACGATCACCAATAATGCTAAAAGTGGTGGAGGCACCATGGTAAGCACCAAGATGAACAGTTTGTTGCCACACACCACACATCCAGCACCATCCACACCTACCGCACCATCTGCAAGGACTGTGTGAGAACATTCAAGCTGCATGGGATGGATTATCACCGATCACCATTAGGAACCTCATGCCAAAACGTCTGGCATGTTGCATTAGCAACCACGGCGGCCCGACGCCATACTGAGAGACACTACTTCTGTATGTGTAGCTCAATAATTATTGATCATATCAGTCTATATTTATCATCAGTTATTGTTCCTGGTAACCTTTGCAATCCAATACCTCCTTCTGGGTGTTCTTTTGATGATGGGTGTAATAAAAACAGCAAACAACACAAGATGTACTTCTACAACACAAAAATCTAAGTTTGCTAAAATACTTTTTATTAACACAGTAACCTGCTATCAAATGTATTGCCATATTACATACCACCTAGAATTATAACTAGAATTAGAATTAGAATCAGAGTTAGAACTGGAATTAGAATTATAACTAGAATAAGAAATTGGAATCAGAGTTAGAACTAGAACTAAACTATTGATATGAACTTTATATATGAATGAAATGCTACTCCCTGTTTCTTAGTTTTATATTTATTACAACATATAAAGGAGCATAAAATCCAGCATGTTCTCCCATTTCAATGGGTCATAATACCACCTTTAGGTTAACAGTGTAAACCAAAGCTTTAGCTTTAAGGTTCTGATGCAGCTAATGTTTAATTATGCTAACCATGTCATCCACCCAAGGTAAATACACCTGGAACAACATCCTCCCACTTTTCCCCAGCCGATGCTGATGCTGCTGAAGGTGAATCACTTTCTGTAAAACTAACTGTATTACCAGAAAAACATTTCAGGACTTTTAAGAAAACATCTTGCTTGAGCCCCCTGATCCACCACCCCACCCCACTACTCCGCCTTTGGGTGCAACAGGTACCCCTATGTACATCGCATCATCATTTTTTCTTCTGATGAAATCAAGTCAATCAGATTTTAACACTGTCCTTCTAGGGCAGGTCTAGAAAGTCGCACGCATGGCTGAGGGGAAACAGACCGCAGGCAGACCAGCAAGCAGGAGCACGGAAATGTGACTTCCATTAAAAGTTAAACAGCACGTGTAGCCGCTTTAAAAAGCCCTGTTTGACGTGTACAGGGGTGCAAGGATCCCATCTCCACAAACCTGACACTCAGCTCCTCCTCGAATACAGTCTTTTTTTCATTCAAGAACATCTCTAGTGCATTAGCATACGGCTGGCACAAGTTATCCTCTTAACCTAGCGTGAAGAGTACGCTGTACGCTCCCCTCCACTCCTGAAACCACTCACATGCTCAGGTAAGGCTGCACTAGCTGCTCCAGATGAACACTCCGGGCCAGATGTATGCAGGGGAATGCAAAATGTACCCACAATGCACTTAAAATGCATAAGTATAAGATTATTTATCTTATATTCCGTTATTTTCTGCCTATTTTCTTTAAAACGAGCAAAATAATCTGCCAATTTACTGAGAAAATTTGGCTTACTAAAATCACTTACAACAAGTGAATACAAATTTGAAATAAGATACATTATTTTCCATTTATTAAGCTTAAAATAAGATTAAAATGGGAATTTTAAGATATATCCACTGGACATAGGATGAATTTACTAGCCAAAAATGGCTAAGAATTGTTCTAGTTAGAATTGCTCCAAACCCGCTTAGAGATAAACCTTGTTCTATCAGCCTCCACTGCAGGTTAAGAAAGCTGCTTCATCCTCCTGTAAAGCTCCATTCTGGAGGTGTTTAAGGTGGACTGTGTAATTCCATGAGTGCTATTTTATAGTTTGATGTCTTCACTTTTATTCTAAAGCAACTACATCAGGATAAACATCAGGAGAACCTGCTATGAGGAGCCTTCTCTAAACGTTTGACTGGTAGTGTATTTGTGCACTGGCAGGTGAAATCATCTTGTAGTCATCATGTAGTTCATGTACCTTAAATATTGGATTTTAAGATTGGTTTAAGCTTATGTAAAGATTATTTAACTTATTTCTAAAGGGTTTTTTAACTGTTTAAGTGATGTTAGTAAGACAAATTGTCTTATTATACTCCCAAATACATTTGCTTATTATCAGATTATTGTACTTTCTTCACTACAATAATCTGAAAATCGCTTGTTTAAGTGATTTTGGCACACCAAATTATTTCACTATACTGGCAGATAATTAGGGGAATTATTTGGTATTACTATATTTTATCCACCAATATACTGAGAGAATTAAAATGACTCAAAACAGGTAAATAATGATCTAGAAAGAAGATAGATAATCTAAAAAATGAGATACATCAACTAGATATGAGATTGTCCAGATTTTACTTGTCCAGATCTCATTTTTTACAGTAAATATCTCATTTTTTGCAGTGTGGATTAAAAGATTAGCACGTAGCTAGGATCATCTTCAATATGCTAAATGTTTTGGTATATAATGAAGAGAAGCAAAATGGAAAACATGGCATTGTTAAAAAATAGCATACTGTATAACAGGACTATTAAATACTCTTTACTTTTAGGTCTGAAGTCTATTATAATGTGCACAAGCCCTGCAACATTCAATCTCAAGCTCCATTAAACTTTAGAAAGACTAAAGGTAGATATCTTGGCCGGTAAAATTATCTGATATCTAGCTGATATATCATAAAATGTTGAGATTGTGATGTTAGATTACTGTACTTTTTCCTGTTTATTTTTTTTCAATACTTCGGCAGATCATTTGGCCTGGTTTAAGATAATTTCTTGTGAAATTATCTGCCAATATAGTGAGAGAATTAAAATAACTCAAACCAGATAAAAAATATCTGGAAATAAGATTACAAATTTCAAAAATGTCATACATCAATATATATATTGATGAGGGGGGGAGAGAGAGAGGGAGAGGGAGAGAGAGAGAGAGAGAGAGAGAGAGAGAGAGAGAGAGAGAGAGAGAGAGAGAGAGAGAGGGAGGGAGAGAGACAGAGAGCGAGAGAGAGAGAGAGAGAGAGAGAAAGAGAGAGACAGAGAGGGAGGGAGAGAGAGAGAGAGAGAGAGAGAGAGAGAGAGAGAGAGAGAGAGAGAGAGAGAGCGGTAGAGAGAAAGAGAGAGACAGAGAGGGAGGGAGCGGTAGAGAGAAAGAGAGAGAGAGAGAGAAAGAGAGAGAGCGAGAGAGAAAGAGAGAGAGAGAGAGAGCTGTTATATCTTATTCTTTTAGATTTTTAATTTGTTTTAAGTGATTTTAGTAAGCTACATTTTCTCTGTATATTGGCAGATAATTTGACCTGTTTCAAGCCAGTTTATCTGCCAAAATTACTCAAACATCCACTAGATATAGGATAATTCTACTTGTCAAGATCTCATTTTTTTGCAGTGTAGAGGGAGATTTCCCAGTACTAGCACGTAGCTGGGATTATCTCCAAGATACTGGACATACATATATAAGGCTAGAACGGCTCCACTAATACAGGAGTAGTGATTCCTCTGTGTTGCAGTTTTGGCACCTTTTACTTCTAAAAACTGTACAGTAAAGTTTCATATCTACATGAGTATGCACTCTGACAGCTTTGTAGACAAACTCATGGTGGCATAAGGCCAATGACAAGCACTTCAGCGTAAGCATTTACCACAAAGCGAAAGCAAAAAATGCTGTATAATGCCGTTATCAGTGATCCATTAGTGCCTTTGAAGTGGTCGGGGCAGGAGTTCTCATCCATTACATTACAGGCCAGAGTTTGGGTCCTGTCAGAGGAGAGGGCCGTCTGCCGCGGATGCCTGTTCTTTGTCTCCCATCATGCCGCTCTCCAGCTTCACCACACTTCTAACTCCCTCCCCAGACTCCCACTAACGCAAGCCGCAGAGCTCGCCGAGTAACTCGCTGCAGATTTTCAGCTTTCCTCTTCTACGCTTTTTATCGCTCCTCTGGGCTCGTCCTTACCAGAGTCTGTCTGCCCCTCTTGGTTCGCTTTGTTCTGGCCAGGTCTAGAACACAATAACTCAAGAGCTGCCAGTGTGTCGTGTCTGAGGGATAGATATAAGAACACGTTGGGAATAGGCCTCGGGATTCAAAACACCATGCCATCACCATAAAAAAGGGGTTTCAGCATCTAAAAGCGCAACGCAAATCTTATATTCCATTCTTTACAATCTGATGATGATAAACCATGTATGACAGGAGCAGGTCCTACCAGTATGGTCTCAATTAATGAAGCAATGCTACACGATTCAGAATTACAGTTAGAACTAGAACTAGAACTAGAACTAGAACTAGAATTAGAATTAGAATTAGAACTAGAACTAGAATTAGAACTAGAACTAGAACTAGAATTAGAACTAGAACTAAAATTAGAATCGTGACTGGATTTAGAACCAGAATTAGAGTTAGAACTACAACTAGAATTTCAACTAGATTTAGAACTAGAATTAGAAATAGGGCTATAACTGCAATTAGAATTAGAAGTAGAACTAAAATTAGAACTAGAATTAACTCAATTTAGAACCAGATTTAGAATTAGAAACAGAATTAGATATAAAATTAGCATTTTATTCAGAATTAGAACTAGAATTAGAATTTCAGTTTTAACTAGAATGAAAATTAGAACTAGAATTACAATAAAGAAACAATTACCAATTGTGTTTATTCATAGAGGAATTTGTCTACTGCATTTAACCCCTCCGTGAAGTAAAACACCCAACCACACACACACACACAGACTAGAGGGCAGTGAGCACACTTGCCCAGAGGGTTGGGCAACCCAATCTTTGGAACCATGCCACAGAAGAACCCCTTTTGTTTACTCAAAGGCCTTTTCATGAATGAAAGTGAACAAAGCCTAAAGAACCTGAACATGATGTCAGAGTTCCATACCAATAAAATGCTTTTCCTAGAACCGTTGGTCCAAACCAGGACCCATTCAATCAACGATACAAGTGTCACGTTTTTCACCTCTACTGTCTTCGCAGACTCATGCCTCCCTCCTGTCCTCTGTTGGTCACCCTACAAAGGAGAGCTCCAGAGTGATGTCACAGAACAGCAACTTCGGTTAAATGAGTATAAGGAACCTCTGTATACTACAGTAACAGTTTCGTATCAATGAAACGATTCCTGTTGGAACCGTGTGTCCTAGCCAGTAATGTCATAGAATGGCCACTTTGGTTTCTTTAAAAAAAAAACTTTTAGGGCCAATGAATGAGTTTAAAGAACCTCTGCATGACATAACTGTTCCATTCCAATGAAAGGTTTTCCCTAGAACCAGATGTCCTATCCAGCATTGAAGAGTTACTTTGTTTTCCTCAAAGAACATTGCAGTGGTAATGAAACAGTTTAAAGAACCTTCACATAACTTAACTGTTTCATATCAATCAAAGTGTATACTAGAACTGTATGTCCTAGCCCCGAAACCACAGGAGAACCAGTTTGGTTTCTTTAAAGAACCTTCAAGTGGTAATAAATAAATAAATAAAAAACTAAAGCACCTTCACATAACCTAACTGTTCCATATCACTGAAAGGTTCCCCCTAGAACCGTGCGTCCTACCCAGCGATAGCATTAAAGAGCCACTTTGATTTTATCAAAGAGTCTATCAGTGGTAAAGTATTAGTTCAAAGAACATCCACATGATGAAATCATTCCCGGTCAATTATTTGTTTTCCCTAGAACCATGGGTCCTAACCAGTGATCCCATAGAACGCCACTTTGGTTGCCTCAAAGAGCCATTCAGTGGTTATGAATGAGTGTAAAGAACCTCCACACAATGTAACTTCCATAGCAATGAAAGGTTTTCCTCTAGAACCTTAAGTCCTAGCAAGCGATACCATAGGAGAGCCAGTTTGGTTTCCTCAAAGAACCTTCCAGTGGCAATGATTGAGTTTAAAGAACATGCACATGATGTAACCATTCCCTATCATTCTTTTTTTTCCCATCGAACCATGCTATATAGATATACCCCAGAAGAGGCAGTTTGGTACCATCCATCCATTGTAAGGTTTCAAAGGAACCAAAAGGTTCTTCTTCTATGGCAGCCTCCAAAGAACCCTTGATGGTACCATTAACTGGCAGAGCGCACTGTCGTTCAAATCTGGTCCAATCTTTAAAACCAGACAGTCTGTGATAACAGATGGAGACGGCTGGTTAGCTTGCCATGTTCCCACAAGTGTAGGTAGACACATTGCCTGCAGACCCAGGGAGACGCTCTTTGGGTCACACTCACCGGCCCATTAAATAATGATGGAGGATTAACTGTAAAAAGATGAGCAGGGGCTTCTAAAGCAGCAGGATGACACTTTAACAGCAGCGCATAACACGAGGCCTTCTAAAGCGACAGAGGGCAAGGTGAAAGTGATGGGGAGCGAAGGGAGGGCTGTTTTTCTCCCTCTTACCCACTGCCATTGTATCGGCCCAGCAAGGACCATCACTGGCATGCTATTCACAGCTATGTGAACACTGCTGCCCACAGCCATCCCTGACCTGGCCTGTTTATACCACACTAATAGGTAATAAATAAACAATACCACAACAAATCATGCCAGAAACAGAACCTGGCGTAAAGGCACTCCCTGCCAAGCTCCTCAGGTTTACCATCTGTACTCATTAAATCAAAGAAAGTATGAAACGCTGCAGTCTGTCCAGGACGGTTACAGTTTCATATTGTTGACCCGCAGCCCTGAATACTTTGGCAGGAGCGTTCCAGCCTAAAATTAGCATTTAACATATTATGTAATATTAAATTGGATCCCTCAACGGTTCGACAGAATCAGTGATGGGCGAAGTACATCTGTGTACCCATCACTGATTCTGTTGAACCGTTGAGGGATCCAATTTAATGTACCAGAGTTAAAGCAGAGATCCCCCAAGGTAACATAATCCTCCCGTGTCAATAGAAGTTCCTCCCTTTAGACCTCCACTGGAGTAACAGTGTTAAAGGATTTACCTTCAGATGTACTTAAGTATGGAGAGTAACAGTACTAAAGTATTTACCTTCAGATGTACTTAAGTATGGAGAGTAACAGTACTAAAGTATTTACCTTCAGATGTACTTAAGTATGGAGAGTAACAGTACTAAAGTATTTACCTTCAGATGTACCTAAGTATGGAGAGTAACAGTACTAAAGTATTTACCTTCAGATGTACCTAAGTATGGAGAGTAACAGTACTAAAGTATTTACCTTCAGATGTACCTAAGTATGGAGAGTAACAGTACTAAAGTATTTACCTTCAGATGTACTTAAGTATGGAGAGTAACAGTACTAAAGTATTTACCTTCAGATGTACTTAAGTATGGAGAGTAACAGTAGTATGATTTATTATGGCTCTAATGTCCCATTATCATTTCTGGAACACGACTCTTAATCAGCTCAGTGTAGGAGAAGAGACTCTAGTGTCTCCACCAGTCTTTAATAGAAGCTCATTCATTAGTCTGACACTGATGTCTATTTAAATGATTGTAAGCACAGAACACTGAAGGAGAACAGGTTCTATTAGCTAGAACCAAGCTCTGTCCAACAGGTCAACACAACAGTACCCCTGATTGGTGGACTCTTCACGCTTCATGCTTGTCTTGTTTGGACATGCTATCTTTATATGCACACATAAGCCAAAGGAAGGACAGATTTGGCAACGCTATATAGTATTACAGAATTATGGTGTCTATAATGTTCTTATGAGTAGATGTTATAAGGTGTTATGAAGGCTGACATTACAAGGTTACGTACTCTTGCATTTTGCGTGTCATTATAACTACATAAGAGACATTAAACCACCTTATGCCAAGGTGTTGTGTATGCTGTATAAAGCTTTATATGTGCATTTATAGTGTATTATGGAAGAAGGAGTCATAGGAAGTGTTACCCATTCGGGATATACCATTGGATGTGAGCTGGCAGTCTCAGGAAGGCCTAATATGGATATAAAATTCAGCTTGCTAGTAGTAATGGTAGGTACCTTAGCTTCTTCTTATGGAATTAGCCAACTAAACTCCCCCAAATTAGACACCCAAATCTCTCACGTTAAACATAAATCATAAAGGGGTTTTTATAAGCAGGAAAATGTCTCTCTCCAGCTCTTCACAGCAGGTTCTCCTCCTGTTTATCTTAAAGCTTTACTGTAGAATAAAAGACATCGAACTATAAAATAGCCCTGATGGAAATAAAACCCTCAACAATGGAGCTTTACAGGAGGATGAACCACCTTTCTTAACCTGCAGTGGAAGCTGATAGAACAAGGTTTATTGTAAGACTGTAGAGTCTTTAAGATCACCAACAACATCCATTTAGAAGTTTTACCTACTATTAAGCCCAGCACCTGACTAAATCACAAAAATTATACCCAGCATACTTTTCCTATGACTGGCAACCCGGTAGAGCTTTTTGCAGCCTCAGTGAAGATGGTGATTAGCATTACCCTAAGTTCCTCAAGCTTTGGATTCCCTCACACAGTTGACGGGGACAGTAAAGGGAGCAGACTAGGAACCCCAGTCTTGGACAACAGGCCAATGCAGATGAGGGAACAAGGTCCAGATGGCTGATCTGGCCTGAGCGCTTGCTTCTCTAGTCAGCCCGCTTATCTGCGACTTCACTTTACTTCAAGGGACCACTGACAGCAGTGTTAATTAGCACCTAGACCCTGTTCCCCAAGCCGAGGAACCCCCAGCAGGCCACTTTATATAGACCCCTGAACCCACTAGGCACCGAGCCTTGAGTTCTTTAATCCATTTCATTTTTTACTCTGGTGCTGATAGGCATGTCTATAGGTTATAGCCAGCGAAAACATTCGAGGGAATATAAACTACCAGTCAATAGATGTTGATGGTGATAATTATTGTGCAAGATATCATCTTTTTGCAGTGTATGTGAAATGTATCTTAATGATTTACTGTAGAATAAAAGTGAAGACATCAAACTATAAAAAAGCCCTCATAGAATTATACAGTCCACCTTAAAACACTCCAAAATGGACCTTTACAGTGATTATGGAATTACTGCATAATTCCATGAGTACTATTGTAAATATAAACAATAGGAGAAGCTTCTATGACTAGCCATGTCTATTATATATTTTTCCTTCCCATATATTTGGGCGTATTTACACAGGTACATGTCCTTAGTAGCTGTGAAACCTTGATAATAAAAACAGTTCTTAAAAAAAGACTATGCAATTCACAATGAGTGTATATCACAATGCTTTTTCACATGTATATATATATATATATATATACATACATACATATCTGTGACAAACACAGATTACAATATCAGGAAATAGTAGGGGAATCGTCTGGCACTTTCCGAACCCAAATGGCTCTGCTGTGTGGAGTTAAAGGGGGGGGAGGCAGGATCCATCAGCACATGGTCTTTTTGCCTGGTGCAGGAATTTAATTCATGACCTCTGGGCTATTTGTCCAGTGCCCTAACCAACCTGGCTCCATGTTTTTCCGTGGCCGCACAAATGACCTCACCTCTTTGATCTGCCCGGCCTTGATGCTAGAGTAATGAACCTCCTCTGACGAATTAGAGCAGCTTCAAAAGACTGACCATTGATCGAGATACCACCAATTTAACTGAGGGCAACTTCAACAACTATACTAATGAACGCTACATCTACCGTTTGCTGTTCGAACCCCTGTCCACACCTTGCTGTGACAGTGGCTTGTTTTCTGGCATATATGTACAATTCTAGAAAACAACAAATTCACAGTACACTAACACATTACACTTACTGAGTTACTGTACACCAACACACTACTTACAGTACACTAACACATTACACTTACTGAGTTACTGTACACCAACACGCTACTTACAGCACACTAACACATTACACTTACTGAGTTACTGTACACCAACACACTACTTACAGCACACTAACACTTTACACTTACTGAGTTACTGTACACCAACACACTACTTACAGCACACTAACACATTACACTTACTGAGTTACTGTACACCAACACACTACTTACAGTACACTAACACATTACACTTAATGAGTTACTGTACACCAACACACTACTTACAGCACACTAACACATTACACTTAATGAGTTACTGTACACCAACACACTACTTACAGCACACTAACACATTACACTTACTGAGTTACTGTACACCAACACACTACTAACAGTACACTAACACATTACACTTACTGAGTTACTGTACACAGCACACTACTTACAGCACACTAACACATTACACTTACTGAGTTACTGTACACCAACACACTACTTACAGTACACTAACACATTACACTTACTGAGTTACTTTACACTAACACACTACTTACAGTACACTAACACATTGCACTTACTGAGTTACTGTACACCAACACACTACTTACAGTACACTAACACATTGCACTTACTGAGTTACTGTACACCAACACATTACTTACAGTACACTAACACATTACACTTACTGAGTTACTGTACACTAACACGCCACTTACAGTACACTAACACATTACACCTACTGAGTTACTGTAGACCAACACGCTACTTACAGCACACTAACGCATTACACTTACTGAGTTACTGTACACCAACACACTACTTACATCACACTAACGCATTACACTTACTGAGTTACTGTACACCAACACACTACTTACAGCACACTAACGCATTACACTTACTGAGTTACTGTACACCAACTCACTACTTACAGCACACTAACGCATTACACTTACTGAGTTACTGTACACCAACACACTACTTACAGCACACTAACACATTACACTTACTGAGTTACTGTACACCAACACACTACTTACAGTACACTAACACACTGCACTTACTGAGTTACTGTACACCAACACACTACTTACAGTACACTAACACACTACACTTAATGAGTTACTGTACACCAACACACTACTTACAGTACACTAACATATTACACTTACTGAGTTACTGTACACCAACACACTACTTACAGTACACTAACACATTACACCTACTGAGTTGCTGTACACCAACACACTACTTACAGCACACTAACACTTTACACCTACTGAGTTGCTGTACACCAACACACTACTTACAGCACACTAACGCATTACATCTACTGAGTTGCTGTACACCAACACACTACTTACAGCACACTAACGCATTACACCTACTGAGTTGCTGTACACCTACACACTACCTACAGTACACTAACGCATTACACTTATTAAGTTACCTACTGTACAACAACTGTAACCCTGCTTAGGAAACTGGCGGGGGCAAAGGAGGAGTGGAAGCCTCGTCTGTGTACAACACATATCTGGCATAATACATGTGCTTGAGTCTGTTGTGGATAATGCCAGGACTTAAAGACACTGATGAGTCCATGTGTGAAAGAAAACATAAACAGGATGCCAATATTTTACCCATATCGTGATAAGCAATAACGTTTTCTGAGTATATTGTGAATCTTGTCTGTGTTTATGCATGTTTAGGTACAAAAAGAGTTTACTTATTGTTGTTTAACTGATTTTAGCACATTGCAAATGAATAATAATTAAAATGACTGTATTCAGAGCTTCTTAGTGACACAGCTATTGCATTATATCAGCTCTAAATATTGTGATACATTAATTTTTATGTGATGAGACTTCATTGTTGGTGTACTGTATAGTACCAGTCAAAACTTTGACACATCTCCTGATAGCAGGTTCTCCTTCTGTTTATCTTAACACTTTACTGTAGAATAAAACTGAAGACATCAAACTATAAAATAGCCCTCATGGAATTATACAGTACCACCTTAAAACACTCCAGAATGCAGCTTTACAGGAGGATGAACCAGCTTTCTTAACCTGCAGTGGAGGCTGATAGAACAAGGTATATCTCTAAGCAGATTTGGAGTGATTCTATTGGTCGGTCCATCATGAATATTCACTAACCTGAAAGGAGAGCTAGAGCTTTTACACTGTGCAGAAAAAGAGATCAAAGTTTTACACCACTAAATATTTATTAGAGGTGGAGATATAGAGAAATATCATACTGTGCTACATCAAGAGTATATGTGGTATATCAGGATATGTACTGTTTCAGACTCTCACCAGTTGGAGCTGTTAAGTGTAAGACTGTAGAGTCTTTAAGATCACCAGCTACATCCATTTAAAGGGGTGTGTCTAAACTTTTGATTGGAAGCATATGCCACTCCAGTATGCTCTTATTACGGCAGTGCCATACAAGGAACACTGTTGATGCCCTAAAGATACATAAATGGATAATCTTTACCAAGCAAGTTTGGAAAATGAGTAATGGGCAGAACCTCTTGTCAGGTTCCTTAGGTTCTAGACAAATTAAATATTCTATTGCAAAGTTCAAGTCAAGAATCATTTAGAGTGTCGGACTACATATGCTTAATAAAAGCACCGGTCACCCACTAATCCTCCCAGCTCGTTTGAGGCTTCAGCCACTGGTCTCCGCCTGGGCTTGATGGATGAATCCTCCTCCTAGTGGGCACAAGACTTCCTCTCACGGGTCACGTCCTGTCTGCCCCCTGTCCACTGCACACTTCCACAACATGTCCAAGGCCTTCGCCCCAGCCCCCTCTCTCTCTGCCTTTTCTGGGTGCCACGCAGCACTAGTGGTCACTTGCTGTCCCGTAGCTTGCTTAACCAGACTGTGTGAAAGGGATGGTCCTTGCTTTGAATCTACAGATTAATCAAGAGTGACGCAGCAGCACATTCCAAAATAAACACCGTCCACCTGGAAATCTGAAAAGCATCCATGGGTTTGTGTTTGAGTTGGATTGAGTGTTCTAATATTGCTCTTGGATACATAAAGTCACAGTAAGTATCCTGATATGCATACATTCACCAGTCCATGTATTAATAATAAAATGAATGGCTTGAGATGTGTTACTGGGTTACTACTAAAGGTTCGGAAACAAGCTGAACTGAGTATATGTGTCCTGAGTCAAGAAGTAATGACTGCGCTGCCCCCCTATGGCAACCTAACCCACAGCAACCAATGAAACCTGAGCACTCAAGTCAACCAGCAACTGCAGCAACAGCTAAACTGAGGATCACAGTAAACATCAGATCAGATTATCACTACTGTCCAATTAAAAACATGTATCTCCATTTTGGTCTATTTTTACTTTTTACTAATGCCTAATTTGATCCTATGAACTGCTATTTACACTGTGTGGAAATTTCATTACTAATGGCCCAACAGGAATGGCCCAAAACTGCCCAGAGTAATGTCTGGTTCCATTGACTTCCATTAAAATTAAAGTAGGTTTTGGGCCTCGCCTGTAAAAATACTATTTTTGAGCTACAGATCTCTCTTTACAGGGACTTGTATAGAGAGATCTGTATTAATAGTTATTTTACTGAATTAAATTTTACATGTGAATTAGTGAAAATATTATTCTGCTTTTGCTTTATAGAGAATGTAAACTGATTGGCAAATCAATAATCACAAGATTCTATTACATTAGATAGACAGCTGACATGTGCTCAAAAAAAATAATTACCAGCTGCCCACCAACCTACCAGCAAACCACTGGTCAACTACTGGCATCTCCCACCAGTTGGTCACCCATCAAATCCTTAAAAGTGTTTACTGTCTTGTTTAATATGTGGTAAACAGTCTTGGTTTAAAACTGTTTTACATAAATAAGTAAGTAAGTAAAATATATGTTTTACACAATATTTTTCTGAACCTGCACACATAGTAAATTTCTTGACATATTATAGTAAAAGTAAGTACATAAATAGTTTCTGGCTGCCCAGAAGATACTAAGATATTTGTTAAAATATTTTCCTAAACAAGTCTAACGACAATAAGTGTAAAGAAGACCGTTTCTGACCAAAAGAAGGAAAATCTGTATTCAGTCTGTAAATCAAACAGTGAAAACTGATGTTCATAGATACATCCAGAAAGGTATTTGAAAATACAGGAACCACAAACAGCAAACAATGCCACCAACTCCCAAGACAGAACTTTGGAGGAGTGAAAAAAAACATCCCTGCTGATTCCTGCGAAAGCTTACGGAACCCATTTACAAAGGTGGTTCTGTAATGAACCTTCCACTGAGAGGTTCGCTAGGAAACTAAATAGTCTGGGAATGTATATGACTTGGACATGCAGTTTTAGAGATAAAAATGTAGACTGGAATTTTTACACTATTTAAAAGTTAACTAAACTTTAGACATTTCCATACATACATATCTGATATGTATATCACTTATAAAAGTGGTTCTTTAAAGGACCTTCTACTAAGAGGTTCTTTTAGGGAACCCGAACATCGTTCCTAAATGGTTTCTACAGATGTTTACAGAAGAATTGAGAAAGGCGCTTAGGATTACAGGGACCATGAGAAGCATGAGAACTCCTCAAAGACGGAACTTCGGAAGAGTAGGAAAAACATGTGGATTTCTTTGAAAAACACTAATACATATAGTATATGCAGTAATTTCAGTCTTTTTAGTTTTATTTTAAGGAATAGTCATTTTTATTAAT
This sequence comes from Prochilodus magdalenae, assembly GCA_024036415.1. Lineage (NCBI taxonomy): Eukaryota > Metazoa > Chordata > Actinopteri > Characiformes > Prochilodontidae > Prochilodus > Prochilodus magdalenae. Next base: position 93,317 of record JAMWET010000680.1, on the reverse strand, counting down.
TTTGGGAAATAATAATAAATATATAATACATAAAATGTAAAAAGGTAATAAATAAAGGGTGGTTTATAACTGCACAGTCCCATATGAGGTTACAAATTACTGAATGTTAATAACTATTCTTTTGGTTTGGTGTAGTAAATCATCACTAAACTCTTATATAAACACTACTGGGTGAAAACATGGATCAAGTCCAAAATGGCGAAACACTAAGCTTATAATGGTCAACCAATCATTAGTATAGTTAGTTTAGGTGTACTTATTATATAATTTATTGTACTCAGGATTTCTGTACTACAAGTTTACTATTTGTATACATTAACTATGTACTTCGTATACTAAATATAATCATCAGTGCTATTACACACATACTTATATAGAACTAACTCTACTTAACTGTACAATTCTGACACCACTTTTTCTTCACAGATTTACTTAAAGATCCTTAAGTACATTTCTAGTACATTAAAGTATACTTTTATAAATACTTTTACTAAATGCACTAAAGTACTACAGGTAAACATAAAATGTACTTGTAATTATTAAATTTGTAATATAAACATTTTGCACGTATATATTTAACGCACAAAACAATAATGTTTTGAAATACTTAATTCTGAAATACTTAATAGAGTCTTTATTATTGCCTACATATTATGCCCTTACCTTGGAGCTCTAAACTTTCTATTTGAAGTCATAGTGGTGAGAGTGTATCGCCGCTGTCCAAAGGAGAACAAGTATTGCCAAAATGGCTACTTTACAGGAGAGGGCACAAACCTCAGTTCTCATGTAAGTCAAAGGTATCAGACGTCTGTCCAAGCCGGTTTGGGCCGTTTCTGTTGGTCCATGAAATTGACACACAGTGTAAACAGCAGCTGCTGTGTTCAAATGATGCATACAGGTAAAAATCAACAAAAATGATTATTTTACATACGTGTGAACAGCACGACACTTCAAAACATATAGGAGTGATTATATAAGAATATACGCCAACATTTTTGCTTTGCAACTGATAACATGTATAACACTTGGCCTTATACACTGGAAGAGAATTGTAGCAAACTTAGTTTGTTTCATTTTTTTCATAGAACTGCCACAACACTTTCTTTCTCTTTCTCTGTCTATATATGTGTATATATAGCATATATATATATATATATATATATATATATATATATATATATATATACATACACACACACATTTTATATGTATGAAGATATATACATATAAAACAAAACACCATAAATTACTAAGAAACATCTTCACTGAACGTTCTTTAAAGAAGTTTTGTTTATATACAGACACATATACACATGTGCAGACACAAACACACATATTGTTATATATATTTATACATGCACACATATACATATATTTGTACGTATACTGTGGGGACTGTTATATAGCATTAAGGTACATGTTTGGTTTCATAAAGAAACTAAATAGTGTACAGGTGATACAAATTAGCAGCACATATATATGTATGTATGTGTGTATATATACATATATATATATAAATATATTAAAAATGTATACCTTTTTCTATGCAACCCTAGAGGTCTTGTTATCTTGGAGTTGGCATTTCTTTTTGTCTAGCGACTTTGTCCAATGATTATTTTGATTTTCACCGCCTCCTCTGATCCTTCCAAAGACAAATGAAGTGTCTAACCGCTGAGGGGCAGGGCACATCAGAGCGGTTACGGGGAGACTCTGAGAATACACGGCCACACCAGACAACCAGGGAGAGAGAGAGAGGGGGAGAGAGATCTGCAGAATAAAGGGAAGCCGCGGAACAGTGCCAAAAAACAGACTTGCTCATAACCTCACCTTCTACACAACAAGCTCTCAAAGCAAGAACCCAAGAAGAGGGATGGCTGGTTTTCTTGTTGGATTGGTGGAAAGGCAGAAAGGCTGTGACCCATCGTAGTAATACTGTTCCAGGTCACTCAGTGCATGACTAAGGAGTTTTGGGGGTGAGTGAAGAAAACACTGTCTCCAGATCACAGTACTAAATAAAGGCCTAAGAGGGACGGGATAATCAGGAACGCCAGACTGGGTGAAGTACATGACAGCAGTATGAGTGGTAAACGGGTCAAGCAGACCATACCAAACTGGCATTGTGCGTATGGGGTAAAATGACAGCAGAAATAAAGTTGTTTTTGGGTTTTTTTGCCTTATTATATTTAATAAATGAGACGCACCACAAATGACTCTGTAGTATAAATGGTTTTGGGGTTGGATTTATGGTTCTTGGTGGGTGGGGGGAGGGCTCATATCAGTTTAGAACTTTAACGCTGTGTTATTGTGCATGTTCTTCACACCTACAAATCCCATTTACAAGGGTGGTTCTTTAATAAGCCTTCAATGGAGAGGTTCTTTAGGGAACCAAAAGTGTTCCTAAATAGTTTAGAAATTATCCTAGCTTAGACATACAGGTCTAAACACGGAAACTTGTACACAATCTAGACGTATCTGAACTCTAAAAATGTCACATACATACATACACATACATACATCACTACATATCAACAAACACGGTTCTTCAATTGAGAGGTTATTCAGGGAACCAAACTATCAGTACCTATACTGATCTGTTATATATACTGTGTGTATATATATATATATATATATATATATATAAAGTATTTCTAAATAGTTTGTAAATGTAAATGTTCATGGCTATGACACACAGTTATAGGGATAAAAAAATATACTGGTTTATACACTATTTAGAAGTTGTCTGAGTTTTAAAAATGTTCTTCACACCTACATATCTCACGTATAAAAGTGGTTCTTCAGGTAAAATGTTATTTAGACAACCAAACATGTTCCTTAATGGCATATAATGATCCTTATGGTTCTATAAACATATATTTGTGTGTGTGTGTCTGTGTGTATAATATATATACATATTATAGATTATTTTATTTATGTTTTTCATGTATGTTATTTGAATTGTTTTTTTTTACCACAGTTCTTCTATAATTCTTTAAAGAACCTTCAGTTGAGAGGTACATTAATAACTTATGGTGCTTCCAACAGTTTTTTTAAATATTTAATGTTATATATATTTATTTTAACTTAAACATTATGTGGATAACCCTGAGCTTTAAGATGCTCTTTAAACTTGTACTTCTTACATACAAAAGTGGCTTCATTGGAGAGGTTTTTTAAAAAAAAACAACGTGCTCCTTAATGATTTCTAATGGTTTCCATACAGTTCTATGAAAAAATAAATAGGTTTGTGTACATGTTTGTATTATATGGAGCTTTAAAACATTCTTCAAACTTAAATATCTTATTTAGATATGCTAAAAGTGGTTTGCTTTCCTAAAATAGTTCCTGGTTCCTAAATAGTTTGTTTATGGCTTGAACATGTAATACGAAAGATAGAAAGATCAGAACAGCGGATCAGAACCTACAAACTATGAAGAAGCTTTTAAACTAATTAAAGTAAGTATATATATAAATATATATATATATATATATACACACACTATATGTATATATACATATAGACACCATTTACCGCTTTTTTGTTTGAAGATCCTCCACATAACATTAAAGTTCTAAACCTATATATACATTTCTATATACATTTCTAGGAATAAAAAATTGGCGTAACATTTTTACATTATCTCTAACTTCAAAACTGTTTTTTTAAAAAGAGGTTCTCCCAGCATGCTCTACAAGGAAACTTGAAGTGGTCTTTCTATTTCTACAAAGAATCTTTGTTGGCACCTCAACCTGTGAAGTAAACCTTGACCTCTTACCAATAAAACCATAAACTAAATTTAATTCATATCCAGAGTGTATCAGACCAGTAAAGAAGACACTTTGAAAACACAAAAAATCCATTAACCGTACAAACGTTTGCTGCGGGTACGGCCGAGCCAGAGGCCAGAGATTTCACATGAATAATACAAGCCACATGGAGAGCGGGGGTTCGTTTCCAGCCCCTGATGCATGAGCAGAGCCCGAGAAAGGCAGAGGTCGCCTTAGGAAGCTGGGGGCCGCTCAGGCCGGGAGTGGATGGAAGGTGTTGACTAGATGCAAACGAGTCAGCGTCACGAGGCACAGCAGTCGCAGTGATAACCCACTTTTCCCACTGCCAGTCAGTCCGACGTCTTTATAAGGGCTTTCTCATCAGACCACAGCCATCGGAGCACCCCCCAAAATAACCCGTCAGGACATGGACTACAGCCTGAGCGTTTTGTGCTACTGCTAGTGCACAGTATAGGTTCCACAAAGCACCCGTGTTCCAGGTCTCACATTCCCACAAAACTGAACCCATTATATGCGGTAGTACACAATAGATCAGCACTTCATGAATCACTTACTGATAAATGGGAAACTGTAATGAGTATTGGTCCAGTATTAAAACCACACCAGTGCCCTGTCTTTGGTTTGTGCACACATGGTCATTAGTGCTGGACATTTTGCTCACCAACGTCCCACACACAGAAAAGTGGAGATTCCCAGTCCATGCAGAATAAGAGTCCTTGAGCAAGACTCCTAACACTACTCCTACCCACTCCTACTCCTACTCAATGACTCTGGAAGTATCTGGGAATTACTTCTATTAAATAATCGAGATGTTTACACTAGTCAGTGATCCATCTTTACAAGGATGCACAATCAGAAAATGCCAATTCATGCTCCAAACAACTTCAGTGCAGCCGGTCAATGTATCACGCTTTTTTTGGCTGACCCAAGATGCCATTTTTTGCTTTCACAGAGAACTGCCCAATACAAATTATAGATTTATGGGCGTTTTTTTTTGTTGTTGTTCATTGTGTACAACGAGCTTAAATATAGGCTTGAAGTGTCTTGTCTTCCAATGACAACAGACACAGCTCAAGCTCAAACTTCATTCACCTCTGCTTTCTAAAGCTGTTACAACACCAGACAGGAATTCCAACATGACCCACGACTCTGTAAACAAGTTTTCTGCTTTCTTTCTTTACTTAGTATTTTCCTCAACTGTACAGACGGAAATGCATCCAAAGATAACACACAAATGTGACTGTGCAAAGTAATGTAACTTAGACAGGCCCACTAAGTAACATCAGCCAGGTTAGGTGTAAATACACTGCTGTGAATTATGTGCGCGTCATCATAGTGCTACAGAACCTCTTACAACCTTTAACTGGTGAACTGGAATCAGCCATCATAAAATTAGCTTTAACCAAAAAAGGTTGAACTGCTTCAAACACACAGAGAAAAACGCATCCACGGCTAACAAACAATGGTGCAAGTTGCAATCAGAAGACCGTGTAACGTAATGTAACTTAGACAGGCCAAGTAAATAAAGTCAGCCAGGTTAGGTGCAATTACGCTGCAAGCATTTGCTGCTGGTGGTGGAGCAAATTATGCATGACTCATCAATGTGCTGCGGAACCTCTTAGGCTCCACGTTAGCCCTTTAACAGATTCATACTAGGATTCATGCTACATGAAAATGCTAGTTTGTCCAATTAAATGTTATTCATATCGGCTAGATTTGAATGAGAGACAGTACAGGAATGTGCTGCTGTGTTTCAGGGTAATTAAAAAGTCGAATAAAAAGTGATGACCTGGAATCGGCCATTAAAACGCAGGATCTGGGCTTTAAAATACACAACAACGTTCTAATATTGGTTGATACTGACATTACCTACTAGAAGACATGGTGGGAGTCCAGGGGTCTCCCTAATCTAACCAACAAAAATGAAAAATGCACAAAAATTAGTTTAGATAGACAGACAGAACGACAGATGGATGGATGGATGGATGGATGGGACATGGTGGGAGTTTAGGGATCTCCAAAAATACCCACAGAATAAAATAATAATCAAAGTTTGATCAAAGTGATTAGCCACCTCATCCATGGCCCTCTAAACTATTAGCAGACCTCAGCTCAGTTATAGCCTAACCAACTGGTGTGGAAGAAACAAGGATGAAAAGAAAGAAAAAGGGGAAGGCTATAAAGGAGAGAGCTTTGCGTGCCGAGAGGACTCCGGCGAGCAGACAGAGCGCATTTCTCTCCGCGCGGTGTAACAGAACGCCTGCGCTTCAGATTCGCTTAGCCGCTTGAATAGGGTGCCTGGAGATTTATCACAGCGGGTCCAAAAAGACTGGAGCAGACCGTCCCGCGGCCTGCCTCACAGTGGGCCCAACCCGTATTTCATGTGTCAGTGACAGGTGGGAGCAGGAGCTGGAGAAGAGGTTTAATTCCCCCTGTTTTATTGGAATAGATGGGATGTCAGTGTGTATGGTGTGCCATAAGCACATCATCAGACACAAAGCACTAGAAAAGACTGGCAAGGCTGGCAGGAAGCATGAGAGAATTCCAAAAGGTCAAATAAACGGAGTCCGTTCCAAAAAAGAGGTTAAGAAAGAAGGAGGAAGGGAAATACAACTGTGGAATGTGAAAATACAAATAGAATTCTTCAAATAATTTGGACCTGAGGGCACAGCAAGAAGGGATGTCTGATTCCAGCCCAGGCCTATAAGCTGTGGAGTGCTGGGTGATTAAAGCAGGACTGATTACTCTAGCGTTTCTGTGGAGTCGTACAAACTCCGCATCTGGCGCTCATAGATCTAGAAAAAGGGGCTTTGAAAACTTTGCCCACTTGTGCCATTAAAACACCAGAGAGTTGATCTGAGCCCAGCAGGTATGAGTGTACTACCCACCACCCCCCACCCCAACTCCACGCACGAAGAAGAACAGATCTCGCGTCACCGCACCATTGGCTCCTGGGCGCCCAATAAGATTGCTGCACTGTGCGTTGACTCCCTATAGGGGGTTAGAGGCCTTTACAGAGGTGCACAAGCATGTACGTTCACTGAGCGGGTCCTATGGTCCCAATTAGCAGAGTACACGTCAAGCACACCATGGCGACCGTGAGCAAAGAACTTCCAGAACGAGATGAAGGATTAAAGACGTAAAGTAAAGAAGGACAAGCTAGGTAATTGATTATGCTCAAGCCTGCCTCATAAAGCTAAGGAGTATAAAAACAAAAGGTGGGGCGCATGGGGGGGGGTTCGGGTCAGCGGGGGGCATGGGGGATTGAAGCAACTGGTGCTTTTCATGCTAGTCAGTGCCATCTTGTGGAGATTGAGGCATCAGTGGAGTGAAATCTATAAGAGACGCCTTTGAAGCCCTAAAAGACACTTTTAAAAACTAGTTAAAAACCAGTTAAAAATTAGTTAAAAACAAATGAAAATGTGTTCAAACGAGTTAAAAAACTAGTTAAAACATGTTAAAAATGAGTCAAAAACAAGTTAGAAATTATTTTTAAAACAAGTTAAAACTAGTTAAAAAAACAAGTTATAAACGAGTTAGAAATTTGCTAAAAAAAAAGTTAAAATGTGATAAAACAAGTTAAAAATTAGTTAGAAACAAGTTAAAAACTAGTTAAAACAAAGTTTTTTAAAAATTACAAACGTTTTAAGTGAAAAAAAGGAAAAAACCTGTTAAAACATTAATTAAAATCTAGCTAATAATGTGCAAAAAAACTAATTAAAATCATGTTAAAAAACGATTAAAAAACATGTTAAAACTCTTACAACGAGTTAAAAACAAGTTAAAAGCCCAGTTAAAACCAAATTAAAAATGTGCTAAAAGTTATTTAAATTATAAAGTTAAAAACTAGTTAGGTGCTGAACGGTGAGGAAGCCAAAAGTCCTCCATGACATCATGCCAAACAACCCTATAAGAGGAATCTCTTATAAGATAACACTTTATTGATCCCGAATGGAACATCATTCACTCATCATTTACTTTTATGTACTTATCCGTGATATACTAAACACAATTATACTTAAGTACTATACAACTACACAGAAAAGTCTGAGTATATTTGGCCTATACTTGTACCTAATCTTTTTTTTATTGGGATATTCATAAGTATAGTATAATTAAGCATTCTTGCCCATTTCATAAAGACGTAGAGAAAAATACTTGTTTGCCAATTTTGCTTTATAAAAAATACAAATATCTTCCTAATACATCTTGTTCTAAAACCTGTAGCCCACTGTTAATTCTATTTAAAGTACAGTTATAAAATAATATCTAATGTATACAAAAAAGTATAAATAATACCATATTCTTTGTACTGCAAAAATAATATACAAGTAGTAAACTATATTATATTTTATTAAAATATTTTAACTATATTAAAATACATATATATATGTTAGTATTATGTCAAGTTAACAAGAAAGCTAACTAGTATATTTGCAGTTTAAATCTAGTAAAACTAGTAGTTTACTAAGAGTATACACTTAAAAGTGTACTTTCATAACCTAAATAGTGGGATAAAAGTGTCTAACTAGTAATGATTACTTTTAGTATAGTTACAGTATATAGTAATCCCTAAATTGAAACAGTCATATACTTATTAGTGCAAAAATAATATAGAAGTAGTAAACTACAGTACATTATATACGTTATACTATATACTTTTAGTATAGTTACAGTACAAAATAAAATTTAGATGTGAGTTTATGGTTGTGTACTCTACTCTTACACCTAAAAGTATACTTACAGTGTACTTTCAAAAACTACAAAGTGGCCAAATTTAGTATCAAGAAGTACTAAGAGTACACTTACAAGTTTACTGCTAGTACACTGATATTAGTATACTTACTGCATAAAGTATACTTGGGAAAAATACTTTAACGTCAAGTTCAAGTTCACTTAATGAAATAAGTAAAATACTTAATAAAACATTTTTCGGATTCTTAAGGTTATTCTTCTACTCTAAAGGGGAGATAGAGAGTCCCTGTAGGAGTGGAATCAGTCCAACATGAGAGGATGAAGAAGTAGCACTGCTGCCCTGACAGCGTATTGTAACCTCTTATCAGTCATGTTGAAGGTGCTGCTCCCGGTTAGATCATTTAAGGGCAGGTAGTCAATGAAAGGGGCAGTAAACACAACAATAGCTGACCGGCACTGCCCACTACTCCACTGGTAAGCACACAGCTGTTAATGTTAACATTGAGGAGGAGGGATTGTTTGCTTGGTACAATAGGGGTGGACACCACAACTGTATGATGATATGTTGCCCCCTATTGTTTGGATGATGGATAACAGGTTGCTCCATTTTACACATGGCTCCTTTAATGCATATGCAACCAGTGTGGCTTGAGGCTTTCTTTCCAAACAAGGATTATTTTCACATTTCTCCTTTAAGATGATAATGTGGTGGAGAGAGAGTGTTCATTGTGATGCTTGCTCTACCATTTAGGAATCATTTGTGTGCCTAGATGCTTTTGTGAAACCCAGCTTTACTAAAGTTGGTTAGTTTGTAGCCAGGTGGGTTGGTCTTACAACACCCTCTCTGCAGCAGAGAAAGTTTCCAAACATGAACATGTAAAGGGCCTGTTTATAACACTCCACCACTTCCTGAACAATGTTACGCAGCTGTCTTCTAAAGGGGAACTCCACCAATGTTTTAAAATTCCTGTATAATTCAGTTTACAAAGTTATAAAATAGGAATAAATTCAGAATCAGGATTTAGAAGCATGTATCTTCAGCATTTAACCCATATGCGCAGTCAAACAACAACAACACACACACATACAAACACACGTGGGCAGTAAGTACACTTGCCCAGAGCATTGGGCAGCTCTATCCAGAACCTGAGAAGCAGCTGGGGGCTCAATGCCTTGCTCAAGGACATCTTAGTTATGTTCTACACCAAGCTTCCAGGTACAAGGCTGGTTCCCTTACCTCCAGGCCATGACTGCCCCTGATTGGTTTGCAAATGCATTGGATTGGATGCTAATGTTAATTATACGGGAACATACTGATTCATACTGGTGGGAATGGGAACCAGAGGTCACATGTGATGCTGATAATCATAAAATGGCACTAAATCTGAAAAACTCGTTTGCCTTACATGTTTCCTCCATGTGCCTATGTGCTCCTAAAAATACACTCTAGACCTCAAACTCATCTCAAAAGAAACACATTTTTAGGCATTGTGCAACTATATCGCCAAAAGTAATCACTCGCCCATCCAAATCATAAAATGTAGGTGTTCTAGTCATTTCCATGGCCACAGGTGTATAAAACCAAGCACCTAGACATGCAGACTGCTCTTACAGACATAAGCGAAAGAATGGGTCACACTCAGGAGCTCAGTGAACTCCAGCATGGTACCGTAATAGGATGTTACCTGTGTAACAAGTCCAGTCTTGAAATTTCCTCCCTACTAAATATTCCACAGTCAACTGTCAGTGGTAGTATAATACAGTGCAGTGATTTGGAATGACAGAAACTCAGCCACGAAAGAAAGTGGACATGTAAAATGACAAAGCGTGTCAGAGGATGCTGGGGGAAATAACACACAGAGTCACCAACTTTCGCAAAAGATCTACAAACTTCATGTGGTCTTCAGATTAGCTTAAGAACAGGGTGTTGAGAGCTTTATGGAATGGCTTTCCATGGCCGAGCATCTGCATCCAAGTCTTACATCACCAAGCAAAATGCAAAGCATTGACTGCAGTGGACTCTAGAGCAGTGAAGATGTGTTCTCTGGAGTGACCAATCACGCTTCTCCGTCTGGCAATCCGAAGGATGAGTCTGGGTTTGGTGGTTGCCAGGAGAACAGTATTTGTCTGATTGCATTGTGCCAAGTAATAAAGTTTGGTGGAGGGGGGATTATGGTGTTGGGCTGACCAAGGGATCCTGGAAAATTTCATGCTCCTAACTTTGCGGGAGCAGTTTGAGGATGATCCCTTCCTGTTCCAACATGACTGCACACCAGTGCAAAGTCATAAAGACATGGACGAGCACCGACTCCTGACCTCAACCTAATAAAGCACCTTTGGGATGAACGGAGAGCAGAGACCAACATCAGTGTCTAACCTCACATATACACTTCTGGAATGGTCAGAAATTCCCATTAACATGTTCCTAAACCTTGGGAAAAGCCTTCCCATAAGAGTTGCAGCTCTTACAGCTGCACAGAGTGGGCTGACTTCATATTAAACCCTATGAATTTAAAATAGAACATCACCCAAAATCATATGCGTGTGAAGGCAGACAAGCAAATACATTAGTCAATATAGTGTATTTGTAATCGGTTCATGTACATTACTTTCTGTGAGGGAGCTTTTAGAGCAATTAAGCTGTTGGGACGTCTGGTTCCCATCACAAACTCAGTGCATTTCCGCTTCAAGTTCAGTTCAGTAAACAGCCAACTGTAGGCTAGATTGTTGAGAGAAGAAGCATCGTGAAATGTCCACCTCCAGGACCAAACGTTAAGGGCTTTCATTGTTGAGATGCCATGTCAACAACTCTGCACCCCGGACACTCAACAGCTAAGAGGCAATAACAGGAAATATCAATCCAGCATGTCAATCATCCTGGCCTTAATCTGACTTGAGCTGATGGTCGGAAGAATGGATACCTATATAAAGTGCTGAGGGGCAGTCAGACCACCACTGAGACCATTAGTTATATAGGCTGTAATTATACAAGGCCCATCGATGCCAATAATGAACACCATACAGTTTTTGACAACGGGCTCACCACAAAGCCTCCCGGCCTATAGACCATTAGGCTACTGCGGTCTCACCATGGCTTGCAGCGGCAGTCTCTCGGTCCTATCTCAAGTGGATGCTGTGTCAGCCCTGGGAACGAAGATAAGGTGGTCGCTCCTCTTCACTTCAGAATAGAGCTAGGGTTTGGAAAAGAGCAATGCGATAGGACGACTCAAGAGGTCTCTCGTCCCTCCAGGGGATTAGGTTCCTATCTGAGGGGTTTTAATAGCTCCCTGGTGAAGGAGAGGCATTTTTCCCAAAGATCATGGGATTCTGTATGACTGACAATGTACCAAATATCTGAATGTCAATGTAAAGTTATTGTAGAAATGAGGTCAACACTTCCATGTTCCACATCAAAGGACCTACAAAATACAAAGACAGGTCTGCAGGACGGACTGAAGTTTACTTTGTTTTACTAATCCAAAAAGGCAATTCAGTTCCCCCTTAAAATCTTACTGATAATAATGACTGAGCATTCCCCTCATAATTTGACGACCTACTAAAATCTTACTGATAATAATGACTGAGCATCTCATTAATTCTACTGCATGTAGACAGTACAGTGATTCATGTTTAGAGTTATTATTCTGTAGAGAGCATTACTACATCGGGACACCAGCTAGGAAAAGCTAACGCTATTAGCATGTATGCTAGCGGCCACAGAATGAGAGGTCCTGCTCATATAAACCCTTTTCAGAGGAAAATAAAAGCTTTCTTTAATTCTTTAAACAGTTCTTTGTACGTATTTGTGTGTGTATGTAGACTAGAGCAATGCATTGCTTCATGGCAGCCAATATGGTAAAATGGCAAACGAGTTAGCTAGGTAACGAATTAGCTTAGACGCGTTAGAGCAAATACTGTCCACGAAAAGAACCGTAAGGCGTTTAGCTCAGTTCTGTTAGCAATGGTTCTGTCTCTTGAGTAGGTGGGAACAGCTCTAACATCAGAACCGAAAGTTTATTTGGTTCCTATTTGGGTTCTTGTTTTAACTGGGCATGTGGGAAAACAGCTTTATACAGTAAATATACTACATCTGCTGTGCCAATGGTCAGCAGCTCTGATGTTGTTGCCTCACAATAGTAACGTTGGCTATGTTTGGATTCATGTCACATACTTAAAATAGTTCATTTTTCCTGGACAGCTGAAACCGTCCACTCTATCCTTATCGCTGTACCTGACTGACCCAGCAGCCACAGTTGCGGACATCCAGCGAGCAGTGGTTTCCTCCATGAGTCATCCTGTTAGTGCAGCACCATTGGCAGGGAGCTGCACCACATGCACACAGACCATTACGACGACTGTCCATAACTCTACGTCAACGTCACCAAAGACTGCCATGGTCTCGTGCCAGACCGTCAGAGTGACTCAGAATGGCAGCGGGTCATCTTCAGTGATGAGTCTTTTGTCTTGGTGGAGGCACCATCATCAGCTCCAAGAGGAATGGTGTGTTGTCACCCCACCTCCACCCCTACCTCACACAATCTGCAGGAACTGTGTGAGAATATTTAAACTGCATGGGATGGATTATCACAGGACACCATTAGGAACCTCTACAACTCCATGCCTAGCAAACCTGGCGACACGACGCCATACTGAGAGACACTACTTCTGTATGTGTAGCTCAATACATTTACCTTCCTTCCGAGTGCTGCTCTTCTTTTAATGTTAAATGTACTTTTTAAAATGCTGCCTTATTTCTACGGAATACCGAAAAAAGACCGGAATGTTTCCCTAGTCAAACCCAAGGCAATCCCATACTGCAGGTCATGTGGTCATTATGTCAATATATCAAGAGTCTGGTTAATGAAGCAGTCAGTAAGTTCAGAACAGCCTATCTGTGTTCTTTATGCTTTTTGAGGTTGGTTTGTCATCAGAAAGAATCCTGAATATGTAACAGTAAGTGAGGGTCTGTGAGGCACAAGGGCGATTTAATTTTGCTTGCTTTGCAAATGCCTATCAGACATGTACCTTACTTTAACAGCACTATCTGCAGACCTACATGTTGGAAAGGCCATTCACAAATCATCATTGTGGTCAATCAGATCCAGGCATAACTCAGATATGCCACAGATAACCCAGCGATAACACGGGTTTCATATCACCAAACAACAGCGAGAATCTAAGTACCTCCAGATGGGCCCCATCAAAGGTCTCCACACATGTCGAGCAACTGACTACATACCTCTGTGGTAGAACCAGCCAAGCTCCCACACTGGAATTGGTTTTAAAGGCCTTCTATTCTTAAAGGTCTATTTTCTCATCTATCTGTCCAAGATAGGCCATTCTTTGGGAAGTGCAAACCAGGACTTCCTGAGCTAATCTGGAGGCGAATGGATGAACGGCACAAATGGCAGCTTGCTGCCATCTTGTGGATTAACCCTTCAGGAATGTATGACACCTTGTTCATGAGGGCAAGAGAATCAAATTCCTGTCTTTAGCATTCCTGATTCCATGATTAGCAATCCTACTGGCTGCCCATGACAAAATGTACAATTCAGAAGTCATTTAATTGTAGGTAAGTCAACAAAGATGGTGGAATTCTGTCATTAGGATCTGTATTGGCCACCAATCCAAAATTACACACGTCCAAACTGTACATAAAAGTTGTACCATAACTCAAGTTAGCTCATTAAAGTTGCATTAGCTAGAACTGAATTGTACAGCACGGTGGTTCCTCAGATATACACTCACATGCCATCTTGAGTACTCCAATCAAATTATGCTTTTTTTAAATGAACATATTGGGGAATTAAATAAAACATACAAAATGCACCATTACATTTCCTGTTTTATTTTTCCCCTCAATATGCAGCAAATTAACATTCATCGATACAGCAACGAGACATGAAGTCTTCCGCTGCTAACCGTACAGGGCACTTAGAAGAAACCTCTTTTTATTCATGATACGTCATCCGAGGTGGGCTTTTACACATACAAGAAATATCATTGATACACTACAAGCATAAAGTTCAGGAGCTGGCTTGACAAAGCTGTTGCAATGGCATTCCAAATGGCTGCAAGGCTGTTCTGGTATTCCAGGTAGTTGTTAATGTGTGCATATAAATATATAGGCGTATTCGTCAAAGGTTGCATAGACCGCCAAGACTGAAAACGAGCCAAAGGCCAAACTGAAATGAGACCGTTTGCTCTGAGGGCACATTTCCTGTTGGTGTCACTGTCCCACAATGAAGCATGGGTTGGGTTAGCTAGCAAAGGACCTGCCCGTTGGATCCAAGTTGAATGTGAAGGAGCCTTAAAAATCTGACAAATGCAGCCTCCAAAGGATCCAGCACCTGAACAGAGTAGCTTCTATGTAGTGCATATGAGGAGCAGTGTGAGCAAGTCCTTTGACCTTGCTTGTAACAGTTACATTTGAATTTTGAGCTGAAGATTTTGTTTTGTTTGGCTTCCAAACGCACTATTCCTGTAAAAGCTCCCTTAAAGTTTCGTTATTCCAGCTCAAAACCCCATGTGACCCACAAACACGGTACCAAAAACATGGAATAGGTGAACAAAGAAGAGTACATTGGCTTAGTCAAGCCAACTTAATTATGGATCAATATTATTTTTATTAGACAACTGAAAATATTAGTCTTCTCTAAAGTCTTTATACCCCAAACAGGATATACAGCATTTCGGAACTGAAACTCTGCACATGTAATCTGATTGGAGGTTCCCAAGCTTTTGCATATGACTGTAGCAGCGCATGTCATTCGCCCAGCATGATGCCACAACAGAGGTGACAAAATAAGGCATTTCTCTTGGCTTCACCTGTCCATATGATATTCTGCTGCAGAAACACATTTAAGATCAGTCTTTTAAACCCACCCATGCTTTTCCTGCAACCACTGCGACGCATGTTAAAAGCGGTTGTGGCTGACTGAGACTGAGATTCAACCGCTCAGCCCTTAAAGTCTCACAGCCTCTTCTTCATCTTGCCTTTCTTGAAACGGCCTCTGCCGAAGCCGGACTTCATGACGTCGTGGAGGCGTTGCTTGTTTTTGCCCCGCATCTTCTTAAAACCGCCACTCTGCAGGAACCGATTCTTAGACTCCTGCTTGCGCCGTTTGAGGATCTGCTCATGCGTCTTCAGCTCCGAACGCACCCGAGAACCACTCTTGGTCAGAGGCTGTGGGCCACTCCTGCTCTGGGGCTGAGAGCCACCTCCCCTTCGGCCCTTCCGACCTGAGAACAACACAAACACACAGGCTTTATGTAGTTACACCTCATTACTGGGGCTATAACTATTGATCAGACTAATCTAGAGTGACAGACTGAGTTTTTGTCTGTTTCGAACCCTAAACTACAGCCTGAGGAACCTGCTAATCAATATTTACAGTTCATCTTTCTCCTTCAACCTGTTTCAGATTAATCTTGCTATATATCATTAATATATTAATTAAAAGCCTTTAAACATCTAGTTAAAATAATAAAATGCCCATTTAAACTTATTATATATATTAATGGTTAATTAATGGCTGATAATGGTTATTAGGCTGTGTCACAGTGATGTAAAAAAAGATTCTTTTATTTTGGCCAATTTGGCACATTTAAGTAATAAATAATAATACATACTAAATTATAACCAAGTGTATCAATTATTCTAATAATAATAATAATAATAATAATAATAATAATAACAACAATAATAATACCATTATACTATATAAATAATGAAAATGTAAGTAATAAACAATAAATAATTATATCACTATAATCATTCTACTTATTATTATTGAACCAAAATGGCCAAACCTTTAAAACTGAACAGTGCATGTTAAAACAATGGTTTTGCCTGCAGTGTAACTTCTTAAAATGGGAAACAAAATGATTTTGACATTTGTGATATCTTTCATATCAGCCAATATCGATAATTCATTATCATTATAATAATCGTCTAGCCCTAGTTTGGGTTGCTGGAACAAACTGGGGAAAAGAAAACTACTGGGTGCCTGTAAAACCCACTGCCCCAAACCTCAGCCAGAAGGGGATGGTTGAGAAATGGCTTGATTGCTTACCTCTAAATTTCTGCCCCCTCACTCCTCCACTCTCTCCATCTGAATCAGACACTTCATCATCAACCTTGTACTTCTTCTTCCATTCCTCATAGCTGCAGCACAGTCAAGGAACAACTCCTGTATACAAATCCATTAACAATCTACACCACTACAACCAGTAACACACAAAGGATACAAGTTCTTCTTTTTCTTAGCACTGACTACTTGTCCGCTCTCCAGCTTGATCTTGTTCTTTTTGTCTTCCTTTCCAGTTTCCCGGACGAAGCGTTTTCTCTTGCGATCCCTGGACAGCCCGGGAAACAGAGTCATATTATTTTTGGTTTTGCTGACTGTATATTCATTGGGTTTACGGTATGAAGGAGTCACTCCACTCACCATTTCATCATGTGCTTATGCTGGTCCACTGTGGTGTTATCATCACCCATGAGATCCAGCACTGCTGAGGAGGCCTGTTGCTCAAACGTGTTGCCCTCCGCTGCAAGACTGAGCCTGCCAATACAAATTGACCGCCACAGTCATCAGAACTCCGTGCTGCACAGCACACATACTACACTAACGTGAGGATTAGAGTCATACCCCCGCTCTGATTCGAAGTCTTTAGGTCTGTAGGGGATGTAAAACTCTTCATCACGACCCGACTGCCTTTTCTTCTTGCTCTTAGGCCTGTCCACCTCCATTTCTTCATCCTGCTTCCGTCTCTTTCCTCCAACCACCTCCGAGAACACGCCCTAGCGTTGGAGATGAGCGTTATAATATTAACTGGACAGGCATAAGATGATCTCATTTAGGCATGATTAGTTAATTAGTGAATAATTTATTTATTTATTTAGTTGATATTAGGGCTGAGCAGCATATACAGCTCTGGTATAAAAAAATAAATAAATAAATAAATAAAATAAACATAACACCTCAAAATGATCAGTTTCTCTAGCTTTATTGTTTAGGGTTTGACCAAAATAAGCAGTGTTGCTTTGGTCTGTGCAAGTTCCAGAAATATTGTATTTTGGACCTTTTTTTATTATTTAGAGAATGACTGAGGGTCAAAATAACAGAAACGCCTCTAGATGCCTGTTTGGAAACATCCTTGCTGTGCAGTTTACCACAGCTGTAAGGAAAGAACAATGATGACAGCAGCAGTGGGTTTATCCTGTTGCTTGTTAGGATGGGGTTTGGTTCAGGTGATCACCTAATCAGCATCTCATTAAGTACATTGAGGTGTGTCTGTGAAGGAGTTCTCTTCAGAACGACTGCTGTACATACGAAGATGCTGAGTTAAGAAAAAAAAAAAAACTGAAGTGGTCTATTATAGTGGTCCAGAGCTGTATGGACATAATTAATAGACGAGATTTACACTCATCCTCAAAAGTATGTGTGTACAAATACACATATACCAGGAAGGAATCAACCCACAGGAATGAAACTTAGTGTGTAGGTTTGACATCATGAGACATGCAAATGATTCACCACCAACCTCTTCCGCAAAACTCTTTGTGAGAATGTTCAAGCTGCATGTAATGGATTATCAATGGACACGATTAGGAACCTCTACAACTCCATGCAGAGATGTCTAGCACGTTGAGTTAGCCATACTGAGAGACACTACTTCTGCATGTGTAGCTCAATAAATATTGATCATATCAGACTAAATGTGTCATCATTTATTGTTCCTGGTAACCTTTATCTTCCTTCCCAACAGAACCGTAATCCCACACTCCCTTCTGGGTGCAGCTGTCACTTTGATGATGATCTTTATAAAAATCTATTTAAGTATATTATCTATATTCACCCGGAGGTCCTCTTCCTCTTCATCACTGTGTTGCTGCTCGACTGAGACAGCAGGTCGAGGAAGCGGTTTATTTAGTTGACTCTCCGCCAGCAGTTCTTCCCTTGACCTCTGAAACTTGTCCACCAACCGGCTGTCCCGAGACCGCTTCGCCCGCATGACCTCACTGGCACTGGTTTTGTTGTTAGAGTTGATCTCGAATATAGTCTGAGGCAAATCAAAGGGCACAAGCAAGTCAGAAAAGAAAAAATATATACATACATGTCATAAATAAATGTTGACAGTCGATTATTCTATTGACTACTGAAGTGAATATCTGATTATTCGGGTTATGAATTGCTCAACTACCAAATGCAGATCTAAGGCTCTTGTCCTTAGATTTACCATCAAGATTACATACACAAACTAAGACAGGTGGAGGTTCACTGGTGGTTTAGAGAGTAAATAAAATGTCTATATTTGTGTTGTAGACATGCTGACCCCTGGTTCCCATCTCCACCACCACTGTAAAGAAATCAGAGTCCGACTTTTTTGGTCTACAAATGACCTTTCATATCAGACCAATCTGAATCTCTGTTACCTCTACTGAATTCAACGAAAAAGAGCACTGCTCATATCAACTTACAGATTTTGACTTGTAAGCCTTGATGGAGTCAACAATCTGCAATCGCTCCAGCTCCATCTTCTCAAGGCCTGCCCCTGAGAGGAGCAGAAGAGACACCTTAAGCAGGCAGAGGTCTTCAAAAATAGCCCAAAACCATTAAAACATACAAATCATACAAACCCAGCAATGGGTGAACAGCTATGGAGGACAGGTCAGAGGTCTTCACTCGTTTGATGGATTCAGGCGACGGGTTAGGCCGCGATTTCAGGTACTGCTTGTAAGCGTTCTCAGACACTCTTTTGAGGTTCTGGAGGTCGAGAGAGTTCTCGTGGGCAGTGAGAAGATGTGCTTCTTCATCATCCAGGACGCTCTGTGGAACACGGCCAAAGACGCCATCAGCATCTGAAGGGGGAAAAAAGCCAATGCGTCACAGAGAGAACATAAACCTGGAGCTTTAGTTCTAAAGTAACATGCGTACAAGCTGAACAGATGGACTACAGTCTAGAACCAGACAACCAGACAGTGGTACTATATGGTCAGTGGAGCTGATAGCATGGACCCAAACTTATGATACTGCTGGCTTCTCAGAAATTCCGCCCTATATGGGTGGAGGGACGGGTACATTGATGGAATGAGCAGTTGCCACCATGCTTTGCAGTGGAGCGGATACAAAACAAACAAACAAAAACAGAGTGTAGACACAAGGAAGTGTCCTTAATGAAGTAACCTACGAGACTATGAGTCTAATAATGGCACAATACCTCTTGGAAGATCAAGGGTTGCAAGTTCCAAAGGTCTCCCAAGGAAGAGATGAAGGTCATAGACAAATGGGACTTCATCCGAGCAGACCAAGCTGAAAGCGGTACCACTCCTGCCGGCACGGGCTACACGACCTAAAGCCCAACACACCAACGGCCCATCAGAACACAGCACGAGTGGCTCCTCACACCTAATCTTAGATCTGGTAAACACAACACACAAAACCTAAAAGCAGGGAAGTGCAGTGAACATACCGACTCTATGCAGGAAGAGTTTGGCCTTGGAAGGAAAGTTGTAGTTGATGACGTTGTCCAAGAGTGGGATGTCGATACCACGAGCCGCAACATCAGTCACCAGAAGAACCATCGCTTTACGGTGGACAAAGCGGCCAATATTGATCTTTCTGGCTGTCTGGTCTAGAGCGCTGTAGATGTAGGCACACTCGATCCCTTCCTCAACCAGCAGCTAAAACAGAGAAGGGCAGAAATAATGTCAATAGGATCAGACCAATTGAGCTTGCACAGGAATGCATCTTCCGCATTGAGCCTATCCGTGAAGTGAACACACACCCCAAGAGGCAGTGAGCACACCTAGCCAGAGGATCTGGGCGGCCCCAACCATGTGGGCTGAGAAGCAGTTGGGGGTTAGGTGCCTTGCTCATGAGCACTTAACATCACTGTGTGACATAGGAGGACAAAAAGCTCATCGAGGGCACCGTGCCAGCAAACCACAAGTCTCAGTTCGTATTTCATAATGTTTTAGAAACAACAATATGTTTGCAGTGACAAATAAAGCAGCAAAATAAGAAACTAAAATGTACATTGTAGATGTGGACCATGACTTGGAACTGCAGTCCATCATAGGTCCACTGACAATACTCCACAAGTGCAATGGTCTTGTGACTTCCTCTTTAGATTTGAGGAATTTTATGATTTACCTGAAACTGTAAGCCACATGGTATGGTTCTGGGGAATTGAACCGGCAACCTTCCAGTTACAAGGCTGGTTCCCTAACCTCCAGTCCACGTCTTCCCCATGATGGCTTAATGCCCAGTTTTAGTGTTTGGTTCAAGTTTTGTATGTCCTTATTTAGGTTGCTCAGTAAGTGTCCCATCAGGTTCATAGCTCGAATAGACGAATTGTCTTTAGATTGTGGCAGGATGGAAAGACATCCCAGACCTGATCCAGGGCTGGACTTTCTCTTGCCTTCTCTGATAAAACACCATTTATGAGATAGTGACAGTTCCGTGGTCTAACTTTTACCTAAAGGCTGTTTAAACTACAAATAACTGAAGGGTGGACCCTCGCGTTTGCACAGTACTGCAATGACCCTTTTCAACCAACTCCTTGTTCCAGTTTACGCACCTAATATTTAATCGTTCTACAGTAAAGTATTAAGCGAACCTTCTATGAGGGGCCGTGTCTAAACTTCTGATTGGTACTGTATCTGCTGACATCCCTAGCCTGCAATAAAACAGGTGCAAATTGTTCTAAGAAGCCTGATTGAAACCGGTTCAGGAACCACTGTTATTTTTGGTCAAAATGGTTGTCAGTATATTTAACTGACACTGTTTATAGAAACAGATATTTTACGCATTAAAAAGTCAAGAAACAAACAAAACCACAAACATCTACCTGGTTCAGGTACTCCACATGGTGTTTGGTAGCCACAAATACCACTGTCTGCTCTTGGGGTTTAACTACGTTACGAAGGAGATGCAGCAGCAGGGCTGGCTTGTCATCTAGCCGCATGTGAAAGAACGCCAGCTGATGGAAGGGAAAACAGGCATCATGTCAAAAGTGGGATTCAGGCATCTAAAGATAAATCACTTTAGTCCCTATCATTTCTAAGTACTCCGTGCTGGAACCCATGTTGGTTTCACTTTACCTTTAATTGATCGCTGAGCTTAGTGTCCACGTCTAGACGAACCAAGACTGGATCTGTTAGTCCTGTGGGAGCAAGAACAAAGCTGATTATACACTGCTGTCCAAGACGAGTCAAGCAGCAGTGCCATGACACTACTGATGCATAAGTATTTGCTAACACAATAAATACTGCTCCATCAAACCACTCGGTGCCACTCCACCACCGACCCTTCCGCACCATCTAAAGAACTGTGTAAGAATACTCAACCTGCATGGGATGGATTTTCACAGGACGCCATTGGGAACCTCTACAACTCCATGCCAAGACGTCTGGCGTGTTGAGTTAGCAAACACACCATACCGAGAGACACTACTTCTGTATGTGTAGCTCAATAAATATTGATCATATCAGTCTAAATTTATCAACATTTATTGTTCCTGGTAACCTTTATCTTCCTTCCCACCAGCACTGCAATCCCACACTTCCTTCTGGGTGCAGCTGTTACTTTTATGTTTAGTGTATAATATGCTAAGATGAACAATGCTTTCGATAGGTCGGCCTTACCAGCTCTTGCAAACTCAACAATCAGTTTGGGCAGCGTAGCAGAAAATAGCAGGGTCTGTCGAGTTTCTGGGAGTCGCCTGATGATCTCCTGCAGCTGCTCAGCAAAGCCCATCTCAAACAGCCTGTTGAGCACCACAAGAAAAACTCGTATACAAATCCAACTTAAAGCCTAGAGAGCACATTTCTACCAATACACTAAGAATATCTGCCACACTAAAGGCCGTCCACTGTGTCGTGTCTCACTGGCAGGTGTGCTCACTGTGTCCAATACAGAACCACTTGTTAAGCCATGACATAGCAACATTGATGCCGTAGCCTCTACTGCACTGGCTGAAGCTTTTGGTACTTTAACAGAATGCGACAGACTACTCAGTTATCATTCTAGCTCTTCTCTTGTGATGAGAAAGAGGAGAGCCCGTATTTGCTAGAGTTATAGTTCTTACACCTGTGAAGAACCTTCCCAACATATGAATATCCCAGTAGCCAAATACTCAGCTTCAGCCCTACTCTTGATAAGCCACGTGTTGTTGGCGCTGGTCTATGGTGGTAATGGTGCATTGTGGGTACAATGTTAGGGTCCGTTATGGACACCAATACGGCTTCAATAATAAACCACCAGCAATGAGAACATCAGTTTGTATGCAGTTTGAGCTTACCTATCTGCCTCGTCAAACACCACGTACTCCACACTCTGCAGCTTCAGGTTCATTTGCATGATGACGTGCATCAGACGACCAGGTGTACCAATTATACTGTAGACATACAGAGAACAATTATTAAGAAGCTACTAACAATTTTGCAAGCATTTGTAACAGTAGCTAGAAGAGAAAGGTTTGTGAACGAACTTTACGTTGGCTCGAAAAACAAGTTTAAAAGCCGTAGTGCCTTAAATTCCCTGCCACCACCTTAACTGTTCTGCTCCCTTGAGTTCAGCACTACCTTAAATTAACTGTTACCTTAAAACCAGTTTCATTTTAATCCTTAAATCCATTGGTTATGTTGTTGGTGTAGCTCAGCAGATAACACACCTACCCGCCAGGGAGCCACCACTAAATGTGGGAGATTGGGGTTTGAATCCTGGTCTGGGTGACTGTGCTGTGCTACACCAATAAGAGTCCTTGGGCAAGACTCCTAACACTACACTGCAGATTTAACAAAAACATAAGTCTGACTGTTCCAAGCATGCTATTGGGGTATAGGATCCACGATCCTGCCAAATTTGGTGGCTCTAGCTTGAACACTGTAGGAGGAGTAGAGTTGTCCAATTTTGGCACAGAATAATAATAACAACAACAACAACAACAACAACAACAACAACAACAAGAAGATGACGACACAAGGAACAGCAAGTTAATGATGTGGTGATGGACTTACATGTCTGGGTTCTCATGTAGAGCAGAAAACTGATCGTCCATGCTGCAAGAAAAGGACAGATGTCAAGGCACATGCTAATACAAACCAGCAAGACAACAGGCTGATTAAAGTACCTGTCTCCACCAAGGATCAGTGCGGTTTTCAGCCCGGTAAACCTGCCCAGCTAGAGGGAATAACACAGAGACAATCAGTAAAGATTACTAAATAAAAACAAAACATAATTTGCATATGCAGCTTGTAAACCTACTACAGGTCTACTGACTAAAGGGCGCAGTAATACGGCAAAATGATAATATCACAATGCTATATACACATGTTCCTGATACATTGGGGAAAATGTTGGGGAAAAATTGTGGACCACATTTTTGATAAGGAATGGAAAACCACAGAGTCAAGTCACATTATTATGACCACCCCCATATTTAGACAGCAGCAACGCATAGCTCATGAAGGAAGTCATGTGGAAGGCACCCTCAATAGATTGGGGAATAAATCCATCCCTGCAGATCACGTACACCCATACATGCTGATTGCCTTCCCTAGGGCAGATGTGATCTTCCAGGAAGACAATATTAAATGTCACATGACCAAGTGTTCCGAGTGATTGCCTCCAAGTGAGTAACTGTGGGACTACTTCGATCGTCATGGTTACTCTATGGATCCTCCCTCACTCACTTAGCAGCTGATTGCAAGACGCAAATCAAATCTCATCAGTAACGTCTTAACGATTGCAAGACGCAAATCAAATCCATAAGTACATATATCCCCAGTAACTACCGACCTCTTTGGTGAACTTCATGGTCTGTAGTGCGAGTTCTCTAGTGGGTGTCAGGATCAGAGCTCTAGCGCCAGTCTGCGCCTGAGGGGCCTTCAGCTTCTCAAACATGGGCACCAAGAACGCCGCTGTTTTCCCGCTTCCCGTTCTCGCCATGGCGACAACATCTTTTCCATTCAGGATCACAGGAATAGTCTGAGACAGGGAATACCAAACACCATTAGGGTTCCAATGTAGCATGAATGCAAGACTGATGGACATGTCCAAGACAGGAGACGTACTTTTCTTTGGATTGGTGTGGGAACTTTGTAGCCCTTCTTTATCACTCCTTTGTAGACGGGGTAACTGAGACCTGGAGAGATGACAGACTGTTTTAGAACACAAGTTTGAAGGAAGGACTGTAGCATGCAAGCCGTCTGACGGACGTCTTACCCATGGACTGAAAGCCGCCAGACTTCTTCTTCTTCTTGTTCTGAGCTCTAACCATCTCTCTAGTGTCTGG
This sequence comes from Prochilodus magdalenae, assembly GCA_024036415.1. Lineage (NCBI taxonomy): Eukaryota > Metazoa > Chordata > Actinopteri > Characiformes > Prochilodontidae > Prochilodus > Prochilodus magdalenae. The sequence continues at coordinate 68,534 of JAMWET010000680.1, read as the reverse complement.
CTCCACATCCGAGAGGTAATCAGACGAGGCAGGAAAACGGGGCAGCTTTGTACCAACCTGTGGAGAAGACGTTCAATGAGATTCAGACGAGTCAAAGGCGGACAGCGTTGTCATTTCTTCTCACCACCAGCATGAGCTGAGTCATAAAATACAGTTACTCCAGGACACAGCGTTATCCTATGTTCACACTAGCAGGCGACAGAGAGTGACAAGAGACCAGTCATTTGGAAGTACATGATTACAGGAGTACATGATTTATCTCTACTCTTTATCGACAAGTGGCCCAACAACAGTTACTACCAAACCACATCTGTAGGCTGCCACATCTGTAGACATGCTGACACTCCAGCATGTCTATACAATCAAATGGTCACCACATCCATTAAGAGTGGTTTGGTGCGAAATGCTTTATTCTAGAGACACTCACAGAGTCAGAATCATCCAGAGTGGTGGTGAACCAGACATCCACCTTTAAAGCCTTACTCACTTTGGCCTTTCGACGTTTTGAAATAAATACACTGTAAGAGATTTCTGGTGGATGGATACACAAAGGGTATTGTGGAGCAAAATAGACCCTACAAGGCATGCAAGTTTATAGGTCGCTGGTGTTATGATGAAGGGATACATGAAGGGTATCCGAAGGCAAAACAGACCCCAGAAGACATACAGTAACTATTTCAGGTGGAGCGATACATGAAGGGCACTGTCAAAAAACAGACCCCAGAATACATACAAGTTCACATGCTGGTAGTGTTATGATGAAGGTTTTGAGGTGTTAAATGTATTTAAATCAATTTAGTATAAGACATTCCTGGTGGAGGGATACATGAGAGTATCCTAAGACAAAATAGACCCCAGAAGTGGGGATAAAGGCTTCCTGGTTATTGTGTGTATGGAATATAAAAGGCTATACCTACGGTTTCCATCATTTCCTAGTCTGAGTATGGACGTTTACTACTCTGAACGCCTCGGTTTATATCCCAACCACTAAATTACGGGGTGGAAATTTTGTTAAATCGGTGGAGTTCCCCTTTTAGAAAGTTCTTGTACTACTTCCATGCTTTATTGGGCTACAACACGGACATCACCACTTGAGTCAGTACGGGTATTCATGGATTAGTAAGAAGAGCTCTTTAAATCGTCAGACTGGACTGAAATGGTGCCGGTTGTGGATTTATGCATGACGAGACATTAGCAAATAGGCTAACTAGCTGTTTACCGATTATCAGCAAGCTACTGCTCATTAATCAAATGCCACAAATAAATGGAAAAAGTCTGACGTATAATCTATTTGCCCCCTCACCAAACTGTCGTCTGTAATTTCTGCTGCCAGCTCGAATTCTCCTCCATCCGAGTCCTCGGGCTCTCTCCGTCCCGGGTTCTTCTTCCTTTTCGTCAGTTTCTTCTTTCTTTGCGCCATGCTGCTGAGTAAACCCGCCAGACGCTTAGTTTACCACCTGTTCAGTCGGCTGGAGAGACAGAGGGAGATTTCCGACCCTGTATTTTATAAACTGCACCAAAACGTAAAGACGAATCAACACAGGACCAAAACACAGCAGAGCGACATTTTGGAACACGTGTGGCTCGACGGTCTGCTCGCTGCCGGCGCACAATATGACGTAACACCGTCAGGCGGTGCTGCGGTGAATGGCCACAGGGTGGCAGCACTTCCCAACGTTTAACATGCACTGTTCAGCAGCTTCCGTATGGAAACGCATTTCCGCCATTTAATACCTTTTAATCCCACAATCATAAACGTAGACACATACAATAACGAGGAAAGGATTCAAAATAAAAAAGAGATGTATAAATATAGCGACGTAGCATCACAAAATAATGACCTAATTAATTTTTCAAAATAATGAGCTAGCATCACTAAAAATACCATTAACATCTCAAATTTAAAATTAGCATCTGGAAATAACGATTTAGTATCTTAAAAAGTCACTTAGCATGTCAAAAACTAGCATCTTAAAATTTCAACTAAAGCGCCTGTAAATAACTTTTATGAACTTCTTGAGCTTGTCATCTCAAAATAAAGACGTGACATCTCAGAATAACAATTGAGCTTTGGAAAATAATGAAGTGTGTCAAAATAATGAATACCTTAGCATGTCAAAATAAACCGGGCATCTTAAAATTCCAACTTAGCATCTCTACGTAACAGCTTAGCATCTGAAATTAATTACCTATCATCTCAAAATAGTTACTTAGCTTTCCCAAAATAATGAAGTATCTCAAATAATCTGTTAACGTGTCAACACCAGCATCTTAACATTTCAACTAAAGTGTCTGTAAATAGCAGCTCATTATTTCAAAATAATGACTTATTTCTCAGAATAATGAATTGGCATCTTAAAATAATGGTTGAGCTTTCCAAAATAATGAATCTCAAATAATCCATTTGTATGTCAATGAATGTCAAAAGTATATCGATGAATGGCCAAATTTAAATAACAAAATTATATCAAAATAATTAGCATGTCAAAATAAGGACTTAATTAGTATTTTTAAATAATATAGCATCATAGCATCATAATCAGTATCATACACACACACACACCTATATATCGTGTCCAAAAAATGACTTATCTTCAAAAACCCAGCATAAATTGTTTGGATACTGGTGCGTTGGTCAGCAGCAATTGAGGATAATACACCGGTCTTCAATAAGACCAGCGTCAGTGTAAAAGAAGATGTGGGAAATAGTAGTGCAGGTATGGAGGCATACAGGTTCTGTATGGCATTACGCAGCACATTTACCCACAGATGTTGCAGCTGAGACTGTAGATCCCACATAATCACAGGATGCCGAAGCTGGCATGGAGGATGTCCTGCATATATCGCTGGGATGTTGGTGTCTCTTGTATCACTGCTAGAGGCGACCGACTGCATATGCGATAGCTCTTCAGATCATCCCACCAGTAGTTGGGGAGGTGTTGCTCCACAGTAAAGGCAGGGTTGAAACGCTCACCACAAGGCCTCCATACTCAAACCTGAGTGTGTTGCTAAAGACGATCCGGTTCCAGTCTGGAGCAGTCCAGGTTTCTCATTATCAGTGGTGCTACTGCCTATGCCCCTGGAAATGGTCCGCGCAGAGACAGGAGAGTGTAATGAAGGTGCCACCACTGTCTGGATGGGGGACAAGGCAACTGTGGAGCTGCTCATGCTTGATCTATCTATCTACAGTATATAGATCTAGCCGGATGTGTCCCAGCCTTCTCTTTCAACCACATACACCAGGATAAATGTGCCATAAGTAACTGTGGTTTAATTCAGGATGCCACTCTGAAGTCATCTGTAAGTGGGACGGCAGATGTTTCTTGTCCTCTTTGGCATCAGCATATTCTCCATAGTCTCCCAGGCTCTGTTCCAACAGTCGTTCATTTGAGCGCATTAAATCATGTACGAAATTATTTTTATTAGTGTAAATATATAAGACATTCTTCTCATTTTACAGCACGGCTGACAATCAAAGCTCAGGTTCAAATAAGGGTTAAAATAAAAACTTGGTATCATAAAATAAATACATAGCATCTCAAAATAAAAGACTTAACATCTTAAAATAAAAGACTTAGCATCTTAAAATAAAAGACTTAGCATCTTAAAATAAAAGACTTAACATCTTAAAATAAAAGACTTAGCATCTTAAAATAAAAGACTTAGCATCTTAAAATAAAAGACTTAACATCTTAAAATAAAAGACTTAGCATCTTAAAATAAAAGACTTAGCATCTTAAAATAAAAGAATTAACATCTTAAAATAAAAGACTTAGCATCTTAAAGGACTTAGCATCATAAAATAAAGATCTAACATTTCAAAATAAAAGACTTAGCATCTCAAAATAAAAGACTTGGCATCTTAAAGGACTTAGCATCATAAAATAAAGACTTAACATATCAAAATAAAGACTTAACATCTCAAAATAAAAGACTTAACATCTCAAAATAAAAGACTTAGCATCTCAAAATAAAGACGTAGCATCTTAAAGGACTTAACATCTCAAAATAAAAGACTTAACATCTCAAAATAAAAGACTTAACATCTCAAAATAAAAGACTTGGCATCTCAAAATAAGACTTAGCATCTCAAAATAAAGACTTAACATCTCAAAATAAAAGACTTAACATCTCAAAATAAAAGACTTAGCATCTCAAAATAAAGACGTAGCATCTTAAAGGACTTAACATCTCAAAATAAAAGACTTAACATCTCAAAATAAAAGACTTGGCATCTCAAAATAAGACTTAGCATCTTAAAATAAAGACTTAGCATCTTAAAGGACTTAGCATCATAAAATAAAGATCTAACATCTCAAAATAAAAGAGTTAGCATCTCAAAATAAAGACTTAGCATCTATAAATAAAGACTTAGCATCTATAAATAAAGACAGCATCTTAAAGGACGTAGCATCTTAAAATAAAGACTTAACATCTCAAAATAAAAGACTTAGCATCTCAAAATAAAACACTTAACATCTTAAAATAAAAGACTTAGCATCTCAAAATAAAAGACTTAGCATCTCAAAATAAAGACAGCATCTCAAAATAAAGACTTAGCATCTTGAAATAATGGCCATTTTAATCTATGCCATCTTACATGTAGCTCATTTAAGTTTAAAATATGCAGTTCATCATTTCATGCAATCCATGTATGGAAACCAAAATAAAGCAGAAGATTAATATGTAGAAAAACACATTGTCATATATATTTCTCCATAATTACCCAGCAGTGCCACACCCAACCCCCACATACACGTAGTCTGGTGCATATGCAGCATATGTACTGAATCCCAGCTTACGTGCAAACCTCTGTAGTGCTGAGCAATGTTGTTTGAGTACCCCTGAGCAAACCCTGCCTGGATTAAAACAAATTCACTGCAGGAAGCAATTATCCGTTTACCCACTTCAGATCTCCTTGGTGCATCATTCATTTCTCAGTGCATTTTAAGGGCGCCAGGTGCACATGGCATACAGCCTACTATGAATGAAGGCCTTCATTAACACACTATCAAAGACCCGGGATTAGAGTTTTGAACTGACGGACGCGAAGCTGTCCTAACCAGGCTGTAGAGATGAGGCCTACAGAGAAAGGCCCTCACAGGTGAATATATAGGAGGATTTGATGAGGGGTGGCATGAAGGGCTGCAGGGGTGATTTGGGGTGGTGGGGTGGGTAACTTCTGCTGTGTGTGTTTAAGCCTGCAGCTCTAAGTTTTTAATCTAGTACAGATTCATGAAACTTCCACAGGTACATAGTGAATTACAGACATCAGTCTGACACAGCAGCTCCCCTGCTACAGAATGGAAGGCGGTGCAATGCATAGTGGAAACTTTCCAGTCACCATCACTGCAGCTGTCTGTCCACCCATACAGGACATACAATAAAAAAGACAGCACACAAAATCAGACACCGCAGTGCTGCTGTGGTGTTTAAACACTGTGTCCACCCACTCTATTAGACACTCCTACCTTGCTGGTCCACCTTGTAGATGTACAGTCAGAGATAATAGCTCTGCTGCTGCAGTGTTGGTCACCCTCTAGCGTCCTTCATCAGTGGTCACAGGATGCTGCACACAGGATGCCGCCCACATGACGCTGACCACAGGACGCAGCCCACAAGATGCATCCCACAGGTAATTAGATGACATAAATGTAATGGCCCCACAGTTCACTCTGTCTGTATGTGTGTGTGCGTGTGTGTGTGTGTGTGTGTGTGTGTGTGTGTGTGTGTTTTCAGGAGTCCCCAACTGGTGTAACTGTCTAATCATGGTGCCCATCCCCCACTGCATTTCCTCTATTGTTTCAGCTGTGAAAGCTGTGACTACATATTGGAATCAATCACGACTCGCTTCTCATTCAACAGTGTGTCACACAATAGTCAGCCTGTTCATAGTAAAGGACTGTAAAAGCTGCTCTGGCACTGTCAAATAGTCCCCAATAGAACTAACCATTGTCCTTTCCTTTATAAAGAAATTCAAATACGAAAGTATTCAGGATTTCTTTGGTTCCCATCAACTTAATACATTAACTTAACTGGAAAATGCTGTTCAGTTGATGCAGCAAAGAATGGATGAGAGAGAGAGAGAGAGAGAGAGAGAGAGAGAGAGAGAAAGAGAGAGGGTTGGGGGAGGGAGGGAGAGAGGGATACTGAAAAAAAGAGAGAGATACTCAGAGAAAGTAACAGAGAAAGGTCAGCATTAAAAGAGAGAGAGAAGTAGAGAGACAAACAAGAGTAAGAGGAGTGAGAAAAAGTGATGTATAAAGACTAGAAGACAAATAGACCAAAAGAGAGAGAAGAAAACAAAAAAAAAGAGAGAGAGCAGGAGAGCAGAGGAGGATGTAAAGTATAGAAACACAGAAAGAGACAGACTCAGAAAGAGAAAAAAAAGAGAGAAAAATGTAGAAAAAGAAGAGAGAGTGAGATGAGTGAGAGAGATTGAAAAAAGAGAAAAGCGGAGATGCAGAGTGAGACTAAAAGTCTTAGTGAGAGAGAGAAAAAGACAAAGGAGACAGAAAGAGAGAGAGAGAGAGAAAGAAAGAGAGAAAGAGAGAAAGAGAGAGAAAGAGAGAGAGAGAGAGAGAGAGAGAGAGAGAGAGAGAGAGAGAGAGAGAGAGAGAGAGAGAGAGAGAGAGAGAGAGAGAGCTGTTTAACATGCTGGCTGTTCACTGTCCTAATGTTTGGTTTGACTCAGACAGACTACAGACAGAGAACAGATGCATCCACTATAATGTGTTTGCTGTGAATACTGAGTGATTAGGTTTCTACTCTAGATTCTAAATCAGGCTCTCATATCAAATCACAATGTGATGATCTGAGTTTAAACGATGCATCAGCAGAAGTTGCTTTCGAAACAATCTAAACAGAAGGTATTCAGTCTGAGCGGCACCCGCGTGTTTGTCTTCAGGAAGCAGTATTTGTCTTCATCAGAGTGGCATCAAATCCCTGTTCACAGTATTTCATAATGGCCTGTAACAGCTGTGCAACTGCGGCCGACAACATGCATGTGTAGTTGAATAAAAATTTTAAAATAAAATGTCTGCTGTAACATATAAACCTTTTAAAACAGATCAGTCACTTTCCACACCATGTAGTCCATGACTGGTGCTGGCACTATGACGTTACTGCTCGCCAATGTCTGCAACCCTGTCTGTTGGGTCAGTCTGGTACTGCGCTAACGCCTGTCCTTGCTTACGCCACACAAACAGTCAACCACTGAAACTTGAATCATTTGCTTGTCTCACAATGTCAAACCTACCCAGCAAGTTTCAATCCGGTCGGCTGATTCCTTCTGGATGTGATTCCTTTTTTTAATGATGACTGTATATCAGGCTCAGTAACAAAAATAGCATACAGCAGCTTAAGAGGGGTTGGAAAACCGTGTAAGAATGAATGATGGCTATTTTTGGCACATGCATAGACAGATATGAGACCTGAGGTTTTGTTAGGACAGGGATGCTCTGAAAACCTGTGCTTTCTTACAGACCATCAGACAGTATGTGACAAAAGCACTGGGCGTTTACAGACCACATAGGATGTTTTTGTGTGGACCATGTTGGCTGAAGATGTGAGTGTGCTTGTGTTTAGTGTCCAGTGAGTTCATGAATGTAAATAAGTGTCCAGTTAGTGAAGCATGACTGGTTTGCCTCCTCTGTCACGTCTGGGTGGACCTACCTGACCTCCGCTACGCCTTTACTGCTTCTGCTTCCAGCAGAGCCAATTTACACAGCCATTAGAAGGAAAAGGCGAAGGAGGACACATGACGTCTGCGGAGGCCGTGAAACACATGCTAACAGGTATTTGATAAGTTTGGCCTGGCAAGCATATAAACACACAAAGATCATTAGAGCAGAACGGGCTCTTCTCACTGACAGACGCGTCATCTTTGGGAAAAGTATGGCAGCTCATGAGACCAAAACACATTTACCAACCGAAAAATGCAACAAGGAATCAGAAAACACATCGACGAATCAAAAACAGATAAAACAGCTAAACCTTTTTATTTGCTGTTTATTTATCCATTATGTTTTTATTTAGCTGTCTATTTTTGGTTTCTCTGTGTGTCTTTTTTAAAATGGTTTTTATTATTTATGTGTTTATAGATTTTTTTTTTTTATTTAATTTTTTATATATGGTGTTTTTTTTTTTTTTTTTTCGGCACTAGGCCACTGTAGGGAAAGGGTTGTGTTTTGCAGGAACCTCATTTTTAGCCATCTTGTTCTTTTAAGAGTGTTGAAACTTTTTAAGCTTTTTGATGTTTTTGAACCCCACCACCACCCTATAGCCACCCTGTTCCTCACTCTTACTTCTTTTCATTCAAGGAGGCGGGGTGTGGCTCTTTAGGCTAAAGGAGCCAAGTTTAAACCAAGAGCTAAAATTATCAGCAGAATGAGAAGGAATAACAGTTTTGAGGGTATGTCATCGTGTTGCAGAAATAGCACTTGTGACTGGAAGGTCTCTGGTTCGATTCCCTGAACCAATGGGACATGACTAAAGTCCCCTTCAGCAGGGTACCTAACCCTCAGCTGCTCCCCAGGTGCCGTGGATAGGGTGCCCACTGCTCTGGGCAAGTGTGCTCACTGTCCTCTTGTGTCTGTGTTCACTAGTGTGTGTGTGTGTGTGTGTTGGTGTTTCACTTCATGGATGGGTTAAATGCAGTAGGCACATTTCTCTGTGTGCAAGCACAAATGCTTTAACCTCTGTGCAAATCTGGATCTCCAGGCAAGCTGCTTTCCTCACAGAGCCCTGCGGTGCTCACGGCGCAGCTTATCTACCAGGACTGCTAGCTAAGGCTAGGGGACAGTAGCGTAGTGCATGCATGGGTTTACCAGTGCTTCACAGAGGTCATCTATCTTAAATAGGGCATAAATTATGGGCTCCAGTGCAGTGGGACACTGTCGGCAGTCGACCTGGCATTACATCCTGTCATCACATTGTAGGTAGTTCAGTTCTGAGAGAAGAAATGTTTATATTGGCCGGTTACTTTGTACAGGGAGTATTATGTTGGCCAGCCTGAATGCGGATGGAGGGATGACTCTTCCAGAGTAGAGTGAAGGATGTGTGACTAGCTATTAGCGCTGGAGAGGATGTGTTTTTAGAGACTAAAGCTGCACTATGGACCTCTGTAACCTCTGTACGACTAAGTTTCTCCTGAGAATAACAAAGGTTACAGTAGATTGTATTCAGGTCTAGGCCAAACGCTAACACTGAGGAGAAGCTACTGTGCATTTCTTACAAGAGAGATGCATCATGGTCATGTGCTGCCCAGGTCTGGGTCACCTTTCTACTTTCTATATAAGCAGCTCTATCAATTTTAATGGAATCTACGGCTCTACAGCATTTGGACATGTGACCCATGACAACAAACCCTTCATCTTGCCGCTGACCACGGTGCCTCCACACATGGATTCATTGGTCTCCACCAAGACAAATGGGATTCATCACTAAAGATGATATGCTGCCATTCTGAGTCACTCCGGCCTTTGGTGACGTTGACATGGCATTAAGGGCAGCTGTCAGAAAGATCTGCATGCATGTCATCCTGCATCATACAGCCATCTGCCAATGATATTGGCACTAACAAGATGACTTGTGGAGGGCATCACTGCTCACTAAATGAGTGCAATCGTAGCTGTGGGGTAACAGCAATAACATAGCGTGAAATTTGAATCAGTTCATGTCTCGTGATGTCAAACCTCCCCACCATGTTTCATTCCTGACGGCTGATTCCTTCTGCGTGCAAGTCTTTGTGCAGCTAGTCTTTTGACGATAAGTGCAGATCCATTTAATGCATTTATCTAGTAAAAATAAAGTAATAATGATTTGATGAATGAACCTTTGCATCAGCTTATGATTAAAGGCACAGAGAAAAACTCCCAATGACAATTTAAAAACAGATTAGGACAAAGTTTTATCTCTCCGGGAGACTGACTCTAACACTGAATTATTTTTCCCAGACAGCTCATAGCAGATCACTGCTGAACATTACTAGTTTGTATGATCCACACCAAAATGACAATAAGGGGAAATATCATTGAAATCCGAGGTAGGTGAATATTTAGCTTGACTAATCCCAGTAGCTGAAATGTGCTCCCCTGAATACATCAAGGTGTAGCTTGAGGAATTCTGCTCACATTCTAGAGTCTTAAAAAAGCTCAGAGTGGTTCATGTTTATTCACTGCACAGCTCCATGTAGCCTGTGTAACTTCAGAACAGTCATCACATTCCCATTGCGTCAGCTCAGTGCTAAACTCAATACAAAGGACCTGGTTAATCTCTCTCTCTTCTCTCTCTCTCCTTCCTTACTTTACTTTGCTTGGCTGGTGTGCCATGCTTCTATAGGCAGCAGATGACCATCTGCAGACCTTTAAGAACATCTTACATCTCTTAGTGATTGTTGCTACATCCATTAGACTTCAGCTCAGGCATTACTATTAAGTGCTGTCAAGCTGATTCCGACTGCTGGTGACCATATGGATAGTGTTTCTACACAATACCCTGTCTACTGTTTGGGTTTTCGGGCTTCTGAAAGGCTGGTTTATGGTCCTCTGGTTGTATCCATCCTGTAGCTGGATGCACTTTTCTTCTTTTGCCTTTAACTCTTCCAGGCATAATGCGCTTTTCCTAATGAACTCTCTGGCTCTGCACAGAATATGTCCAAAATAAGACATCTTCAGTTTTGTTATCTGGACTGCGAGTGAGTTGTAAGGCCTGATTTTGTTGAGGACCCTTTTGTTTGTTCTTGTTCTGTCCAATGTTCTCCCAAAAGTCTTCACCAAAACACCAAAGATCAATAATATCTAGGTGCTTTTTGTTTGGCTGGTTTATAGTCCAGCTTTAACATCTGTACAAATCTACTGTGGTCTTTGTCTATAGAGACTGTCTGGTGTATTTCAGGTTCGGCCAATCTGTGTTGTGTGCTGGATGTTAATAATTGATCTGAGTAGGTAAAAGCTGCGCACCATTTCCACATCTTCTCCGTCAATGGGAAAGTTAGTGCTCTTTGTAAGTCTTCTGTATATTGAGCTGAAGCCACATGTTTCCACTCAGTTCTTTAACCTTACATATAAAGATCTTTAGGTCGTCCGGATTTTCTGCCATGTCCGTTACTTTTCTAATTATAAGGTTTTTTTAATTCTTGTTCTTTTTTTCTCCAATCCTGCTTCTCTCATAGTATGTTCAGCATTTAGATTGCACAAGTATGGGTACAGTACAGGTGCACCCCGTACCAATTTGGAACCAGTCTGTTTATTTCCTGTCCTGACCGTGACTTTTTGATCAGTGTGGAAATTTCTCATTAGTATGATGAGATGAGATGACTGGATGCCCCAGTACTCAAATTTTTATAAGGACATTCCATATTTTTACATGGCCGTTGCATTCAGAAGATTTGCTGTAGTCAATACAGCACCTACTGACTTTTTGAACTCTGTGGCTTTTTCAATAATCCCACAAACATCAGCAATGATGTCTCTTGTTCCTCTGCCTTTGCTGAATTACGCTTGCACATCTGGTATATCTGGAAGTTAAAGTTCATCTAGTGAATGATCTTGAATATAATTTCAGCTCAGCGGTTTAGGAGCGCAGTTTAAACTTTTGAAAGAGTTTTCAGAAATAAACTTCAAACAGTGCAGACTTTTTGACTATTTTGCTTCTAGTTTTACTAAATTGATGTAAACTTGGTTCAGTGCACAGGATTATTAACTTGGTAGGATAATGAATATTGCACTGTTTATATTGCTGCACATTTATACTTATCTTTGAAGGAATAGATGCACGCAGAAGGAATCAGCTGACAGGAATGAAAGGTTTGACATCATGAAACATGCGTATACTTGAAGTTTGACTCTTGGTTATGCATAGGCGGGCCTTATTGCGGTACCTCACTGACTATATAAGGATGTCCTGTTGTGTATGCTTTTCATTCTAACATCGAAATTCGAAAAGAATTCTAAAGCTATTTGAGTGATTGATTGAGCACTGATGCCCTCCATGAGTTATTACTGGTTAGTGCCAGAACCATGACAGGCGGCCAGATGACACAGGACTTCATGCACGCAGTCGTTATGACGACTACCCTTGACAGCACGTTAGCCTTGCCAAAGACTGCAATGGTGTTGTGCTAGTGACTCAGAATGGCAGATTCCACCTCAAGCCCTACCGTAAGATCTACAGAAACAGAGTGAGAGTATTCAAGCTGCATGGGATTGTTTATTGTAGGACACCATTAGAAACCTTTACAACTCCAAGCCCGACGACATACTATAAGACGCTGCTTCTGTATGTGTAGTTTAATAAATATTGCCCATAATCAGTGTAATTTTATCATTATTTATTGTTCCTGGCAACCTTTATCTACCTTCGAATAGCATTGCAATCCCACACATCCTCCTGGGTGCTAATAAATTTAGGTGATGACTAATAACGGGGATGTTAGAAAAAATGTACAGCCACAAAATGCTGCATACCTTAAAAAGTCTATTGTAAATCTATTTGATGCTATTCCATTCTCAGGTTGGCAGCCAGTTAAAAATATGTATGGCTGTCTAAATGAAATCTAAAATTGCCATTATTTATGTTACAGGGTAATGCAGTGATACCAAGGCATGCCACAGGGTCTTCTATCACCACAGAGAAAGAGCACCTGTCAAAATACCAGACAGCTATAAACCCATCAGAAAGAGGGTATGCTCTCAGCCTCTAATCCCTTGCCTGTCTCTGATCACCCACCCCCCATCCCCCTCGGCACAGCTGAGTCGCACTGCATTTGAGCCTCTCCCTCAGCTGCAATGCCCCCTTCAGGACACATTTCTCTCTTAAAAACCGGCAGGTAGGAGAAAGTGTAGAATAAAAGAAAAAAAAAAAACCACATGTACTACGTTCATTTGTATGTAGGAATCTTCTGTGCTCTGTTGACTGTGATTCTATGAAGGACAGTTTGAATAAGGCCCACATCCGCTACAGTGTTTATTCAGCTTTGTGGAGACAAATACACTTTCAGCTTATGTTATATAATGATAGTAATGGGACTTCATGCATGATTGAAGTGTCTAAATTATTCAAGCACACAAAAGATAACAGACACTGGGATATTTAATAAGCTGTCATTCATACTGATAACCAGTCTTTGCTTGGATATCAAACAAATCTCTGTGTATGCTCCTAGTGTATAAATGTGGGCTATGTTATGGAGTTAAGAATTTGTTCAAGTGTGAGAGGAGAAGCATGGCTAAAGCTCTTCCTCCCTTCAGACTAGCGTCATATCAATGTCCAGTTCTTTACTGGACTACACCAACCAATGTGATGCCCTAGGCAAGATTTTGGCTGGTGCCCTTTGACTGGTGACACCCAGGTAATGATAGCACGTAAGCCCCATATAACACTATAGAGTCTACAACACTCTAAACACAAACAAGAGTATTTTACACCTCACATTCATACACAGAACATGTATTCAGTGAGCACTTCTCTCACACAATGCGTGCTGTTTGCTGTACATATCGAATGCAATACATGAACTGAAAATGAAAATCCCGTCTTGCATCAGTTAATGCCTAAAGGAAATGTCTTTTAATTCACTGTTATAGGCAGGGCTAACACAGGCTAGCTAACTAGACTAAAGCTGTCAGTAAATGTTTCCCTCAGGGCAAACAGTGCATGATTCGTGCAGGCGCTTACAAGAGAACGTGTTTTTTTTTTTTTTAAGTGTAAATTATGAAGTCTTTCCCCCTTTTTTCCTAACAGATTTAAGGTGGGAATAGCTGGTGCTAACTTGTGCTAGCTAGCTAGTTATTTATAATATTAGCAAATATTATCAAGCTAGATAACTTTGCATCCGAGCATCTGACGGTAGTTATACTCCACAACAGATATTCATTCATCACAATATGTCTCCTCTGTCTTTTGGCCATCTTTCATCTTTCCTTTTTTCCCTGGGCTCCAGAGGGCTTCAGCCGTTCCACATGCTGGCTAGCAACTGCTATGGTTTTAGCTAATCTTTGTGGTTACAGTTAATCATGTTTTCACTCACTCCCTCTTCCAGCCCCCATCAAAAATAGTGATGAGCAATATGAGCATTTACAGTATTGTTATGATAGGCTGTCGCAATACAATACAATATGCTTTTCAGAACGTGGATATCATCAGAATTTGTAGAACACTCAATAACTGCATGTTTCATTAGTGGATAGTGAAATTAGCCTTGTTGAATTGGACTTTTGATAGTATAGTTGCAGTACTATTAATTTTCTCAGCAATAACTGATCAGATGCCTGAAAAAATAAATATTGTGCAATACTGTGTATCGTGAAAAATCACTGAAGTTTGCTGAAGACTGGGAAACCATCTTATATGTGAAGTACAATTTAAGTAACCAAAGAAGCCACCCTACATTTTGAACACAGCACTTTGCAATTAGTGCGTTTCCAGTCGGAACTGACATTAAACATAAGAATTTAAATAAATATATAAAGAAAATAAAAGTAATCTTCATGAATAAACATATCTCCAGAGTGAGTGGGTCAAGGGGAAAAACAAAATATACAGCGCACTGTTCTCCTTAATTGTAATTAAATATGCATGCTTATGAGGTAAATAATTAGAATATAAGGCACAAGTTGTTAGCAATCAAGAGAAGACTCAAGTGCTAGCAGAGATAATTAGGCCTGTGCTGCCTGAATAATTGCACAGTGGCTAATGCAAAATGCTGTGCTGCAATTCTAGTCCCTCTGAATCAGTGCAATTACATTAACTGGGCTCCATAATTACCCCCCATCGTTACAGAGCGTGCGGCTCCTCCGGGGCTATAGGCTTTAGGCTTTGCCTAGAGCTACGACACAGGCCTTCCTCTTACCACTGCCAGGGCTTATTTGATGTTGGTTTGAGAATGCTGTTCATCAGCGTATTCCTTATTTTTTTTATATTATGATGTCATCTTTAACTGGTTGTTTGTCATTGGTCTGGAGGAAGATCAAAGTAATACAGGCACCACATGCATCATGTTAGTGTCCCTGTCATGTTGAGTGTAGACAACCACCTAAATATCAGCAATGAGCAATGGTCAGTAACTGACAGAAGAGGAAGTAGGGGGCTGAGACAGTGACAGCGGAGGGACAGAAATCTGGAATTGTATACCTATATAGTGCATATATAATGTATGTAGCCAGTGTAAAGTGACCGCACAGAAGAACCACAGGTTCCATGTACCACACCTTGTAGAATTGTCTCACCATAATTGTTTTTGTTTTAGGGTTTTAATGAAAAGCTAAATTGGTTATCTTCAACTCTGTATAGAACTACACTTTTACTCAGACCTACACATACTGAACATGAGTAGAATAGCTGCACCCGGAAGGAAGTGTCGGATTGCAATGCTATTGAGAAGGAAGATAAAGATTACAAGGAACAATGAATGATGATACATTTAGACTGATATGATCAATATTTATTAAGCATCACATACAGAAGTACTGTCTCTCTGTATGCCATCATGCCAGGTGTCTCAGCATAGGGTTAAGTGACACCAGACCTTCTGGGCTTGCTCCAAAACCCAAGCTATATATATGGTGCTGTAACGGTGGGAGCTCAGACACAGAGAGGGGATCCATTTAGGTAGGATTTATTCAACAAAAACACCAAAAATGGCAAACAACATGAAACACCAAAAGTATAAAGCTCAGAAGTTGACAAAAAACAAAACAGAAATATCAGAAATCACAACACCCAGAAGTATCTCAAAAAATAAAACAAAAGGCCCAGAAGATATTCGATATGACACAACAATGAAACACAAAGATTATCATGGTACTGAGCCCAGTCAACCATTCAGCAGATGCTACACAAACACTTAGTAAAGGGAAGGGCTTTTTAAAAGGAAGGATAATAAGCTAGGATACTGAGCAGGTGAGAGGGGGCAGGTACGGGAGGGGCTAGGTGAAAGGGAGCAGGTGCAAAAGCCATCAGAGCTCAGGTTAGTTCGACCTCTAGTGGCCGGCATGAGAAGTGTCCCGATAGTGTATACGCAGAGGCGACCTGCCAGGTGCATTCCATTTAGCTTAAAATTCAGAAGTCGAAATGTGCCATTATATTTGACTAAACATATTTCAATAAAATATCTGGAAAACCAAAACAGATGTCTCTATGAAAGCCTTTGTTGTGATTGCTCATTTGGAATACAGACAGCTTGCTCACTAAACATGTTAGTTGTCTGCAATCAGCCAATACACATTATGTCGTATTTTGCGTCCATAGATAGAAGAGGTCCAGAGGCAGAGGCAGAAGTTGGACAGTGCTGTGTTTATAACTGATTTAATAAGACACAAAGAGACGTAGACAACTTGCTTATCCATGTGGAAGGCACAGTCAACTGATTTGGGTATAAATCCATCGTCTTCCCTGGGACAGATGTGATTGTCCAGCCAGACAGTGCGACATGCCACATGGCTAGAAATAACTGGCATTGTTTGGAAGGGCATGACCAAGACTTCCAAGTACTACCCTGACCTCCTAATACCCTCCTGAACCCAGAATTGAGCATCTGTGGGGCAACCTCAGTCCTGGTGTTCATTCTATGGATCCTTCCTCTTACACCCTCCTGCAGCTGTGGGATGCAAAGCAGTCAGCATGGCTCCAGATACCTGTGACAACCTACCAGGACTTTACTGAGTCACTTCCAGTCTAGCTGCTGTCTGTGCCGCTCACGGTTCCTCTGGATATTAGCTGGTGGTCATAATGTGACTTGATTGTGTAAGAGCTAATAAACAGTCCCCAGCGGGAGTTAACATCATGAATAAGTGTGGAGCCCTACTACTAAATGTATTTTAAATGTAATTTGAATATATTAGTTTTTAATGTATTTTAATAAAATGTGTTACTAAAGGTATACTGCAAAGTTTTCAATATCCAGCTCCCAGTGTTCTGCCCAACACTGTTAGCCACAACACCGTCCAGCTTGGTAAGTTTTAAACTCTAAGCCAACACTTAATGTGAATAATTTTTGTATATTGACAGAACTACAGCTTGTCGTTTATCTGAACATTCCCACATTTATAGATGAAACAACTGGGACAGGGCTGTAAAATAGGCTGGAAAGTTGTATGAAAGCCAATGCAGTAAGGGCTACTGACTGAAGTAGCACTGGGATTCAACAGTGTTCCCCATCTCCCTGCCATAATGGAACCTGTCAGCAGTGCCACATGTTCTGACTTGGCTTTCTGTGACTCACCTCAAATCCTGAGGCACTCGTTGCAGATGATATATGGTGGCAGTCGAGTTGAACCCTCACATGCAATGATCCCGGGTGCAGTGCACAGACATGTGGTTCCGCCAGGGACCCAAATTGGTCACTTCTCTCAAATCCACATGCCCTGGGTGTTTGGCCCCAGACAGCTTTCTTAGATTGAGGTCAATAAGCTGTCATGAAGAAGAAGGCCTAGAAGCAGCCACATGGCAGAGCCTGCAGCCGACGGGCCGTCACTCTCAAAGCCTCATCCTGTCCTGTCGCCATGGGATACGGCCGTCACTGCGGCTGAGAGTGAAGAGGCAATGACAGTGACCTGACGGCCAATAAACGCTGGGTTTCTCTGCCTGACGCCCAGGGGGCAGTAAAAATCGACAAGGCCACTGTAACACATTAAGCCCCATAAACGCCTTTGTGGACCTTGTGTTGTTTTTATGAGTTTTCTGTCCGAGCGTTTAAAGGCCTGCCATTTTACAGTATATCACAGTATATCAAACACTCCCAATCAAACCCCACGGCTTGATTGCATTGGCTAAAAGATTGCAGTCTGCTTGTTTGAGAAAAAAGGGAACGTGAGCAAAATTTTCCAAGCCATAGTACTGATAAGTGTGGGCTGATCTTATCCGCAAAGTGGCTGCATGTTTTCAGTACAACCAAGAGGATAAATGGATACACACCTCATTTCTGAGAAACTGAGGGAACAACTGACAAATAATTTTCCCAGCTCTTTGTAAAGTCTGTGCTCATCAACCCATATCTCACATTTCCCTTTTATTTTTTTCCTTAAGGTACCAATGTACCAATGACAGTCATTAGAGTTCATTATTCCATAACTGTTTTTTTATATAGCCACTTCTTTTCTTCAGAATCATGTTTCCTTTACTGTCCCTTTAAGACTGATATATGTAAATGAACAACAATATGTAAATGACTGCCAGCATTAATGGGTGGGCCAAACTGCTGGATAAATAGGTTGACATATGTAAATGCCTTAGTGTTTGTGACATCCCAAACACAATACATTCTAAGCAGACTGTTCCTTTGTCTTTTGTGTGGCAGAACTTCCCATAGTATGTTGCGTCAAGTCCCATGCAGTTTGTGGCAAGGGAACAAACAACAGCACTCTACTTGGCTGCTACCTGCCTTTCCTGTTACCCACCGCACCATTGATGCTGCTGTGAATGCCCTCTGCCTCCACTGCTGGTGGCTAACCTAAGCTGGCTGATATTTGTCGTCCAATCAGTTGATGTTCCTCTTTCAGGAAGTTGTGAGCACACCTGTTTGCAATAGAGATGTTGGATGCCCACAACGGCAAGTGGGATGAGCTATCTGCCGTATATGTTGCACTCGACCAGCTCTACACAAGCCCAGGCTTACAGTGCCAACTAGCCCTGGCTCACCAATCGCTCCACTGGTCCTGGATTGATGCCTTCAGTGGTTTTACTGTTGCCACTCTCCGTCTTGTTGGCATTGCTGTCTTGCCACACCACCTCTGGACTTGGACCTCCCAAGCCAGTCCTGTTGGCTTTCTCGCCAAGTCTTGCCATGCCATCTTCCGCACGGAGCCTCACAGTTATTCCCTTTGTTGCGTCTTTCACCAGGCTCTGCCTCTTTTGCCACCTGCCCTGAATTTCTTTGTAGTGCAGGCCCGCCTCAGGAGTATGCTCCTCCACTTCTGAGACCACTCTGCGTTAGCGCAGACGGGGCCGTGGTGGGCATAGTAAGCACTTAAACGCCTGCTCCTTTATTGGACACAGTAGCAGAGGAGACAATGCCTCCTGGCACAAACTAAACAGCTGAGGGGTCAGAAAAGCCCATAGACAGTCTGTACATTGTAGACTCATCTAAACCACCTCCCACAGCTACTAATAACATTGTACACATATAAAACATAATAGCCTATTAGGAGAGTAGCAGTGGATTTTGATTGTCAGTGTATTTACAGGTCTAAAAGGCCAGAGGGGCAGGTCGAGAGGTAAGTCACAGGCTGCTGTTGCGGCTGCTGAAGGTTGCAGAGTGAAAGCACCAGCACTGACAGACCCATTAGCAGCAACAGCCCTGCTGACATAGTCCTGCCTAACTGCTCTCAGTGAATTACAGTGGGCACCCCACCCCCTTCAAGCACAGGCCTGGTTAAAGTTGCGGGGGGCTTTCTCTTTCTCCTGTGTGCAATAAAAGCTGATTAGAGTTGAAACAGTTGGCCGGTCCTCTCCTCCTTCACAGCTGCTGGATTAGAGGCTGAAGCCTGTCATCTGTGAAATGAAATTTTGGATGGTCGAGCGGGAAGAGTCCACATGGGGTGGAGAGGGAGGGGAAGTGGGGGTTGTGCGTGTACATGTGTGTTGGGGTGGGGGAGGTCTGAGGCCTGTAGGATGGCAGATTAAAGGTCAAAGGTTCATTGAAGGTATATTTTAGATGATGTCATGTTTTTTTGTCATTAATTAAGTCGTGCTCAGTGTATAGTGGCTGATCTTTTGCGGATTTGTTTTCTAAATATGACAGTGTCACATGTTATACTTTGTCTCCCATGGTTCCCTGAATTTTTTGTTCAGGTTGGGTTGCAAACCATTCAAAGCTTCCAGTGCTGCATTCTTGCATGTAGTGCAACAAATGTACATGACTAAAGTAGGACCATCGCCCATCATCATTATCATCATCATCATCATTAAATAATAAAAATAATAATAATAATAATAATAATAATAATAATAATAATAATAATAATAATAATTATTATTATTATTATTATTATTATTAATTATTATTATTTTCTAAATGTAATATTGTGTGCACTATATAGCCTGTCTGATATATGTGTGTGCATATGGAATTTATAAATATATACATATATAAGAAACATTCTATATTAAAAAGATTTAAATATGATTACAGGAGATGATCTATATTCTTCAGAGAACATTTGTCTCATCGGTAAAACGACAAAGATAAACTGTTATGCTTATTCGGATCTTTCTTTATTCTCTGTTCAGAGGTACAACTGATTTCATTCCCAGCCAAAACACTACAAACTGCTTTTCAGTCACCCCCGCCCTTCACTTAGAATCAATGCCAGACATTTTATCTCCTTATTCTCTCATGAAACAATGTGGGAATAGCCCACACCTTGCCATTACACTGCTAATCAATCAACTGTGCAATTACACTAGAGCCTGTGAAGATGGAGAGATCATATTAATAATAGTTGTAATTCCTAAATGGTTAATGTGATATTTTTGGTGAAATAATTCAATTTAATTCAATTACATCACGGCTGCTCTATTCCTATTGTGGTAGCGTACAGAGACAACATTTTTTAAAAGATTGTGTTGTATTATTAAAATACTTGAATGTATGTGACATTACAAAAATGGTGATTTTGTAGCTTATTTTCCATATATGGAATCATGAGTGAATGATTAGTGAATGAGTGAATGACTGAATCTGACAGTTTCATACTTCTTTTATATGAAGAGTGAGGACAATTTATCTGAAACATTGCAAGGCATACTGCACTCATTGTAGAAACAGGTTCACAGTATGTTGTCTATATCGTGCAGCCCTAGCTCTCAGGCACAGACCTAAAACGGAGGCTCTCCTGGCTACATCATATTCAGCACACGTTGAAGGGTTGGTGAACTTGTGAACTTCCCTGTATCTTGATTGAACATGCCCTAAGCAGAAATCCCTTCAAAGCAGAGAAAAGCCCCAGACCCTGGCCCTCCTGCCCTTACTGTCTGATCCTGCATCACGGTAAGACACAGAGTCAGTGTCGAGGCTTTAGGTATGTGGGCCACGCAGGTCGACGAGAAGGCTCACAGAAGAGAGCTGCAAAGAGATCTAATCAGATCTAAAACAGATACATAAGATAAAAGGAGACACAGGGTCATACCATTGAAAGCTGTGCTCCTGATACACACTAATCAGTCTTAACATTAAAACCACCTCCTTGTTTCTAAACTCATCATCCATTTTACCAGTTTCACCCACCCTATAGGAGCATATTGTAGTTCTACAATTACAGACTGTAGTCAGATCTGATTCTCTGCAAACGTCTTGAACTTGTTCTTCAATGTTAGGACCCCCACAGAGCAGGGATGGGATGGGATGGGATTGATTGGATGGATGGATGGATGGATGGATTGATGGATACTTTATTGATCCCGAAGGAAATTTAGCAGCTAGTACCAGTTATACAAAAACAGTGCAGTTATACAAAAGGGCTGTACGGTATGAACATATGCAAGAAAATGATTAACCATTAACTATAAATAATACCTTCTGCTATAGATACATATATCTCACTTATTGCAATGAGCCAAGAATATATGCAAGAGAGTACATCTATATGCATTAAGATACTGGAGATAAAAAGAATAAAAAAATATTAAATGTGTAAGGGATGCAGGCATCAGCAGGTATCAGCATCAAATGAAAATAGTGCATTATAAACACATGCATATATTGGTATTTAAGTAATGTGTCTAGAGTGTCCAGGAGTGCAAATGATATTAGTGGATCATTCTCAGCACCCCAGTGACACTGACGTAGTGCTGGTGTGAGTAGATCAGGCAGAGTAGTGCTGGTGGAGTTTTAAACACCTCAGTGTCACTACTGGACTGAGAATAGTCCGCCAACCAAAACTACCCAGCTAAACGCATCCTGTGGGCAGCTTCCTGTGACCACTAATGAAGACGACTTGGTTGGAGCATTAGGTCAGCAGTACTGAGCACCTACAGTGGTCTAAAGAGGGACAAACCACAAACTGGTGACAAAGTGTTTTGCTCCCCATTGATTGTGTAAGGCTGTCCTGTCTGGTCGGAACCGACAGAAGGGCTAATGTGGCACAAGTCCGAGCATTTTTTAATGATTGTTACAGGAGAAGTGTTACACCACACAGCATGAGCCTGCTCTATAAGGGGCTGCACGTGTCAAACCTTGACCTTGGAGCAATGGAAACGGTCTGATGAGGCCTAGTCTCACATCACATGGACAGAGGAAGCAATGGAACCAGGATGTACTGGGCAGAGCAGACAAGTCAGTACAAGGAGTGTGGCCTGGACAATGTTTGACTGGGAAACCTTGGGTCTGGGCATTCATGTGAATGTTGACCCAAACCCCTCATGATTCTGGAACAATAAACATGTTCACTCCAAATTCCAGCTTACAGGACTGCTGCTATGGTCTTGGTGCAGGATGGTCAAGGGCACGTTTAAAGGTCACGTTTAGAGGTGGGTCAAAATTGTTTTGGAGGACCAACAGCATACTAGCGATCATGTTTTGGTTCACAGTGTAAATGCTTTAATAAATGTATGAGATGTATGAGAGCAGAGAATAGCAGCTGGATAAGCGGTAGTAAGCGGTAGGCTGTTAGTCATCCTGCCAGCGCCAGCACCATAGACAGACAGCGGCACAATGCAGGACTACATACACGCACACGCATACTACGACTGCCCTAAACGCCACGTCGGCATTACCGAAGACTGCAATGGTGTCGTACCGGACTGTCATGGAGTGACACGGAATGGCAGTAGGTCATGTTCAGTGACTAGTTCACTTTTTTTTTTTCTTGTTGGAGACGACCAAAAAATCTGTGTGGGGAGGCACCGGGGTCAGCACCAAGAAGTGTCCAGAAGGCATGGTGTCACTCCACCTCCAGCCCTACCGCACAAGACAGAAACTGGGTAAGAATATACAGGCTGCATCGGATGGATTATCACAGGACACCATTAGGAACCTCTACAACTCCATGCCGAGAAGTCTGGCATGTTGGGTTAGCAAATACAGCAGCCCGAACGCACACTGAGAAACGCTACTTCTGTATGTGTATCTCAATAAATACTGTTCATATCAGTCAAAACGCATCATCATTTACTGTTCCTGCTCACCTTTATCTTCCTTCCCAGTAGCACTGCACTCTGACACTTCCTTATGGGAGCAACTATTCTTTTGATGATGAGTGTAAATTTAAAGACTGATTTAAAACAGCTTCGAATGGTATTTAAGACCAAACGTATCCTACAACTAAAAATTCACTTTCATCAACATAACCACACCTGAGCTAGATTTTACAGACATGCTGCAAATACAGTAAATGCATTAAACTTCAGAAATTCTGCAAAACCAGTTACAACAAACACTGCAGATTAGACATGTAGACAATACTGACAATATTAACAAAATACTGTCAAGATAAAAAAAAGTAACACTGGAATACAAACCACACATATCATATAAGCCTGATGTTTAATTTCATTCATTTATGCCTCTACATATCATAAAGAAGAGATAATAATAATAAAAGTAATAATGACAACAACAACAATTTGGTTATTCCCTTTACAAGAGTAGAATACGAATGTTCTTCAAGTTATATTCAAGTATTTATCTATAGAAAAACAAAAAAATACAAAGAATTTACAAAAAAAAAAAAAATATGAAGCGAATACCAAAACACTATTATTGTTCCCACTGACACCAAGACATTCACTACCACCAGTAGCTTTAATTAGAAGTAAAAGGCACAAGAAGTAAGAACATGCAGCCCATGACATCACTTACAGGATTTTAGCTATATGCAGTACATGGTTATACGTAGAAGCTGTACGTGTTCTGATTTCTTCACAGTGCAACTATCCGCAATTGTTGGCCACAGGTTAGGAAAAGAAACAGAAATCCTTCTATCTACATTATTTAGAGTGTTTTTTTTTGTGAGCTTGCATAGCCAGGATGCACTCATTCATTCATTTATAACCAGGAGTGTGCTGATTCGTATGTTAGAAAATCAAAGTGCTTTGATTGAAGGGGAGAAAACTTTAAGAGTCTTTCAACATGTGATAAACCTTTGTTCATGCAGTAGTGTCTGCTAGGCAGCACCTCCAGTCTAAGAAGATCCCTGAACGTTGGGCCCTTTAAACCATACCAAAGTAGCCATGGTTAAACCCTTCTCTGAGCAACCATGGCGTTCGCAAATATATTCATCCCTCGACAAAAAAATGCTCCGACAGATTGTCCAAAAACATTACATGTCATCCCAAAAGGTCACTTCTATTATGTATTTGTAGTTATGTAAAAAGTGGAATTCAATCTGAAGCGTTAAAGATTCACATCCCACATTAGAAGTGGGAAGTGAAAGTATATGTAAACTTTTCAACTTTATAGGCGGTTATAAGCTTGTCACAGTTGCATGCAGAAAAGTTTGAATACACCTGGCTCAAATGTTCATGATCCGTTATCGATTTTCAAGTAAATACGTGTCATTTCCTCTACAGGAAACTTAAATGTCACATTCTTCTGCAAATCTTAGGGCACAGTTTCTACTTATTAGCAAAGTTTTTATTTAGATATTTTTCCATCAAACAACTTAAACTCAGCAAACTGAGAGAAAGTGAGTATTAAAATATGCAGAAGTATGTTCTCTGAAGAGAATGCGGATCTGTGACCAAACTTGACCAGGGGCAGTCAAACTTTTGCAAATGACTGTACAAGTTAATCTTCAGAATGTGATTCACTGTATATGAAATACCGTATAGATACCCTGGCCAAGAACATGTTTGTTTGACCACTGAAGTCTAGTCCATTTATGGGTGTAAATCCACGGTACCCATCGGCAGGTATGGCTAATTCTAAGACTGCAGGAGCGAGGAGTGCTGAGCCTTGGCGTCGATCAGTAGAGGTCGCTGAGGCCTGCAGTTTTTCTGGCTTTCTGCATCAGGGCTCGCAACTGGAACTGCTTGCGTGAGAGGAGCCTCACATGCTGCAATACCAAAACAGACACGCAAGCTTAGAGACTGCAGGGTTGCGAGTAAATCACAAGCATTATAGCGGCAACAGAACTCACTTTCAGGAAGACGTCCAAGTCTATGACGCCTCTGCGCAG
The DNA here is from genome assembly GCA_024036415.1 of Prochilodus magdalenae. Lineage (NCBI taxonomy): Eukaryota > Metazoa > Chordata > Actinopteri > Characiformes > Prochilodontidae > Prochilodus > Prochilodus magdalenae. The sequence continues at coordinate 43,422 of JAMWET010000680.1, read as the reverse complement.
GGCCTCCCCCAGGTAAAAGATGGTGTCCTCTATGGCATTTTCCTCAGCGTACAGGTTCAGGATCTGCCTGTAGAGCGGCGCTGTGGGCACGATCAGGTCATCAATATCGTTGTTCTCAGACTGATTCTCCATTTTGCCCAGAGCAGTCGTCAGCTCGTCATCCTTCTGCTTCAGAAGATCAATGTTTTTGTCCACATCGGTCTGAGTGGAAGGAGAAGAGCAGGAAATGTCACAGTATATACAGATGACCAGACTATAAACCGTTCACAATTCTCTAAACTAATCAATGAGTAGTTCTCAAAAAAACTTATTATGCAGCTTCTTACAGCAAGAAATGTAGTTAGATTACAGTGTAATAACGTTGCCACGCGGCTACTGCTAACAGAACGGAGAGAAGATCTGACGGTCATAGTGCAGATACCTCATCAACTTTTACATCACAGCCATGTTAATGCAGAAATAATCCCTCAGGGCTAAAAGCAATGATTCTTAAAACTCTTAATAGCTAAAGTAATGCCATTACCTCTGCATCTCACCACAAACACTTAAATATCACTGTATCCACATCTATTTCATTCAAACTGACAGATTGAAAAAGAATAAACAATAAGCTCTGAGACTGCTCTTTTCAGTGTGTTGGTGTTAAACAGTTTGCTGTGCTCTGGCCCTTCGACAGTGGACTACATGTTCTTTAGGAACCATCCAAGTAATTAATTACAACCATCAAGAAACGTCTAACATTTTGAGCAAAATGCAATCTTTACTAAGCTGAGATTGCAAGTGATTGACAGGTCAGGTAAAAAGTATCATATACAAAGATACTAGCACCGCATTTTGTCATGTAGACATGATTAAAACGACTTAAAGTATTTCATTTCCGGATGAACTACTCCTTACTACTCAAAGCCAGGAAAAAAAAAAAAAAAGACGTACTATCTCTTGATCCAATTTGGTCATCATCTCCTCCAACTTTTGGTGTCCCTTTTTGAGGTCCTCCTCAGTCCTTTTCAGAGCATCCAGTTCAGCCTGAGCTCGGTCCATCTCTTCCTTTATCCTCCAGCGCAACTTATCACTTACTGCTGACACCAGAGATGCTCGTATCGTGTCCTCCCCGATCGTGCCATCACGAGTGGGACCTGGGTGGTAGACATTTAGAAAAAGTATAAGAAAAAATATTTTTAATTGTACAAGCAACATTTCTAATAATCCATGCAACTTTTCATCATGGCTAACCGGAAACAAACAGATACACAGGGAAAGCATGACTTTTTAAAACACTAACTATATAAACTCTTAGCAGTAAGCTGATGAGTTGGCAGCTCAGTATGCTATCATCATCTTTAACTTTTAACAATTCTTAGATATTTTCAGATGCATATTTAAATCACTGCACTTGTTACACACCCTTAGTAAAATTAGCCATACAGTGCTGTTAGGACCTGATTTGCTAGGTTTAGCCCAAAGGTTTATAACTTTGGTTCTGGAAGACACGGTGGCCAGCACAACTTGTCAAGTCACAAGTCAACACACTAAACTTGGCATTTATTACATATGAGTGTAATGAGGTGGGTCTGAACAGATACATTATTAAACTGCCCCTCCAACCCTGGAGTGGTACATCATTGGTATGGACCTGTAAATTCCTGGTTTTGACTGATATTTCAGGCTAATATTTGCTGGAACAGCAGAACGTTTAGGTGATGATGGGCTACTACACTAAAACACTGTGCATTTTATTCATATTCCCAAATTAACGGATGACGACGCTGGTCCACAAGCCCGATATCATTAATCCCTGTCTGGTTCATGCAGCTGTTTAGGGCTCTAGAAGATTATAGTCATCATAAAGCATGGCTTTTATAACATAGTTGGATGCAACAGCAACAACACTGCCAAACTGCCCACCCTACTAAAGCTAATATTGACTTACCTCCTGCAGTGGTAGGAGTCACTGGAGTGAAGAGTCCTGCTCCTGATGTGGCTGGATATCCAGAACTTCCAGCAGGGTAAGGATAACCTTGAAAACCTCTAACACAGAACAAGCAAGAGGAATGTTCAGGTTTAATTTTACATAAACAACAAACACTGATAAATCTATTAATGAGATTATAAAAGTTTGATGCATACCCTGTGCTGGGAGTATGGCTCTGACTGAATGGAGAGGCTGGTGGATTTGCCATATAGGAAGCTACAAGAGGAGGAAAAAACAACATATGACAAAGGAGAACCAACACATTTTGTACATTATAGAAGGGCCCTCATTATGGAAAAATGTGTTATCACCTCACTCTTTAATAGAAAGAATTTGATGTTAATAACAAAATTATTGTTCACTTGCTGTTGTACAGTCCATGTGTGGCAACAAAGCTTCAAAAACAGCCAATTTTGTATGCACTTACAAATGTACATACTTTCAGACCAAACCAATTTAGACTAAAGCTGTAAGGTGTGTTTCATAGGGGTGTAATGATTCTCCAATTTATTCTATAAATTTATACAGAGCTCAATTTTTGACCCGCGGCTTGATCCATATTTCAGATTTCTCTTGATCTTTGGAGGAAGGGTAAATAAGCAAAAACTAGGCACAGTACCAAAAATAATCTATATACTACAAAATAAAGAGTGGTTAAAACCCCATAATAAGTCATCTGTGGTACAGAAAGCAAAATACAAGGAACATCTCAAAGGTCTTCTCAAAGACACTAATGTAACATACATGCAGGTGGACCAGCAGGTTGATAAGCTGGGTAAGGTGTCTGCGTGGTGGGCCGAGAAAAGACTGGTGGCTCTTCCCCAAACACCACTGTCATCACCTGGATTAGCCCGAACAAATCTGACTGAGGCTAAACAAACAAACACAAACAAATTAGTAACTGGTAATGAATGCCCATTCGATAACTCCTTTATCATTTGTGAAAACAAACTAACAAAGCCAAAACTCATACTAACATGCTTCCACTCGTGCAGGTACGGCAGGTAGATTTTTCCATTAGCATCAACATGCTTTCCAGTTTTGATCATCATGGTGCTGGTGGGCTTGACAAAGCAGATGGGGGGATTGTACGGATAGGAGTCCAGCAGCCACAGGCAGATGGGTATGTTGTATATGTTTCCTAAAATGTAAACAGAACACAAATATTAGTTGAAGAAAGGTTCAATACTCCTTTAAGAGAAGAACATCTATTGCGCTCCATGCTTACTCAGTGCAATGCAAGCCAACCACTCTATGTGACAGTGTTGTACTGTGACTGTCAATAAGTTAAGTGTGCTAATAAATTCCTTACATAACTGTTTCCTTACCTCTGTAGCTGACTGGCACAGTTCCTGAAAGACTCATCAGCTCCCTGGTGGAGCCATCGTTGAACACTAGAAGAGGACAGAAAGCTGTTTTAGCTGGTAATTCACAAGTTTTGGTGACAGGAGTTTTTAACAAGTATAAATAATTAGTACTACTAAATTATTACTAGTAAATATATGAAGTCTGTAGAGTTGCATCCGGTTTTATTGTGATAATTAGGACCACAGCAACACAGTTAAATGCCAAAGAGACCTGGAAACATATTTTAATTTAAATATAAATAGAAGGTAAGATGGGTACAGTACAAATAAAGAAATTTATTAAAAGCAAAAAACAAAAATTAAATATTAAAATTTTAAATTCATATAAATTAAATGTATTAATTTATTATTTAATGATTTTTTAAAGGAAAATGAAAAAAGCAGAACTGAAAGCTAAATTCACAGCATCATTTTTTTCATCAGGATGGCTAATTAATCTACAGTATTTTTTAAATAAACAAACATAATAAATACATCTTTAATGAATACATAAAGCCCTGTAACTAAGGAGTTTGAATAGATCAGTTGTTTGTAAGACTTTGATTGGAAACCGGGCTTCCCGCTAGATTAGATACCGTTATTGATAGAAAGCTTACTGTAGCTGTGGCAACAAAATATTGTAACTCTGAAACTCAAAAGCATCATTCATTACCAGATCACCAGAAAATGCATAGGACCTGCATAGGAATCTTAATCCTGTGTCATGTTACTCTTCCTTGCCTAGGCTACCTGTCCTTGAATAGGCTAACCGGGGGCAGAACCTTCCACATGACTGACTTGAAGTTTGAATACGCTGTCAGGGCAGTGTTCCCTCATCTCATGCAGTACTGATGGCGGACTCTATACTGTTGAGGTACTATTGTCTCTTGAGGTACACTGTGTATTATGAAACAGGCTGGGGCTAGCTGATTAGCATGCTTACTTTAGTAGATCCCTGCAACACAATACATAGACGTATTTGACATACTGTCAAAAATGTTATTTCCTCCGTTGGTGTTGCTAATTGTAGTTTATTTTCGAGAGTTTTAAATTAAAGATCTTACATATTGCTCTTTTAAATGGTAGAGCAAATACAATCTGTGCCTGAGCTAATAAATGGCCAGTTAAAGGACAAATGGTTTGGAGGCAGGTAAAGCCTAACTTGAATAAAATGACACTTACCCAGAGGTTTAACTACTTACCCCTACTCTTTAACAAGTATAATACCTAAAACTATCTGCATATTTATAAAGAAACATTTACTCAGTTTCATTTTTTGGACATTAGATTTAGGCTGAATCTTAAATTGCTCCCTACTACCTACAAAGTGCACTACAAAGATAACAAAACTGTCGTTTTTACACCAAAACAGTGCAGCACATGTCAGCTGGAGACTTGTACAGTTCATGGCTGGCTTTTTGTCCGACATGTAATCCACTGTTTGAGTACAGAAGCCTCTATTGCACGTGTTAACTTACGCAGCTAGTGCACTACATAGAGAGCACGGAGTCATTTGGGATCAGGCCTTTCTTACTTTCCTGATTAATTCATTTTGATAGCTACGCTGTTGATCGCATGTGGACTGATTCGGCATGGCTCAGATCTATTTTAGATTCAGAAGTGGCAGGACGTAACTGCCTCCCCATTTAAGGTGGAACGGGAGGAACCGAACAAGAAGTTGGCGAACGCCGGATGGGAAGCCAACTTGAGCTTCGCCTCCCTCCAGCCTAAATCCTGAAACTTACCGTAGTTGTCCATCACAGGCTTCAGATCTTTGTAAGATGTGGTTACGTTAGTGATTTCCCGCACAGTCAGGTCCCTGTATTTATAAGCCTGAGTCATAAAACAGAAAGAACGACCCTCAGTTTAAACATACAAATAAACAGCCACCTCGACGTTCCGTGAATGTAAACAGCGCTAATGGAAGCTAGCAGGCTAACTTACCTTAGACAGCATTTTCCGGAGAGAGTTTTCGGAGACAGCCATGATATTAACAATTACCAGCTAGATATCTTTTTTCTAATGTTATATTTCGAAGAGAATAAAGTTACTCCAGTACGGGTTCTGGTCTTTTCTTTGCGGAAGGCAGATTTTCCTGCTACTCCTTTACTCCCATCCTAAAGCGAAAGCGCTACGCTATCTTGTGTGGTCACTTCCCGTCAGCTGGTTGAGGAGCCGAGGGCGTAGTGTTTACAGCAGTATGTCATGATATAGTTAGATAGCAGTCACACCCAGAGGTATAAACTTACATTTACTGGGTTAAAAACTCCAATACAGTTTTTATACAATACAGCATATTTGTGTGCTATTTGGTGAAGTAACATTCACTCGGTTCCATTTGTGTCAATACCCTTTAGGCTGAATCTCAGTCTTTACTCCGGCAAAAGTACAGTAAGTGTCAGCTGGAGAGTCGCAGTTTTTAGGCTGGCTTTCTGTTTGACATACAGGTATGATTATGAGGCATACAGCCACAATCTACTATTTGAGTGTAAAAGCCTTTATTTCTTTTGAGTTAGCTCTAATAGCTAGTGCACTACATAGGGAGCAGGAAGCCATTTGGGATTAAGCTTTAGTTGCTTGGCCATTATTTTTCAGTTTAAAGACAGTGTATATGATATATTATGGAGATCTATTAAGAGAAATACATTATAATAATCATCAGTGTTTAATTATCTGTCCTTATCTAGAATGAGCTATTTCTATCTACATAGGAGTGCTTCATCCTTCATATAAAGCCGTATAGTTGCTGCAGTTGCCCAGAACAGACAAGCCAAACACTGCCTGTAGAGAGTGCCTTTCATATATATAGCATATCTGGAAGACACAAAAAGAGGACGTATCCTTATTGAAATGTCCTACTGAGAGATATTAGTCAGCGTGTCTTGTTGGGATTTTGGGAACCATTTTAAATAAAATGTGCTGCTGTTTGAGGATCAAGGCTGACTGCTAGCCATAGCTACCAACACCAACATCATTACTCCTCCACCTACCAACACCCAGCCAGTTTAAACTTGCCTTTTGTTTTTGCTGTGAGTGTGTTTTGCTGATCCAAATTTCCTTGATGAAATAATGGAAATAATAGTCAAAATAATCACAAAGCCTACACTTGTTTTTGTTTACTGTTTAGAAATCTAATGTATACTTTCAATCCATATCAATAGCAATGCATCACAAGCATAGCTATGTTTCCTATTATTAGGTAAATGTCCTCATTTCACCCACCACTCTACAATCACACAGCCTAATTAGTATTTAACTTCCCCTGCACAAACCACATTTAAATCTACCACTTTAGTGAGGGATAATCCAACATGTCCATCACATCCAATATATTACATTACTTGATTAGTGCTGCTAATATACAGAATATTGAAAGATTTTACCCCATAAAGGTGCATCACAATTAGACTGTTATACTACAACTCTACTGCACTGCTATTATTTGCTACTAACTTCCAGGAACTACTTTCCACAATCCGTCATCACTGGAAAGAAACCTTCCATTACAGAGAACAGAGATGATGTGACTCTCTACATGGCTCTGGTTAAAACATTTAATCAGCTCTAGGTTACACACACTGCTCCTTTAATTCATTGTGCTATGTAGCTGATAGCATCTGGACTGGTTTGGGATTTAGATTTATACAGCTGATTTTGGAGGTTTGTCTTTTAAGTTTAGAATAAGAGTGCAGTAAAAGACAACAGCACATCTATCAGCAACGGAACTGAAGTTCACTAGATGCTTTACTTCTCCTAGTGGAGAACATGAAACAGTGAAGCTGAAATGTGAGAGGTGTGAGCAACAGACGCGCAATCTAGGAGTTGAAGCCACATAAGAATGAAATGAAACTTGTACAGTTAGAAACTAGGAACTAAACATGAAAGCATATGTAGATTATTGAGAGCAGACTAAATCAGAAGATTAGTTGGTGATGTCTAAAACTGTGTTTAAAAGGGGAATTCCACCCATTTTCCATATTTCTGTATCAGTGGTTGAAATGTAAACACCATTTAGATTGGGTGGATGTAAAATGGTTCATTTGCAGAGACTCCGATTTTCTTTTTTTCCCGATGTTTCTGTTACAAGAAAATGAATGAAGTATATTCAACAATTAAATTTAAGTTACTGAGGTAAAAAAAACTTCTTAAGTTGCTTGTAACAAATCGAAGCACTGTTTCAGTTTAACTAATATAATAATATAACTAATAACTAATATAGCCGTTTTATTTACTGTCAAAAACCAACAATGAACCCCCATGTGTCCTCAGTGTTTTTACAGGTTCATATTGATGATGGTAAAATAATGGTCAGTCTGAACAAGGGACTGTTCTTCTTTGGGGGACTGTTTTACCTTAACATTCTGTTAATGTATCCAATAACTGAATAATAATAATAATAATAATAATAATAATTAGGAATCAAATCAAATCATTAATAATACCTGTCTGTGAAGCAGTAAACTGTTCAGACATCTGTTATTGTAGAATTACAAAGTGCACATATATGGTAAGCAGACATGATTAACTGGGCAATGAGTGTAGATACAAGACGGTGTTCTTAAATGCATGATGCACTACAGCTCATACTGCATCCAAGGCTGAAGAAAAGAAACCTCTGGAGTATTTAACAATTTTATCAGTCTTTCTCAACACACCATCAGTATTGTACAATGCATGTTTGACACATCAGATAAAGAACTAAACATTAACCTGCGCACACTGACACAAACTGAGATCGGTCAAACCTCTAAATTCATATTTCTAAAGCTCTGCTTAAAGGTTCTTTGCTGAAACAGCAGACTCTGTGTTGCTTCTCAGGAACCGACTGGCTGTGGGAGTCCACAATAAAGGCATAACCAAACAAGTTCATTTAGCAGCAAACGTCAAACCAGTATCTTGATATCAGACAGCGAGCAAAGCTGCAAATTTCCAGTGAGAACCATGGGAGCTCTTTTTGACCAATGCGTTAAAAAAAAAGATCTATTGCAGTTTTAACACCACTTTAATTGTAAATCGTTCCATAACTAGAGAGTAATAGTTCTAAACCACAGCTAAGCGTGGTAACTCATGTCTTGGTACAGAAACGGCTGAGGGTCTATAAGAAAGGGCACCCAGGCTAACTGTCCCCACAGGTGCCTTTACCAAACCACACCAAACTGTCATCACAAGCCATTCATAGCATTACTCATTTAAGACCATGGAGTTACATTCAACAGAGAGATAGTTAAGGACACTGTGAATCAATGGAAAGACCAAAAGTAACAAAGACTGAAAATTCATAGCCTCACATCCAGGATGGATCAGCCATGTCAAATACGCATATTAACTATATGCTATATAGCGTAATTACTAGGGCTGGGTATTCAGATTAATCTAAAAACAATAACGATCCAACTGTGATGACTTATTTTTAAAAAGGCCCACTTCCCCCACCCCCAAGAGTCAGATCTGAATGTTTTTGTGATGTCACAAAATTTACATAAATCCACCTGTTTGGTCTACTCTAGTTTAGCCCTCCCAACTCATGCTGAAGTTGTAAGGAGTGTGTTGGTCCACACTTCACAATAAAGCTGAGCTATCATATCTGACTCATAAGAAAGCTCATTTACATATACATAAGTCTTAAAGGAGCTATGTGTGAGTTTAATGTGAGTAACGTTAGTTGCTGAACTCACAACATTTCTTCAAGATTGGTAAAGAACAGAAGAAGAGGAAGGAGAATAAAGAGGGAGGAGGGCGGACTGCACATTTTCTGATAGTATGCTGCCCCCTATTGTTTTGGAGTGTAAATTTGACAGGAACTTACAAATTGCTCCTTTAAAGGCACAGTAACAGAAACTGCCTGTTTAATTGTAAGACATAACAAGTGGTTGGTCATAATTAAATAGTCATGATGAAATTATTTAAGACTTTTTGGTACAACCACAAGATGAAAAGATTAATCCAAGCAAAATGCCAGTTATAGGCTCTTTAAATTACAGAAAGGATGATGTGGCTTAAACCAGAAGTAAGCGTGAGATGATGGAGGTGGGTATACTTACAGAGTGTAGACTACTCAAGAAGCACTGACGTTAATAACATGCATACAGAATGTAATTAAGACAGCCAATCAGCTGGTTAGATGTGTAGCAAGCATGCTTATTGGTTCACAGATGCCAAGAGTGACTATTAATACCCAGCACTAGTAACGTCCACCTTAGCACTAGCCAAGTTCACTAACAGAGGCCACGGTAAACGCATATATTGCTACGTTTTAGTGAGGGTGGCCTTGTAGCACCTTGGCTGTTAGAAGGCCTCTGTTGCCGCATCAGAAACTGGCAACCACAGTTATCCCTGATGGGATAGGGGGATTATTTGATGTTCGTTTATGAAGTTTATCACCGGTAAACCACTTAGAAGTAAGAAAAGCACTCAAGAAGCATTAACTGCTACTCATTAACTGCAGTTTCAAGGCAACAAGTTGCTAACAAGCGTAGTAACAGTAACTGCTGTGTTACTAAGCAGTCGGTTCTTGTTTTCAGTTACAGGAGGACCAAACTTAGAGACCCATCGGTACAATAATCCCCTAAAATAACAGACCACCAGTTTTATCAGTGCTTGTTTGAATCCTCGACACTTCGTCCTCATTCCCGACAAAGAGCAAGGGAGGAGATTTGGTGGAACGACAGATGGGAAGAGAAAAGATTATGACCTCCTGAAGTCAAACCGTTCACAATAGCACAAGAGACTCTCAACCAAACCACCATGTTTCAACCCTTAGGCCCTGAGCAGAAATAAAAGCACAGTGATGAGCAGAAATACAAGTGCTTTAGGCGTTTAAGGTTGCAATATGTGCAATCCAGTTAGAGCCTGCCCCCTCTCGAATAATCTACAGGCACCACATTTCCACACTTTATCACAAAGCACACAAACCTTCTCCAATGTTTGTAGTTTAGAACTGTACTAGCTTTTTGACGTCTGTTGAGGCCCAGGGATAAAGAGGAAAAAGAGGAACACATATCCAATGTGCCCAACTGAAACACAGCCCTACGCCATGTGCAAATCAATGATTATACCAGAGGTGTTTTCCCTTATCACTGTACCTTGTGATACATAATGAACTATTGCACTGGAGCTTTTGAGAATCGCAGTATATCAGTGAACAGCCTTTTTTTTTCTTTTTCAAGAGAAGTCAGTAAATATGTACATTACATCGAGTTATGCTCCTTGCAATGAATGGCATACAAGTCATATTTTTTGTTCACATCTAGTCTACGCATTATAATATTTGCAAATTCACGTAATGTAGAAATTCTACTCCCCTTTTTTGCATTGGTCAAAAGTCCAAAGCTGATGAGGTGATATGCGAGGTTATTTCGTCAGCTATTGTTTCCAGTTGAGAGTAGATAGTGTATTAGTGTAGATAACATGTTTTTTTAGTGTGGTAGTCCTTAACACAGTCCGAGCAAGCCCAGTGTTTAGACTAGTGTATGAGGTAAATCTTCATTTAGCTCCAGTAGAGGCCAGAGTCAGAGATGTATCCTCAGCAGACATATGTGGAATCTGAATCCACTTGTGCCAACGTTAAGGGGTTTCCTTTTACACAGTCTGTCCCAACCTCTGACATCTGTGGAGGCATCGCAGTGGCGGAGCAACGCAGCTGCTCCAAAAGTCTGTTCCATTTGACACATGCTACCTGGGATATGGAGAGGAGGTGGATGAGTAAACACAGAAACCTTCATTTCAAAAGTCATTACAATTCTTTAACATAGCAGAGATTAACCAGGAGCCCGTCAGCATTAAACTAGCTTAGTTCAATCAGTGACTTTCAGTCTTACAATGGTGGACTGTCTTTTACTAGGGTATCGTCACTGTCCAAAAAAAAAAAACCAAGTATCTTCAAAATGGTAACTTTACAGGAGAGGGCAAAACCCCTATTTAATTTCAATACAAGTCAATGGAACCAGACGTCTTTCAAAGCGAGTTTGGACCATTTCTGTTGGTCCATTCATCTAAATTTTTCGGACTGTGTAAACAGCAGCTCATGTGATCAAATCATGCATAAAAGTGAAAATAGACACAAATGGAGATAAATATTTTCCATTGGTCAGCGACGATATACAACCATGGCAGCTCATGCTATATGTATCTAACACAGATTTAGGGTGATAAATAACCTCCCAAAACAATCAGGGTGTGTTACGATCAATCAGGGACAGGCTTCTGATGACTCTTTTCGGGTCACTTTTCATTTGTTTTGTAACAAATTTAACAGATTACAGTACAGATTTCCAGAGGGATCCAAATGTCTAAGACCACTGGTGAAAATGCCTCTATTTTGCATTTCTCTCTATTTTCACACAAAGTTTTTGTTACAACCATGAGATTATCAGCACCACAATTTGTGAGTGAATAGCACAATCTTTAAATATTGACATGAATTGTTTAATGTCCGAATTAGAATTTCTTAGTATGTCCCTCTTTTGCCTTAATAACAGCTGACAAGAACTAAATAGGCCTCGGATCAGATCAGTAGATGAAATCCACTTTCACTTTCCACACTGACTGGTCAGAGAACAGGGAAAAGTAGTTCACCACTGTTGCATTTTCTAGGATTTGTGACGCTGAAACTTCAGGTCAAGAATCCTGTTTAACGCAGCCCCAAATTTAACCTTGTTTAGGCCCTTCCGACACATTTTCAAACTGGGAGCTCAGTCTGAGGCGCTATTTGGTGCAGGTGTTCTGGTAGCATGAGAGAAGAAATGAGTGAAACTGTTTAATTTTAATGACTGTTTATATGTCCTTATATGAGGTAAAAAAAAAAAAAAAAAAAAAAAAATATATATATATATATATATATAGTACATTGTCTCAGAACATTCCTGGCTTTTCTCAGAACATTCCTGGTTTGTCTATACTATGTAACTACTTTATAAACCAATAAAGAAAACATGTACAAAATATACATTTATAAAAATGCCAGAATGCTTCAGATGTTTAGCACTTACCTAGTCATGACACCACACAGCGGCAGTTCATGCAGTCTTGGCCGTTGTCATCTGGCGGATTCAGCTTCCTCAATTTGTGCTGCCTGATTTCACGGACCAGTGTGTAAAAAGCATCCTCCACTCCCTACACAGAAAAGCAATCCTTATTAGCTGCTCCTAGCTCAGCACCCAATAACAAAATCTTCAGCCATGTTTCTGTTGAAGGCGAGTTCAGCAAAGGTGGGACGAGTAAGCTTCATGCTGTATTACCCTTCGAGTGGCCAATCAAATGCATTTTTCATGGCATTACAAATAACTACAGCGATGTCTGCTCTTCAGAATTTGCTTTCAGTGCATCATCACTTTGGAGACAGTCATAATTTACATAATAAACGCACCTACTAAAAGTGTCCTATTGAACTACACTATTTCCTGCTGCCAAATCTTTGTGTTTTTTTCTCAGTTTTTCAGATATGATGCATGCTGCTTGAGACACTGCTTTATGTTTGTTTTGAAAGAAGTATTTTGTTCTATGTAAGTTATATGTTTTTTTTTTAAACATATAATTTTTTTTAAATTAATTTGTGGCCTATGAAAACATTCCTTACTACAGTGTGAATGACCAGGGGTTAAACAGCTATAGGCTGAATAGATGGATATATGTAACTGTGTTCAGTTTGACAATGGTTTTTATTTTTTACTATTATCAATATTACATAATAAACATGTATAAGTTCAGTGCTGGGTTTGGATAGTAATAAAATGGCTATATATGCATTGTAGACATCAAGACCCTCCCAACACCACCTCTCAAACCCCCCTGTATGGCTTCCTATACATCTCAACTACTGAATTACGAAGGCTGGAATAAAACAAAACTGGTGGAAATAACCTTTAAGGTGCAAACCAAGCCAGTCAATGTGGTTTGATCTACTCACAAAAGTTACAGATGTATTTTTTGATGCCTGAGACGTTGCGTCATGACAGTTCTGAGATATACTTCAGACCTAAAATGCATTTTTATGAGGCATAATGCTACCCCAAAATAGATTTACTATGACTCAGAGTACGCATTTAGGTTTGCTGTGTTGTACACATTTCAATGGCCTGTTCCTGAAAACTGTAAAGAAAATCATGCGGGCCATTTCTCATCAAACCACTTGACTGATTTATGTAGAACTTTGGAAAAATGAATGAACTTTAAGGTCTAAATCAGCCAGAACACATGTATCTGTATGCCATATGTATCGTGTAAGGCAGCTCCAGAAACCTTCCTGACCTGTCTTGTCTTGGCAGAGGTTTCAATGTAAGGGATTCCATAACTTCGAGCCAGTTCCTGGGCTTGCCGTGTGTCCACCGTACGTGCTGGGAGGTCACATTTATTACCCACAAGCACCATGGGCACGTCATCAGAATCCTTCACTCTTTTAATCTGTTCCCTGCGAGACCACACACAACAAATCAATAAGGGAACAGGTAGGTCCATCACACCATGGACGCCATCACAAAATGACCAGGAGAGTCATACACTGACCTGTACTGATGGATATCTTCAAAAGACTTGGTGTTGTTGATGGCAAAGACACAGAGGAAGCCTTCTCCTGTCCTCATATATTGGTCCCTCATGGCACTGTACTCCTCCTGGCCGGCTGTGTCCAGGATGTCCAACAAACACGTCTCCCCATCGATCACTACCTGCTTTCTATATGAGTCCTGAGAGGGAAAATTGAGATAGTGAGAACTAAGTGTAAGTTATTTACATAGATACACCATCTTCACTTGTAACTGACTATGTACACCAAATCAGGCCTAACATTAGGAACACCTTAATGTATCTACATCAATCTTTCTCCATGTCAACAGTTTCACTTACCACATAGTCCATCTACTTCTCTGTGTTAGCTGCCACCCCCAGGTATTTTGTGGGTGGTGGAACATTCTCAGCACTGCAGTTATACTGATGTGGTGGTGGTGTGTTAGTGTGTGTTGTGCTGGTGTGAGTGGATCAGACCCAGCAATGATGCTGGTGTGTTTAAACACCTCAGTGTCACTGCTGGACTAAGAATAGACCATCAACCAAAACTATCCAGCCAACATCACCCTGTGAGCAGGGTCCTATGGGCAGCATCCTGTGACCACTGATAAAGAACCAGAGGATGACCAACACAAACTCTGCAGCAGCAAATGAGCTATCATCTCTGACTTTACATCTACAAAGACCATCAAGGTAGGCGAGCCAATAGAGTGGACAGCGAGTGGACACAGTGTTTAAACCCTTCAGCTGCACTGCTGTGTTTGATCCAGTCACTCACACCACCAGCATGTCAGTGTTACTGCAGTGCATGAGAATGAGAAGAATGAGAAAGTGGTCCACCACTATGCTTCAAGTCATAGTCCATCTGCACTGTGAGGTGACGTTCAACCACTTGCCTGAATCTAAGGCTGTTTTCACACCTGAATGTCCAGACCAGGGTTGGACCCAAGGTTCAGGTTTTTGTTACATTGTACACCTTTGATCAGGTTAGTTTTGGTTTCACACAGTAGCTTAGTTAGCACGCTAAAGACCTTTGAATAAAACACCCACATCCTGTCATCATCACCTACATGGGCCATGTCTCTCTATACATGACACTGATTTGTGACATGAGCATCTTGTGACTTTGGAAGCATGCCCCTATTTTCTGATGCTATTGTGCATTTGTATAAGGCAAGACTCCGTCAATGTCTTGATGACCTAAAGTGCGTCTGTTGTTACAGTATTTCTGTGAAATATAATCGAGCTGTCATAAACGTGCCTGTATTCAATTCATTCATTTTGACTGAAGTGCTGCATTTCCATGCTACGTGTCCCATCACTGATGTGTGTGCACATTAAGAATAAATGTAGCTTTATATACTGTATTTTACCCTGTTCTCCCAGAAAATAATTTTAATATTCAGCGCTTTAATGTGTTTTTCAAGTTGACTTTTGACTTTTCCATCAGACCAAATTACAATGAAAGATTTTCTCTCCTCCTCTCCTCATGTACTACCGTGGCTCATTTTGATTTCTCTTCCATCCTTTTCTTCTTCTCTTGTTTAATAGATGATGTCTCAACTTTCTGTTATCGGACCAAAAGTCCAAACCATCCAAAAAAAAATTTCACACTGCAAACAAACCAGTTTGACCCGGACCGGGTCCATGTCTTTTCTCCCTGACTGTAGTTAGAGGAACCTTTCACACCTGCTATTTAAGTTTGGACCAAACTGGAAAGCCTGAAGGTCCGGACCAAACAAAGCAGGCGCGAAAGTACCAGAAGCAAATTATATAGCCATATGTATTTGAGAATTCATTCTGTTGTTTTTGTCAGTAATAACATCAACAATAAATACAAGGGAACCAGTTTCACTGTCAATGAGGGGCTGCACTTTGAACTCTTAATTATTATTTCAAATCAGTTCCAATACGGACCCTTTAACACAAGAGATTGGTACAACTCCAGCCAATGCTGAGACTACAGACAGTTCTTGTGATAGATCTGATTTCCAAACAATACGGAAAGCACTACTTTATCCAGAAAACAAAATAGATGAACAAGAGTTTAGCAAGGAACCTCATGTTAATAGATAGCCCAATGTAATTTAGCTCTAGTAGAATCAAATCATTTTCTGATTCCTAATAAGAATAAAATCACCAATATCACATTGTGATCCTCTTAGAAAACAGAAATAATGTCATTTAGAAAAAATCTCTGAGCTGTGTTAAGCCTTACCTCAATAGTTGGGTCATACTCATCTACAAAGTGGTTCTGAATCAGCTGAATGGTGAGTGCACTTTTGCCCACACCACCAGCACCAACCACCACCAACTTGTACTCCGTCATCCTTATAGCCTTGGCAGAAACAGCTGAAATGTAGAGAAAGGAGGTCAGATGAGGCTCATTGTTTCACAGAACAAGTCAAACTACATGACTAAAGTTGGGGATCTAAGTTGCAGCACTAAAATACACTTCGTCAAAAAATCCTATTTATATCACTAAGACATGATGACATGATGACCGAATACCGGATGGCTGCAAGTTCAAATGTCCCTGCCCTCCGTTACAACATTCTCTACTTTCCTGCAACCAGCTCTTCCTGAACAGTGCATAGCAACCAGTCACCTTGCCTTTTGTTGCCATGACAAATGAGGCAACCTTTTGTGGAGTGACGTACGTGAGGAGAAAAAAGGAAGCTATTTTGGCAGACAAGCAAAACTCTCCTGTCACTGACCGGGTTTTGCCTGTCAAAGCCTGCCAGAGCTGCACACTGCCAGACGAGTCTGGTCTGCTCTGTGGAAACTACCTGCCTTTAAATAGGCCTGCGGCTACTGAAGGGAATTCTGTTCAATATCTGAAAATGGGTTTCAACAATTAATAAACAAGCTACAGCACAACACTGTATTTAACACAGTTTTTAATAATCATATCAGTATTAATAAAAGAAAGAGCCTGTGGATGGCGCATTTTATCTTAGCTCAGGTGAAACCATACAGTTCTAACTGAAGAGTTTTGTCCCAAAAGGTTTTAATAGAATTTCTAAGAGTTTCACACATACAGAAAATACATAGTGGAGTCACATTATTATGACCACTAGCTTATATCCCAAGTAACCTCTGTGTGCGGCTTGGACAGAAGACAGACTGGGAGTGACTTAATACGGTCGTGGAAGATTGTCACAGGTATCTGGAGCTTTGCTGACAGCAGTGCATCCCACAGTTGATGGAGGTGTGTGGAGGAGGATCCATAGAGTGAACAGGGCAATCAAGGTGGTCCCATAGGGGGTTCATTGGGAATTAGGAGGGGGTCAGGGTAGTACTTGAAATTCTTTGTCATGCTCTTCCAACCACTGTCGGACATTTCTAGCTGTGTGACATGTGTCACTGTTTTGCTGGAAGATCCCATCTGCCCCAGGTAAGACAGTCAGCATGTATGCCCTCTATAGTGTATTAAATTGTTTAAACTGTATCGCCAGTTTGCCTCCAAGTCTTTCCTCAGGATCCCTGATTTACTACCCTTTGCCAAAAGCTGTCAATCAAAACTAGGCATCTGGATGTACCATATCCAGTGGGTACCCATGGCTACTAGGGCCAGGTCTTCAGTTCGGCCATCAGTGTCAAATCGAAGTTGAATTTACTAGTAAACCATCAGGTATATACACGACCATCCAATGAGCATACAAACGCACCATCAGTTACTAAATATGTGAGTGGTTAATCTGACATTAGGCCTTCAATCCCCTAATCAATGAGAGTTCACTTGAGGAAAAACTGCTGATTGGATTATGTTCTGTTGAGCGGTTCAAGAAATGAGAGTATTACTACAATACTGCAGAAAACAGAATAATGACTATATTAAATATAAATGACCTAAAAATGACACACAGAAAACACTAGGCCTTCTCCAGACAGATGTGTCTGAGGACTGCGAGTATGCTGAAAGAGAATCAAAGAGAAAGGAATGTGAGTGTATCATTTACTGTTGTCGTAGTTTCATCATGTTGGTTTTGCATTTGAGACCTAAAGATGGAGGAGAACCTTCTTTTTTAGAAGGTCTCCATCTGAATAAGAGGTGTTCGAATCTGACCTGACAGCTCTGACTCTTAAGCTATGAGTTCAGACTTTTCAGAAGCACAGGCAAATCATACTGTTATACTTCAAGAAATATTCACAATATGTCAATAACTGTAAATACCAAGATTTTTTTTCAGCATTTGAACATACTATGATGCACAAAATCCAGTTAATCTGTCTAGCCCTCTTTATAATGTAACATGAAGTTGGTCATTGATCTACAGGTACTGATGATTTCCACAAAATCATACTGTATTGTGACGCGTGTTATTCACTACAATAATATTATATTACTGTCTTATTGACCCACCCTGGCAATGCAACATCTTTGATTATAACAAAAAAATTGCTTTTATGTTAGGTCTGAATGATTTGGGGAACATTTCTAGTTGCGAGTTTTCTAAACGCGATACGATGACTCGAATTTGAACTGCATGTATTTTCTAGAAATTACAGTTCAGGGCTCTTTTATTTTTTTCTCTCTTATTAGGGCTTGATCCCTGAATGTGGTGTGCCAGACAGTCTGTGTTATTAAGTCCTAATTTTACATAATATTGGCTATAATTTACAACAACTGCAGTTTTCAAATCTTTAGGACCCAAATTTGAACTAGAAAAATATGCCACTCGTTAGACCCCTAATATCATAAATAATAAGAATCTACTAAGAGAATAACTGGGAAATTGGCACACCCTTTTAGCCTGAGGTCATCCATTCTGATTCACTTCACAAGACATTTCAATCAAAAATTCTATTTGAAGACCTATTTTAGTCACTCTGGCTGAACCCAGCTCAGGCCTACAGTCATTTCTTAACTGACCAGTGGTTCTTCCAGCTATTCTGCAACCAAGAGGTTCTGCTATTATTATAATGCCCAGCTTGTAACAATAGTAGAACCATGTTTGGTGATACATAGAACCACTTACCACAAATTCTCCATTGCCATCAGTATGAAGAACCATTTCACCATGCAAAGAACCAAACTGTTCTATATACAGGTCATGCTTCTAAAAAGAACTGTTACCTTTATTAAAGAACCCTTAGAAAACCACCTTGCTTTAGGAGTATAGCATGTAATAGACCATCTAAGCATTTATATATTTATTTATAACGGGGCGTTACCCTCCAGTGACACTCAGCACGTCCGAAAGTGAAGCTCGTTCAGCTCGTGAACAGAAGGCAGTTTGAGTTGAAAGTGCATCTGAGGGCAAACCCGAGCGAATTTAGAACTTCCTCCCAGCAAGGCGCACCTTTATGGTGTGATTCAGCCTATAGAGAGCAGCATTTGGGCTCCAGGCCGCAATGCATGACATCACTCTCTTATTGATCCCTCTGCTGGACGAATGTAAACAACGTGAACCAGCTCAGTCCACTGCAGCCCAACCATGCCCCGAGTTTCAGAAGCTTCACCAAACACTGAGCAATGGATTATATACAGATTTGCAACAGAAGTGCATGACAAAAAAAGAGACAAATGCTGATATGTGAGCCTCTGATCTCTAATCCGGAGGCTGGTTTTTCAGGAAATCTGGATAAATCAGAAAATAGTGTCGAAATGCTAGTAAACAAATACACTACATGGTGCCCCTTAAAGCTGCATGCTTGCATGTATGTATGTATTTATGTACGGATACCTGCAGCAAACTATCAGACAATATAGCAAACAGCCAGTCACTCAGTCTAAACTGAGATTTGGCGGCGAAGTCGAGGTTATAGAAATGTATATAAGAAGAATATAAAAATTATGAGCTGGAGGAACAAAATGTTCTGTACATCCATCAGTATGGCATATTACATGTAACCCTCGTGTGGACTCGTGCTGGACTACTTACAAAAATACGATGTTGGTTGCTTGGCGTTCCCCCCGTCGAGGACAGAGCGGATGCTATTTTTTAGGTTACCCTTGGCCTGAAGACGAGTTAATAACGAGTCCACATCTTCCTGTACGTCTGCACGCACAACCGCTACCGAAAACCTGTGATTTTTTTCTTCTTTGCCCGACTGAAAATGATTTCTGGGGACCTAGCTTGGGTCTCTGCCTGCCAGGTTACCGATTCGAGTGTGTTTTTGTTTTCTACCCGTTTTCCGGACATTCCCGCCCTCCTGCGCTTGGATTGGTCCGTAGTTCATACACAAACAGATTGCCGATTGGCGGACGGCTTGTGAGTTCGATGCACGAGCGAATCCAAGCGCAGGAGGGCGGGGCTCAAACGTGACGCAAACAAGCAGTGGCGCTGCTGCAGCCCACACCCAAACCCTTACAACTTCAGCACATGCATTCAGTCCACGACAATACGGCACATTTAAATATGAAAGGATGACTTTATATCGCTTCATACGTAATCTGATGTGTCTGAAAGCCGCGAAAGGATAGGCCTTGAACTGAAAAATCTTTAAGCTTATAAAATATTGTTTGTCTATTTATTTATTTATTTATTTGTCCAGGAGATGCATTTTCGTCGGTAGCCAAAGGTCATTGAGAGGACAGCTTAAGAGGAAAAGGTGTAAATCTTCTTCGATAGATACGCCCACAGCTTTGGTCGCTCTGAATAAAGAACATATCAGTCGCAAACGTGAATAGAAATGATTATCATCATTATTTAGATAACGAATCCAAAGTTGTTCGTGTTAGTTTGACTACATGACGGCAGTTTATATAGTTTTTTTGTATGCATTTATTGTGGGGTGTGGCTGAATGTGTACGTTTGATTGAGCGTATGTGAATAAATTACACGTTCACCATTCAAACGACCCAGCTGTGTGTTATACTACCTTCCAGTAGAGGGCGGCAGTCATCAGGTTATAGACATGCACTAGCTCTCCCTGTGGAAAACAGCAAAGCCACAGCTAACAGGTTTGTTCAGGGCAGTGGGTTCATATCAGTGTAATTTAGTCCACTTTACTACACAGCCTACTTTTAAAGTCTCTTCTTGCAGTTTTCAGCACTTTAAACCAGACGCTATAGTTAAAAGCACCCCCATGTCATTATCAACCTGTCCTGCAGATAAAATAAGCTATGTGCTTCATTATGTTTACATTATGAAATAATGACGGTGATTAATGTGTATTGGCTCTATTAAAATGAAGTAAAGCATGTTTATCCACTTCAGCCATAAGATCAAGATACCCTTTTTTTCAGGGCTGTTGCCTGCTATAATTATTACTAGCAGTCACTTAGGGCCCCCAAGAGGCCCTCTGAGTGTGTCATTAATTTTAATTTAGTTTGTCAATCATTATCATAATTAGCAGGATATTAGCAGAGGATCATTGTTGTCCCTAAATAAATAAATAATAACTAAGCACACTTAAACTCTGTCATTTGTTTCATTTGCATAATAAATAACTGTGATTGGAGTGAGTGAGTAAGTGGGCCATGATCTTTATGAAGAAGCACAGTTTAGTCTGAGCTGTAAAATGCATTCCATCCTCCCCAGATTGTGTTCTGTAATACAGGTTGTATATGATCAGCATTTTAATTCTGCCACTGACAACCCAAAATAAGTTCTAATACTAATGGCTTAAACAGAATTAATTAATTAATTATGCAATCTAATTTATACAGTCTGTCTAAGCAAGCTACTCTAAACAAAATAAACAAAATAAAGCTGTGCTAAATATAATTTAAAAATAATTAAGAATATCTACAGCTCATGACCATCATATGGATTACATCTCAAACATCTCAAACTAAAGACATAGCATCTCAGTTTAGTGACTCAAACCTATGACTTAGCATCTCAAACTAATGACTTAGCATCTCAAAATAAATGAAATTAGCTTAGTGTATCAAATTAATCACATAGTATCTTAAAATAAGTACTTAGCATTACAAAATGATGTCTTAGTACCTAGAAATGGCTTAGTATATCAAATTTAATGACACAGTATCCCAAAATAATGACTTAGCATCTCAAAATAATTTCTTGCATTTCAAAATGATGACAGCATCACAGTGTATCTGAAAATAATACCATAGAGTCTCAAATTATGACAATGGCTATTCAATAAAAGAGATAAAAAAAGAATAATTGGGTGGTAGAATGTTTTATTTAATCATTTCAAGTGGCAGGAATGTGCCTTCATGTCATCATGTCCAGCACCCCTTGTGTTTTAGCGAACAGTTTGACTTCTTTACTCCAAGGAAGATCTTTGTGGTAATGTTTATTAGCCACATTGCTGTGTCAGTCGGGTTGGACAGCAGTGTTCACTGTGAAGCAAGAGCAGAGTTCAACTGGCTTTCTCTGAGTCAGTAATCTTTCCTCTCCATGTCTCCTTTTCTCCTGAAAGACTCCCTGGCTGTCACATGGTCCTTTGTGTGTCCACCATGTGAGCTCTCCATTGGCTGAGCCACTTGAAAAAGCATCCGTAACCAAGGCAACCGAGAGCGGCAGCTCCACTTCACTTGTCTGCAGAGCCCTTGGAGAACCGCATTGATCCGTTCATACAGTCTGTCCGTCTCTTCTGCCTCTTTCCTCACTGTTTTCTCCCGCAGGCGAGAGGTGAGTCCATCCTGACCGTTTCTCTCTTTTCTTCAAGGACATACTTGCTCTCGTGCTCTCAGCTGCTCGCGCGCTGCTGTCTTTGCAAACGGCACGTGACCATTTCTAAAACCTGTGACGTGCTTTAGTTACGGAGCTGTATGGCTAAGCGCGTTAGCTTCGACTGCAAAGTTTCCCAAAATCAGAAACTCAGCTTAAAAAGTTAACATGTGGTTAATATTTATAAACTAACCAAATATTACAATAAAATACCGAGTTATAACCTCCAAAAAATGAATCGTTTGTTTTTAGTAAGGCCATTTGTAGCTAGCCAATTTCGTAGCTAATGCTAGCTAGCCTAGTATACCACAATGTTTACTGGCAGGTACAGTGTAATAAACCAGTGTAGTAATAGTGTAGTAACTATTGTTCATAAAAGAGTTTATATCATCTTCTCTCATTTTAATACCCACACACACCCAAAGACCAATCATAGTGTGGTTTTATGTGCCAAAACAACAACAACAAAAAAAATTAATGGCATCTGTTTCTCGGTTATAGTTTAATTTAGGCTGTTTTTGTTACTGTGCCACTTTAAATAAGTTGGCTGCCCTGTACTGTGTCATTGTGAAAAAGGAGTCCGGGCAGAAACACTAAATGGAAGGAGCTAAACTGCTATGAGCTAAATAAATATGATCTGATAGATAGATAGAAAGATAGAAAGATAGATACTTTATTGATCCCGAAGGAAATTTAGCAGCCAGTAGTGGTTTCACAAAAAACAGCAGATACAAATACAAATTAAAAAATAAAAACAGCGTTGATATACAGCACATCGGCACACGTGGGAATTTGGTCGCTGTAGATCATAAACTATACACTTACTACAAGCTGGTGCAGTAACCCCACAGAATGGTCAGTGCTGTCCTAATCAGACATCTACTTTTATCTCACTCTCCAGGTCAGCAAATTACCAGTAAAATATTCTTCGTTTTTTTGAAAGTAAATATATTTAGCTTGATGTAAATCATAATATAATGTAAAATAATTTTTCATCCTTTTCTATAAGTAGTATGCCAGCTAGGTTTAGCACTATCCTCTGAAAAATTACCTGGCTAGTTTGCCTGGTTGTCTACCCTGTTCCTTAACCAGGACATGGCAGGGGAACTAATCTGAGGTTATTTATTGTAACCAGCCACACAGCCACTCTTCAGCAGATCGTTATTATTTTTACCAAGTGTGCAAATTACGATCAGTTTGTACCTTTAACGGAGCAGCAGTTCCATGCTAGAGCATTAGCACAGATCTCCTAAATGTAACTGCTGCACCATTTAAGATGATGCCCTTGAGATCTTTTCCTCTTTGGCTGTTTCTCTGCCATTTCTCCATTCTTGACGGTGTGTTGTCCCCCTGCCCCCTCGATCCTGTGCATGAGAACAAAGGTTTCTTTCTACTGATGAAATCAATAATCTGGAATAGTTTTATGTGGTTCAATCTGAGCCACTTTTGTATATTTCCCAATTGCAGAGTCTGGGCTGTGTAACATTGCCAGATGTTATTTTCCAGCACATACAGAACAGACAGCTAGCTGACCATGAGGAAATACTCTTTGATTTCTTATTATTTATAATGTTCTTTATGAATCAGCTGTGTAATAGATTAGTTTTAATCATTAATTTTGTTACATGCCCAAAAAATACTTACTTGTCAAATTACATACATTATGTAGGTGAAATTATTAGCTTTAATTGTGGGCAGTTAGACTGACCTAAACTGAGATAACATCCAGCCAATATCAAATGCTTTATTACACTCCCTGACTTTTACTTATGGTCACTAGTGGTTTATGTGTGTTGTTTTGTACAGCTGACTTTATTTATTATCCTCATCGTTCAATCCTGACAGACACTGCTGTAAAGGTTTCACTGCGACCTGAGAGACAAGGGCAAGATGTTCCATTGTAGATAGGAATGGCAGTAAGCATGTCCGATAAAAGGCCCTGGCTGTGCAATGGAAATGAGGAACAAATGGTCATTTATCTGAAAAGGTGTCCATGCTGATATGGAGGTACGAGAGATTAATGACCCTTATGCAGTTTTGGTAGAGACTTTTCTGCAATGTTTCCTAGCGCATCTGAGATGTTACAGTTTAACAATGCATTTTTATTTCCATTGAAACTTTTATAGCAAACTTTGGTGCTAAACATGTGATCCTTTGTGCCCTTGTCTCTGAATTCATGAGCAGCTCAGCTGAGGCAGTCCGGATTTGAATGTGGGTGGTTTTGTGACTGGGAGTTGACCATGGACTGTGCTGAATTTAGGTTATCAGAGTGTGTGGGTGTTGCTTACATTTGTCATTTGCTGAAGTGTTTGCTGAAAAACTAAGGAGGAGTCACCAAATGTAAAATTTGTCTTAGATGTTTCTCACTAGAGCCTGGCCAACCATAGCTTTTAACCCGAGTTATAGCAACCAGTTTATAACCTATTAAACAGAAAAAGACACAGAAGCATAATTAGCTAAATATAATACATGTCAGTATTTCGCATCTTCACTCTTTCTTTTTATTACAGCTTCCATTGTTTTCACGAGACTAATTTTCAGGGATCTCCAAAGTTTAGTGTCAGAAGTTGGTTGCTTTTTATGCTTCTTGGGATGCAAATAAACCCAAACACATCCGGTGCTGTTGAGGTCAGGACTCTGGGGCGGTCAGCCCATTGTTCTGAGAAAACCAGCAACTTCTTTGTTTGAGGTGTCTACCTTCTTTTCTCAGTGAGGAGATTCTTGGTAGCTACATATCCTGTCAGACCCAGAGTGCTGAGTTGTCTTCTAACAGTGGAAGGATGGACAGAAACAGCTGTGAATGTTTTCAGATCTGACGCATAAGTAAAGCTTGATTAATGACCATTATCACTGCAAATAAAAATACATGAGGAGTGGTCTCTGACTGGACAATGCATAACAACACATGCATAAGCACTGATCAGACATAACATTATTACCATCTCAATGTCGCTACGCTCTTTATCCATTTTATCAGCTCCACGTGCCCCATAAGTACACCTTCATCTGTTTCTCTGCATACTTTGTTTGGCCCGTTATCACCTTTTTTAATGGTCAGTAGCCCCACAGGACCACCACAGAGTCGATACTATGGAGGTGGTGTATCGTTCTCAGCACTGTCGTGAAGGTGGTGTGTTAATGTGTGTTGTGCTGGTGTGAGTGGATCAAACACAGCAGTGCTGATGGAGTTTTAGAACTTGTCGTGGTAGAACAACACAATGTATCTATGTGGTAAGTGGAGCTGATAAAATGGATAAAGAGTGTACATATATTGAGGTGGTCAATGTTATGTCTGATCGGTGTACAACACGATCTCACAGTAACTGGAAAATCTTAAAAGCTAATGATATTGACATAGGCAAGTTAGCAGATTTGACCTTATCACAGGTAACAGAACAGCTGTTCCCGAAACAGGTTCTTAAATATCTGTAGCGTCTTCCTGTAGGAAGACGTCAGTAGATATGGTGGGGTGGATGTGAGGAATCCAAAGTTTTCCTTTTGTTTGTTTTAGGGTGTGCTAAACAAGTAGAATCAGCTGAAGCTTTAAAGGGCCCATATCACAGACAAACCAGTTCCCTCACTTTTTGGAAATAAAAGAGTTGTATGTTAACGCTGCAGAAGGTTGAATACATGCTGTTCACACCTCAATGCATACAACCCATATACTGCAAAATAGCCCATTTAGAGTATTGTTTTTTGTGATGTCACATATATCTGCCATTTCAGCCTACAGTTCCGGCTAATTCACGCTAAAGTTGTAAGGAGTGTCTAGGTGCAGACTGCTTTTTGAATGACCCACAAAACAGGGCAGCCAATCAGTTCCTCTGTATATGCATCCAGTCAAATGCAAAGGTTTGAGCACCTCCAGTCAAATGACGTGACATGATGTTTTGTTAGTCTCAAGTGAAAAGAAGTTTACACCTCCTCTACATTTAACACATCTCCACTCATTTTAATATACAAGTACTGTTTATATGTGTTAAACTTAGATTTGCAAACAATGGCATGTTCCCTGTAGAGGAGAAGTCAACAAAACATGTCATTTAAAGGGGTATTAAAGCCTTTATATATGACAATGTTTTAGCCATTTATGGCACAGTAACAAAAAACAGCCTGCTTCATTCTGAGGGGTAAAGTGAGAATGGAGTCTAATACAAGACAAATGTGGCATGTGGGCCCTTTAAAGGAGGAATTCGAAACTATAAGGGAAAACAAATCAATTAAATGTTGTAGTGCCCACCTCTGCAGTAAGAAACAAGGGAATGCACAGTCCCTCCTCAATGTTAGCAATAACAGGTGTCTAGAAGGAACATGGTTAGAATGTTGGGAGCAGCAACTTAATTCCTTTACTCGACCAAGAGTGTCTCTAGTGCTGGAAAACACTTAACCAGGGCAAATATTAACACTGTTTTAATTTCTCTTTAGACCACTTCTTTTCTTTGCTGCCAAACATGGTTTCTTGGTATGAGTGGGTTTTGGAGGTTGCTTATCAAAAGCTTCAGTCATCACAAAGTCATAAATATATAAATATTTAGTTGACACCGCTTAGTTGCCATGTTGAGTGATAGAAGCTTTTTTGTTCATGTTTCAACCAGTGACCAGCCTTAACCTTTATAACTCAATGCTAACGCCTTTGAGGTACAAAGTGATATCACTAGACAGGACAGACTGGGACAAGACAGTCTAGCTGGTTAGCCTGGTAACTTTGCATAGATGTCTTTGACCTGTGTTAAACTGTAATTTCTTCACATTCTGTTGATACGTTTAAGTAATAACTGGAATAGCCCAAGCAGACTAAATACTGGACAAATGAAATAGAAGTAAGAGATCACAGCTAGCACTGTTTTTGTTAACTGTTACAATTAAAGCAATCCCTTTTAAAATCCTTTATTAATGTGATCAGAATGATCTGCATTTCTGATGCTCTGCATTTAAGCTTCCAGTGTATTGTACTGTAAGTACTGACTGACACAGAACCTGCAAAGAAACCTTTTATTTACGCAGTTACTACTTATTGATACGGCAGACTGTATACAAGGGCTAATGATAGGTTTACAACAGTGTCTGCATTTGTGAATCAGGTTTGAAGTTCTGAGAGAGAGAGAGAGAGAGAGAGAGAGAGAGAGAAAATGTGTAGCTATCACCTGTGAAAGGGGTGGAGCACGAGAAAACTGTGGTATGTTCCAGCATAGCGTAGTGGTGAGAAGAGCCGAGAGAGGGACACAGAGAGAGACTCTTTCATGTAGGAGTACGCCATTGCTCTCCACTTCTCTGAGAAACACCTGTTGGACGCCATCAACCACTTTCATTGTTGTTTATTTTCAAAACGGAAAGTGGACAATACTTTTTCTTATTAGTTTCACTCGACATGGTGAAGGGAAAGGACACCGGGGCGAGAGGCTTCAGCTCAAAGGTAAACACAGTATGTAAGCAGCAGGTTTGTCTAGTTCTTCCACCGGGTCAGTCAGGTGTACCTGATTTTCCTTTGGTATTCATGTCTGCTCTAGCCTTTTGCCATAGACAAAGAAGTAAAGTGTAGAAATGGTGTCATGTACCGGGGCAGTTGAATAAACAGTTGTTAGGATTACATTGCAGTTCACTGTTAGTGTTTGGCTACAGTGCTGTCGAAGGTTATGAGCTTAGAATTTAAATAAGCGGATGTTTGAGTGTGGTTTGCCAAATACAGTAATATTTTATTTTCTTAAAATAAGGCTATAATAATTTGATCAGCTGCATTCTGTAGGTTTAGCCTTGTAATACCTGGCATGCTTTTGAAAGTTGATGTTATAGACTCTTTACTTTAGGAATACAGAATTTATCCCATGCTTCTCATTTGTATGAGTAATGTTGACTAAAAGTATATTGTTGTTATTGTATTTATGTACCATGTATACAGATTTCCCAAGTAGTTCTAGTCAGGTACTAGCACAGTGTTCCTCTGGGCAAAATTTGGTTTGATTAACTGAAGCCAACATGTTTGAACATGGATTCCAAAATGAATGTGGAATCATTACGGGAAATAATGTAAAAGAGTTCTCAGGATACCTTGTTTTAGCTTGTGTTGGTTGGCTGGTTATGTAATTTGTATCATTTCCCATTTACTTTACTGTTGTTTAGTTACATTTGTTGCTGTTCTGTTGTTAGTAAGATGTTTTGAGTAAACCAGCTTTTTCATCCTTTTCGCACATGCCTGCTAAGTTTAAACATCCAACCAATATAAAAAATCTGTGATGTTTAATGAATACATACATTGTTTCTCTGACTGGACAGAGACAACCACTGTCAAGAGCTCAATTCAACACAGGTGCTGAGCACCTGTGCTTAATCTGCTGGGATATTTTAGAATGGGCATTTCCTTGTGAGCCTTTTTATGAGCTATTCAAACTACGAGCTGTTGTTTCCTGATTGAAACGGGAACACCTTGGAGTATCGACTGTACTGATGTATACCAAGATAAAGTAGCATGTTTATAATGCTAAGAATCTGGAAGAGTTTGGAAAATCCAGTTAGGAACATCTGCCCATACACCTTAATGCACCATTCACCACACTGTTAAAAGATATTTTAGATTATCAGCTTTCATTAGAAGAGGCATGCTGTTTAAATTCCAAAGCCATTCCTTTAAACATACAGTGAAAGATAGTGAAAGTCCACTGGCCTACGTTTTGTAAAGCTAGTCATCTACATCTTATGGCTTTATATTTACATATGCAAACAAGCCATCCACGTGTATTCCAGTTCATAGGCTGACCTCAAGTCAACAGCATGACAGTTCAAACATACTGCAAACCCACAGTGTGGACTGTGATAAAATGAAAAGGGAATGATGTCCTGTGAAGAAAAGGATGCCTTATGGACCTTATACAGTGCACTCCAAGGGTTCTATGTTTGGAAAGTAAGACAGATTTAGAGCATGTGTATCTGGTTATGTTGTAAACATTGTGAAAACATAATTAGCCATAGGCAGTTCAGAAGAGTGGAAAGTTTAAAAAACAATCAGGGTGCTTCAAGAATTTGACCTGAAAGGTCATTAAATAGAGCCACAGGTCAACAATTACTCTGAAATACTCTGAGATGTATAAAGCAGAAACAGAATCAGAATCAGGTCTATTGGCCAAGTATGTTGACACACACAAGGAATTTAGTTTCAGCAGTTTGTGTCTCTCTGGTACTAGTATATATTAGGGTAAATTACAAAAAACTATATCAGGCTAAGCTGAAAACGACAGTTGTTCTAATGACACTCATACTGCTGGGGTTTTTAGCCTGTACCAATCAGACCCTAGGTGAAGAACCCCTGCTGTAGTGCTTTAAGCTTTCACATAGTGTACTGGATCAGTTAACTTAAATGCTTATGCCATGTATACCCTGTATTGGGTAGGACTGTGTATTGGCCAGAACCTGTCATTACGGTACAAGGATTGTGATTCCGGGATTATAATACAGGGATTGTAAGAGTTAAAACACAAGCAGAATGAACCACTATCTTTCACAATTCTTTAAAGTAAACTTTTGATTAAAAATTGATATTGTGATTTTGAGAAGCAGTGCTGCATCACAAAACATTGTGGTACTGTGTATCCGTATCTTCCTACACCCCTAAAACTGGGTCAAAAAACTGAATTGAAATTGAAAATTTAACACGTTTTACACGAACAATGACAAACTGTTCTAATGACACTCACAGGTTCAAGAATTTGGCCCAAAAGTGGTCATATGGTGTACCTGACCAACTAACTTAAATCAGAATCTTATAATGAATATACTATGTAATGGAACAGCTTTTGGAACAAAATCTCATACCCTCAAGACGATAACTTTACAGAAGAAAAACATACTTTACCTTTAATACAAGTAATCTGCTCCAATCATCGGTCATTTACACATAGTAGAAAGGAAAACAGGGATTTTCATAACATGAGCCAAAGCATGCTTATAATTCTTTAAAAATTTGCAAATAAAGAATTTGTCTAAAAGGCTGTCATTGGTTTTACAGAACAATTCAAAAGCTTATGCAAAATATACACTACATTGTGCTATAGGTATAGGTACATTGACAGAAACTGTAACAGGACACATTGAAAATTAAATGACACTCTAATGACCTTTATAGTGTTGTAAATTTGCTGGAATATACTAAAACATTTACTAAAGAAAATTGCTAGAAAATACATGTGGATGTAACTAGAACATTAACTGTGACAAACGGCTCCTGTGATATTCGTAGAGCTTTAAAAAGCACTGAGCTTTGGTGTAAATGTGTCCGCACTGTAACAGATTACCAACAACTCAAAATACTGTGTGGCAGTATGAAATAATTCTAGTATTATATTATGGGCTGGGTTAAACGTGCCATCTATGACACAAAAGGCCTTCTCATGCTGCAGTTTGATTCCAAGAAGGGTCCCTCAGACTCCTGCACAGGAAGACGTAGGTTGATCCACCTGAAATACTGCATACCAGTGGCATCATGCTCAGTTTGCAATCATTGTTTACTTCCATGCCTTAGTGAGCTCATATGAGACAGAGAAAGAGTATACCCCTCCCTTTGCACACAATGCAGGGAAGTCTTAAATATGCAGTAAGACTTAAGCAGGCCAGTTTCACCCCTTTAACCAGACATGTGAAACCTAATGCCTGTGTGAGAAGCCACTGACTGTGGTTCCGGCTGGATCATGTTCTCTGCGGAATTCAGGCCGATTGAACCTTTTTCTTTTAGCTGGGCTTACAGTCACTCCCGGCTAGGCCTTGACAGCACTGTAGCCAAACACTGTCACGACCATGACAATTTAGTTGACAATTAATTGCCATAAAATAACTGTGATTAAAAGCTCAGGGAACACAGAGTTGAATTTTAAGATGTTTGTGTGATATTTGAGTCCAACATTCCTACCCTGCTCTGCCACTCATACAGAGCTAAAAGCATTATCCTGCTAACAGACAGACACTGTGACAGACACTGGACAGTACAGTCAAGGGCAAACAGACATACAGATGGACGAACGTGTAAGCAAATGGATGGACGAAGCAATGCGTGAAGGAACGAACATGCAGACAGACTAACTAACAGGGACCGGGACTAATGAAGGCATAGACTAAAACTATCTAGGTGTATAGAAAAGGAATTGAAAACAACGATTAAGGTTCACTGGCTCTTTAACAATTTCTCTTTTTTGAAGGACAAATAGATTTTTATTAAAGTACAAGCTTTCAGTGGTCTAAAATCTCCAAATTGGCTAATTAGCTATCTGGCTTCTTTGCTGTCGATACTTTTAAACTTCCAACTGATAACAGAAACAGCTTGAGCTCAAATAAACAAACATTACTCACCACTGCCCTCTAAAAGTTGGTAAGACCCATGGCATAAATTTATTTGACCCAACAGGCCGATTAAACAATTGCGGTCAGCTCAAATAATCACATTTAGGTGATTATGTAATAATTGCAATGAAAATCAGTATACATTACTAAATCTTAAATAAAGCACGGTTCGGCTTATATTGTGAAAGATTGTGTACAAAATAACATAGAAAACAAAAAAAATGATAATCCATAAAATTATGGAATATATATAACGTTATGGGGTAAAGTTAACAAGTAAACCATTTGGAACACAGATTACTATTATTAAAATCATGTGTCAAATTTATGTTAAAAACATAATTACATGATTACACTAAAAGTGTAAAGAAGTAGCCACGCAAATCACCTTCTCACATTTGCCTTCTGTCTCTCACTGTTTATGTTGACGAGTTTCCTTCCTGGATTAAATTTCCATGTTGACAGGCCAACATGGGAAAATGTGAGGGTGTATTATCAGTAGAAGTGGCTCCTGTTACGCCAGCAGTTCCGGTTGCGCAATAAATTCCCCGTTTTGACCACTTGCTACATTACATAACCACGGCCACCACCTCTAACACTGACATCTATGATTTTCAGACCTTATTGAATTCTGAATGACCACAAGGTCACCTTAAATCTTTGGTGTCTGCAGTCATGATAGAGCTCTTAGGTGAAGAGTATAAGGTTACCAATGTGGATGTATCTCACTGGGCTGCTTTCTCGGGTGTTCTGCTCCCAGGCTGATGCTTCTGGTATAACTGAGTGGTTTAGTTAAAAAAGGAGCTGAGAGAACAGATGTGTCTTTTGTAAGGGACATTCACCACCAGGATCTAATCTATTGGAGCTCAGCTGAGTCAGCCACTGGGTGTGTAATTACACACACATACATCCTGAAGCCTGCAGAGTTCACACGCGCCGAGCGTTTATAAAAATCATTCTGTCTACACTAAACTAAGCAATACAATGGCGGTGTAAATGCCCTGATATCTGAAATCTAGAGAGAAACATGTAATACAGTTTTTTTTATTAATTCAAGGTTAAAAGGTTCATGCTGGAGGATAATGCTTTTTAGTGTGTCTAAAAAAAAAAAGCACATACAAATACAAACTGAAGCCTTCGTCAAACATCCAGGTGTATTTTGCTGTTGACAGAGAGAGAAAAAGTAAAACATAAAACTCATAATCAAGATGTGGCTTACAACCAAAGATCATTGCAAGTGGCAGAACATCAACCAAATGTGGGCTGACTTAAGTTTTATTTTTGTAGTTATAAGTCTCCTAACTTCCTTGCTAATATAAATACTATCAATATATTGCCTTCTTGTTTTTTTTACCCCATTTTGTTCTTGTCTTCGATTTTGGGATTACCATCAATTCCTGTCATTTGAAATCTCAAAAAGTTGAACAGAAGTAGTTGAGTTGAACAGTATAACTATTATTAACACTTTAGGGTAGTGTTCATAAGGCTATATGTCACCTACATAAGCCTTTCATGACATAAACTTACATAACTGTTTATCAAGGCTGAGTTCTGTGGCAGTTCTAGAAAAATTTTCTAGAGGTGGCAAAGGGGTGGTAGGGAGTTTCAACAGGGTGGCAGTGTGAAACATTGGTCTTGGGGTAATGTGGAGAGAGGTTACACAGTTGTTCCTCTCCATTAAAGACAGATGACAAATACAGTGGCATTGTGTAAAAGTGGGGTGCATGGAGAGAAAGAGTGGTTTGCTATTGTCAGACCCTATAAAGGTGCCTAGGACCCTATAAACACCTGCCCCACAGCAAGGTGGACGCCACTAACATGTAAGAAACTTTAGGGTGGCATTTTCTGGGTTGGTCAATTGAATTTCAGGGGAAGTCACTGCCTGCCTCGGCCACCCCTTAGGAACTAGGCATCCATTCATCTAGCAAGTGGCAAGCGGTTAAACTTAAAACAAAGGTTACTGGGTTAATCTGAAATGTTGAGCTCACTGAACTTTAAATAAAAGCTTAACATCTGTTTACCTATGTTCAGTAAACTCAACATTTAAAGTTAACTAGCTGCATCAATTTATACAATGCAGTTGTCATAAAGCTGTCATTGTCAGCTTGATGTCAGGTTGTCAGAACACCTGTGTCACAGTGACAGGGATACAGGGCACTAATAACTAAAGTTTTCTACTCAAGTAATTTCACAAGAAGACACAAAACAACCTGAAACTGCCCACCTCAAGCTGTTTTTTCAGTAAGAATGAAATAAGTTAAATACGAATATGTGTATAAGAAAGTATGAGTGGCACAAGAAAGAGAGACAAGAAATTACTCCATGAATCAGCAGTTTGAGTGCAAGAACGGTTAGCAAAAATAATTACAGAAGCCGCTAACTTTACCTAAAAGCCAGATTAAATAAAATACACCAAACTAATTTCAGTGTGCTAACAGTACTATTAGAAATCAAGGTAGAAAACATACATAACTCTGTCATTACAGTGTCACGTCATTGCCATATGTCCTCATAAAAACGATACTTAAGGGGCAAAGAAAATATACATAACTCTGTACACAAACTTCAGTGTTGAAACCTTCACAACAGAACCGCAATATAATTGAGTAGTACGGTAGATTTTCATTTCAGCGTTACCACACAGAGCATCAAGCATCAAGTTTTCACTTTTGTTGATCTACAACCAGCCTCGCTAATCAAGTTATGTAACATCATCACCATTATGTGTCTGACATACCAAAAATACACTAACATACACTAACAGTCTTATTGTGCTGTGTCATTTCAGCCCCCAAAGTTTTATGAGAACTCGATGTTAGCAGAAACCTGCGTCACGTGAGATAGTTGTTATCAGTCTTTATGTCAGCCTCCCTGTCAGCTTCTGCTGAATAGAGCCTTTATACTGTAAATGTTTATGTGGGTATATTTTACTTGTCATGACAAGCCTAATATTCGTTTATGTAGCCAAACTAACAGCTGACATTGAACATTAAAAAAAGTTAGTAAGTAGTCTGTATTTTTAAGCCTTGAAACAAAGTGTACACTAGCTGAGCATAAGTAATACACTGGTGAGAGTAAGATAAAAAGCATGTAATGGATTTTTATTTTTTCAATGACTTACACTTTATCATTGGCTAAACTGGCAGATAGGCCGCTGCTTAACCTGAGAGGGCTCTGAGAGGGACAGGGTCATTAACCAATGAATCCGATATTAGGTCAAAGATAATGAGTGACTGTTTCTATGACCTATGTGAGGCTAAAATAAAATAGCCTCAAAGAATTGCTCATTGCTCAACAGAACATGAAGCAACGTAATGCAGGCCATGTGATAACAACAGTAACCACATGTAGGCTAATGCTAATGCTGTGTTTGACTGCAGCTTGTAAGCCAGAACAATCGAAGAGAATACTTCCTGAACTAAACTAAACTTACGAGTTCACCTGCTGCTCACACCATCCAAAGCAATACAGAACTTCTGCTCTACATTGAACTGAAATTTGTGTCAGATTAGTCGACATACAGACACAGTAGATGGTTAAATTCAATTCATTCTAAAGTAAAGTGAAGTCAAGTGGTGTTTAATGTCATTCTTCATCATCACTTGTTTATATGGTAAAGAAATGTTCTCCAGGTTCAATGGTGCAATATACAACAGCAGCACATTACACACTGCAGATACATGACGATGCCAAGCAAGTGAGGAACATACAATGTTATGTCTTCCCACTTCTAAGCAGCTTATCATAAGAGCAACAAGTATATGGCTGTTAGCAAGATGCATTATGTGAAAGGTGGCACAAAAGAACTATAGAAAAACATGTAATCAATATCACTATCAGCAGACATTCAGTTTCGCAGTATCATGTACTACCTACTGTTTATAGGGTGTTATATACACCTCTACTTCCTTAATGTTAAGAGAGACAGTTCAGGTGCATACCTTTCAAATGTTAACATTCAGCCACTGTAGAAAGCTGAAGTCCAGTTTGTCACTGAGCAAGCTAATGATTATGAACTTTGGCAAAACATTGAAATTTAGAGTGAAATATTCAACGCTGAGACATTGCATCCCTGTATTCTCGCTCTAGACCTTGAAACTGGCACACAGCTCGAGTGAAACAGAATGACGACATATTTGTCTTTTGATGAGAAAGATAAGAAACCTTTCACACTCAGCTTTGCAGGCAGTCTGGTTTAATAGGAAAAAGGAAGCTTTCATTAAACCTAAACCAGCAAGCAAGATTATTATCATATCAGATATGGATCTGGCTCACGGCAAAAAGCCTTTCTTTTTATTCTTTTTCATTTCCAGAAATAAACCTCAGGCAAACTGTTTGGTTATTTTGTGCAGCGTAGTTGTCAAGGTGATGTATTTATAGATAAGCCATGTTCAACATGTTATATATGGCTTTGAAAGGTAATATTTAATGTCATAAATCAATTGATATTCAGCACTGAACAAATGTATTTTTATTTCAAACACTGAAAAAAAAATCTGGGCAAGTGAAATCCAAGTTTTGTAGAGTCAAAATATCGAATACTTTCTATCATGAGATTGCACACATATTAACTTATATCTAGATTTAGGCCAACATTTTTACATTTGTATTTTTTTTTTTTAATCGGCCAACAGGAGCCATAAGTAGAAATATCTAGAACTAACATGACTAATCTTGTAATACTTTGTTGTAATGCTTACAATACCTTCACAATAAAAATACTTTTCTCCATAATAAGTATGATTTACATTATATGTTTTTGCAATATGTTGTGTATTTTCTGACATACACCACCATGCAACCTCCTTTTTGTGACAGTAAGAGGGGAAAAAGCAACATGAAACTGGCTAATGTAATGTAAGAAGTTTCTTGATAACTTTCGTAAGACCCAAGTGTAACTTAAGTGTAATCTCCTTCTGTGTTTTGCCCACAACCACCTGTGTTCCGTCATCTTAAGGTGTTATTGTTAATATCACTGGGCTTGAGTTGTACAGCACACATCAGAGGCATTAGTAGGGCAGTTATTGCTCTGTGGTTAAGGAACCCACGCTGATAATTAGAAGGCTTAAGGTTTAGGATCTTAGTAATTGCCCCTTAGCTTTTTTTGGTTTAGGAAATTCCTACATTAGTAGCTAAAAGTAAATACATGAAAATCCACATTCTTGAATCAGAACTGCTCACAGTGGTAGTGATAAGAACTATACGTCTAAAGCACTTAATACTTCTAAAAGCTAGTGGAAAATGATTAGGTATAAGCCTTAAACACATTTATGGTTAAGAGGTACATGCTTGCAATGTATTTCCCCCTCTTCGTCAGAGTCAAGTACGTGTTTGATTTGTGTGAGTGAGCGTAGTTTCAGAGTGCACAGGAATGTGCGTGTTGGTTAATGATTGCCTCAGGCACGTCGTACTAAAGGTTGCTGGGAAATATTGGCACCTACACAACAGATCGGTCTTCGTCCTCACAGTTGGCAACAGCAACGGACGCCCAGTTTAAAATGTTAGACTCGCTGAGCGCGCAAGTCTCCACCCGTGTGTTTGCAGGCACCGTCTTGAGCATCTTGCCCTGAAACGTGAAAGTATTAATATGATGAAGTCTGAGCAGGTTACTGATGAGCGCCCAAAGGTACCTTGTCCTCACAGCCCTTTACTTTAATGCCATAATTCATTACGTGCAAATGAAAGAGGGAACTGATCCACCCAACAGCAATGAAAAGATTTGTAGCAGCTTGATTGCTACATAAATAACAGGGTCGCCTCAGGAAGCATTCCCAAGCTGACGCCAAGCTGTGTACGCTCTTGAAGATAATGGTTTTGGCTTGGATATCCAGATGTCCGGGACAAACTGCATAGAAAATTGCATAGGGGAATTCTTCCGTTTTCCCCCCCAAATATTATGCATAATTTAATTATTAAGAGTCATTCAGAATGGTTTAACTTGACATTGCATTCTAGAGAAACGTACAGGCTTAGATTTCTTTACACCAGGGGTGTCTCCAACTCAAAAGTAGCCATTTTACTGACCAGTGCATGCACCTCTCCACCATGAATGCAATATAAATGTGTTGTAGGCTTAAAGCTGATGTCAAAGCTATTGTAAAGCAATGCCTCAGGCTTCAGACAGCATATTTCATGTAATAACTTTCTGAGAGGGAGCTTTTAAAGCTGTTAAATCCTTTAGACGTCTGGTACCTGTCACCACCACTGTGAACCTCATGCATCAAACCACTCTAAATGAGTTTGTTAGCAATTGAGTTTTGTACAATTTTTCACAAATTGGTGGAATTTGTCCTGAAAATGGTTCTTCATACTTTTATGTTTTAGTTATAGAAATGGCCTAAAATGTGTATCTGGACAATAAAAAAGATAAAATGAAAGAAAAAACAATAATTTGCCAGTATAAGATGAAGATTTGGTAATAATTTTAATTTTCCAACAAGAACAGACATTTAGGTAGAGGATAATATGCTTATCCTCATGATTGTTGATTTCACTTGCCCAAATATACATTTTTGCGTTGTAAATATGCATAGAATATATAAATACATTTGCTACAATGCTGAATATCAATTTATTCATGACATAAATTACCAATCAAAGCCTTATGTAACATATTGAGCACTGCCACACCTTCAAACAAGTTAAACTGTTTAACCGTGCCATTTAAAGCAATCAAATAGTTAGCATAAAGTCTAAAAGTCTAAAAAAGGGTAAAATGAAAAAAATCCTGTAAGTGGTTCTTCTATGACACTGCTCCAAAGTGCTCTTTGGTTTATCACCTTTATCTTTAAGTGTACAGGGTGTGTTTAAAGTCTATCTAGCTTCTTTGACCTTGCTTTAGATGAATGTGTAGATTTCTCCCTGTCTGATAATGTCTGACTTTTGGCCACCTGAACCATGGGAATGGATCAATATTGCATTTCCCAGCAGACTTTGTTTTCTGTGAGCATGCATGTTATTTAAGGCATTTGGTTTGAAATCACAAACCATGTGACCTTTTTTAACGCTTCTCTTTCACATAAGATGTACAGTACATAGAATGTAAGTTCATTGTATGTCATCATTAAAACATGAGGCATCTATGAGCGCTTTATGACAAACATAAAGTGGTAGCATGCCATGGAAGCCTTAGACATTCGATAGAGTAACAATGAAAATCACCTGTTAACAGTGAATCAGCTTCTGTTTCATATCTATCATCAACATAGTGTATGTCCTAGTCTCAGTCATTCATCTGGGCTTGTAAAGCAGCATTCCTTACTGCATCACACTGGAATGTCAACATTAGGGTTTGGGGACTGCATTATACAAGCTGTTTCACCGTACGCCTGTGTTCAAATAAACGTTCAGTGCTTTCGTTCATGTTCATTCACTTGCTGCTTTAGTCGAAGTCATTTCTCTATTTTCAAACTATGTAACATGGAATGGAAACTAATCCAGCTAGTGTTCTAAAGAGTATCTGTGGTGTAGGTAGTGAGAATTAAGTTCACTAAAATCAACAGAAGAAACTATTCTGACTGTGTAACATGGAGAGGTTAACCAGTGCATTATTTTCCCATATACTGGCATGTACAAATCTAAAGCTGATTTTCTATGGAACATTTTAAAAATAATCCATTTATAAGATGTTTCACTTCTGAATTTTCCCCACTACAAAACCGCATTTTTTTGTCCCGGTTGGGAATGTCACTTAACGAGAAGCTTCGTGAGTCAGTTAATGTGTTTTATTGTTGAATACAGTATTGTGCAGGACTCACGTATTGGACCCATTAACGGGCGTTATATAATGAATTTATCGGAGTCTACCTAATAGCTACTGACTCGGAACCTTGAAAACGAATATGAAACACACAAAGGAGAAGTTTTTTCATATGGGTTCTAGTCAGGAGGCATATTCACTCTGATTAACTCAGGTTTACTGTTCTTTCTCTAACAGGACACTGCCATGTGAACAGGCTGCTGAGAGAAGCTCATACAGACGAACAGATGTAAGTAAAGGTCGTGGTTTAAGTGGCATGGGCGTACTTTGAGCGTGTTGTTTGTCTGTGGGCATTTTGTAATTGTTCCAAAGAGATCATTCCTATGTCAAGATGTGGTCAGGTCATCTCATAGGCCCCACGGCCTAATAGGTATTGTATTACAAATAGATCCTGCCAGGGCGGATTACATGTTTCCGACTCTGTAGATTTTGGGACCTGTTTTCCATTTATCCTGATTATCTGAGGACAATGTGGTTTCTTGAACAATGATAACTCACATTTTTTTGATGCTCTTTTGGCATATTAGTCTGCTTACATCGTAAACTCACTTAATGGACAGTGACAATTTGAATGATTTTTAAAAAGCTGTGTCCTAGTTTATCTGATGACAGAGTTATGGAACATGTTACTCTATTTGATTCAATTAATTACAAATATCCATTCAAATTGTTTTCCATTCTACCAGCAGGACGACAACTAGGATGCCTGTAGAAAGAGGTTAACTTATATTGACGGATGTTTAGAATGCTTTTTCCCTACTGCAAAAATATGGACAATCCCCCCTATTAATACCATTCTCTGTATCGTTTTAGGCTCAAATGGCCGCTATGTCATAACCAGAGCTGATTGGGACACGCGGCCCTTTTTTTTCTCAACTAATTCAACTTCTTTTTCTCTTTACAGCGACTCTAGCTGGTTGCTAAAGGATCACGTCCCTCTGGAATCCCTGGCCAAACTGGGCCAACTGAGCAATGAGGTACAGTTCATCCTTCGGCGCACTGGCCCCACCAGCAGTGAAGGCTCTGACCTGGACCGAACTCCTGCCTTACCTAAGTTTCAGGAGCCAGAGCCTCCAAAGAGGAAGGAGCCCAAGAAGTCTCTCACCTTCAACCTGGGGCCTACTACCTCGCCGCAAACTCGTATTACACAGTTCAAAAAGACGCCCAGAGACTCTCCGGAGCTTAGAGCACCCTCAGGTCCTTCCTTATCCCACGCCCAAGCTGGTCCATCTAAAGAGGAGATTTTCCGGCAGGGTCTTCCAGCAAATTAAGCCCAGGACTTCCGCTGGCAGTCACTTCAGTCTCAATTGTGAGGACACTTGAGCAGCAAGTATGGACTTTGGACCAACCTCCACCTTACCCAAAACAGGTCCCCGGAAACTCTTTAGAGGAGTTATGGACCTTATAGGGCCCGGATTGGCTTTTTTATACTCCAATGACGGTCTCAGAACTTGCGCAAAATGGGGTTAGTAAGGGACCTCAAGGGCAAGAGTATCTCTCAGAAATTCATGGTGCTTCAAAAAGAACAGAGCATGTTAAAGAAACTGAGAGACATCCATGCAGCCCTCGACGAGCACAGCCGCAGAATACATGACGCAGAGAGCCATTCTGGAAGATTTCAACGAGACATCCAGCTTCAAACGGAGAAACAGGCAAGAAGGGTGTAACAACAAAGTAAAACTTCATGAGTCATTCGAAAGCAGAGCCAACCATGGTAGGAACTCTGTTGCGTTGGGAGCAGATAGAACATTGAGGAATGACCGTTGGGGACATGGTACACCTGTCAAGGATTCGAATTGGAGCTTCATCCATTTGAAGCAAACACGTAAAGAGTCTTAATTCTATCAGGACATTGGAAGACAAAGAAAAATAAGCAGAAGAACGATCCGGTGGAATAGCAGGTTGACGATGATTAATTTTGTTCACTCGCGGTTATTAGGAACGTGAGTTACAGTCAAATTGGTGATTGTTGAGCCGGAGAGTGTTTTGCTTCGCTTCGTTGTCTATTATTCCAATGTAGGCAGGCATCCTGGTGAAAATAAGAACTGAGTTTCTGAAGAATTTAATGCCTCTCACAGAAGATCATGGGTATGCGAAATTGAAACAAATTTATCCCTGATGTCTCGATGACATCTCGAATTATGATAGCTTTAGAGAAGGTGGTTTGGATTAAAAAAAGAGAACTGTGGTCGAGGAAGATTGGTTAGTCAATTGTAGTGATCTCTTTGACATGTGTAAGACTTATGAAATCGATCAATAGC
Organism: Prochilodus magdalenae; assembly: GCA_024036415.1. Lineage (NCBI taxonomy): Eukaryota > Metazoa > Chordata > Actinopteri > Characiformes > Prochilodontidae > Prochilodus > Prochilodus magdalenae. The sequence continues at coordinate 1,669 of JAMWET010000680.1, read as the reverse complement.
TTATAGATTCCGGCTCCGTGTAAAAGCCAGAAGGATTACAACAAAACTACAAGATCACTACTTGAAGACACACAGGTCCCAGAGGTCTGGCCATTAGCGAGCCTTGTGACCAACCCCCAACAAAAATCACCCACACCACCCCCAACACAAACCAACCACATACAGAACAAACACACACACACACACACACACACACACACACATACTTTTACAACAGTAAACAACATAAATAGCCCCTTTTTAAGGGAGAGCTCAGTTACCACGAGCCTGTATGGGGTCTTGCAAGGTGTGCATGGCCTTGATAACTTCTCGCTGAGAGATCGCCAAGCACAGCTCAGCGTACCCGATTCGTACACTAGGAAATTAAAATGACTTGTAAAGTCATGGTGTAAGAAATGTTCCTGTCACCTACTGGAGCTCCAGTTGCTGGAAAGATCATCTTAACTGATAGAGAGAGGATTGCATTTGGATGTCCTGAGCTATTGTTTTTCAGAATTGTCTTTGTGCTATAAATTGCTATGTGTGAAAACCAGCACAGTAAGCTCTCTGCCATTGCTTGTGAACCATTTCACATCTTAATTGAATTCAATTTCAAGTTCAGTTTCAATTCAATTCTAATTGAATTCAATTCAATCAACTTTTATTGTTCATTATAACCAATACAGGTTGTACAGTACTAACGAAAACACTGGTAAGGCTCCTTCTTCCAGTGCATGGTGTAATATATGTGGTATATACTATATATATATTATACCTATATATATATATAATTATAATATATATAATCCTATATTATTATTATATTAAAAGTGTTGTGTAAAAGACATAATAGACAAACAACCATGTATCCCGTTTCTGTATGAGTACAGTACAGTACAGTACAGTACAGTACAGCTACAGTATGTGGACCAGGACAGTTCAAAGCGTAGCGCAGTATCAGTAAGTATGTGGTTTTTAAACCAGTATGGAATATATTAAGCACTCTGAGCTAACTTAATCACAGTGACTGATTTCATACACAGAAACTTCTGGATAGGTTCATCTAACTATAGCCTTCTGAGACGCAAACACAAACCCCCATACGGTCATAACAGCCATTCTGAGTTTTTTTGAGGCCTCTTATTCCTCTGCATAAGATAACGACCACATAAACACCGAGAGCATGTTTAGAATATTCTGTCGCTGTCCTTTAAAAAACATCTAAGTGAACTCTCCATTGTTCTCAGTTGTTACTGTTTTCTTTTTTTACTTTTTACATAGTTGAAAAACACAGCAGTCTGTCTTTTTTTATTGTGTTCCTTTTCGTGTGCTAATTTTCAGGAATTAGAATTGGGCCAAACAGAAAATGGCCCATTTAGTCTACTAGTCCCCCTAAAAAGTCTCTTGGAGTTTTCCATTTTGGACTTACATTTAGAATAAATGCTGGTTTTGATCTCTCTCCGTAAAGTTCGCATTTGGATGGTACTTCGTTTGTTGTCCTTTGAGGTACTATTCCCTGGGTTGGTTTTGTAGGACTTTTCTTTCGGAGAACTGTTGTCTACCAACAGCCAGTACTTAGCAACGTTTTATCACGTTGACTTCACAAAATAAAAACACAACTTCCGTTCCCAGTTATATGACATTGTTTGATATAAAAATGATGTGTCGCACAGGTGAGGTACAGTCGAGT